>OX453282.1:24060017-24287517 GCA_949710005.1 Ricordea florida
TGTCTTCATTAACTCTGTAATATATAGATTTAGCCAAGCCGAAAAGCGGGGCTCCCGTTTAGTACTTTCATTTCACTTTAAACTGTAAAAGCATTCTAAAATATTGCGAAGGAATTCACAAACGTTTTTAACTATAGTTAAGTGTCGAGGTCGGTTAACTCGCTATGATTTTTGTCTAAACTTTCGTCTGCCATTAGTACGGTCTTTCTACCTACAAAGTCATGGAGTATATTCTACAAAAAAAACTAAAATTATCAATGTACTGTATTCTATTCCTGATGAAACGTCGTCGTCGTCGTTGTCGTCGCTAGTGGGGCAACGTCGTCGTCGTCGCTAGGCGCACGCGCCCGCGAGCCATGCCGCTAGCCACGATGACCATGAAAACTCAAACGCATGGTTTTCTCAATTTTTATCCTCGCACGGTAGTTATGGGGCTCCGCTCTGCGGCTCTTCGAGCCGCTGTGGAGCTCCGCTATAAATTACTACGAGATTGCTTGCCCCCGCTAGTAGTAAAATCGACTAATCAAGGCAGGGGCAAGGGTTAAAAATAAAAAGATTATATACACACTAAATACAAAGTTAATTAATGAATTAGGGAAAAAATAAACTAACAATATAATAAATTACATGCACACACGAAAAGCAAGAAGGCAGTATCTAATAACTATATAATATAGGCTATGTTAATGTAGTAAAATGTTTAATAAGTTTGGAGACTTCAATATAGTCATCTTCATAGTGTAAAACATCAAGGAGTAGTTTTTAATTTTATTTTGATATTCTGATTTGTTTAATGATTTTAGTGATTGTGGGACCGAATTCCAGATTGATACGCCAATTCTTGTAAACGATTTCTTCACTTTTTCTGTTCTAGACGTTTTTATAGCAAAGCACTCTTTTGAGGACGATCTGGTGTTATAGTTGTGTATTGTTCTGATTTTCGTAAATTGATTAAGAAGGTTTATTGGAGCAGCTTGCGTGGGGACATAATACATCAAATAACATAATTGCTGGAAAAAATAGGAATGATATGGGAAAACTCTGATGACGTCTTCGTCGGTGCAAAGGTAAGTTGACACTTGCTACTCGCAAAAATCGGCCGTGTATGGGCTGCCGTCACCACTAAAAATACAAGGATATTAAATAGATGAGCAACAACAAAGATAATAAAATTGTGTCTCTTGCACTTGTACGAACACGTGCTTGACAAAACGGACAGCAAGCAATCCCAATCAAGTATGTCCTTGTAGAGCCGAAGGCTTACAATGTGGACCATTGCGCAAGTGTGGATCTGCAGCGAAGCCTTGTAAAAACAAATTGAGATCGCAGTGTGATTTATGCATTATCTGTTTTTTTTCTCTATAAGCTTAGCCAGTAGAAGGTGTTCTTGTTCTTGCTGGTTAGGTCTTAGTTTCATGTTGGTTTTGTGTTACACTTGCAAGCTGTAAGCTAGCTTACTTGTTGTCAAATACATGATTTTTATCTGTAAAACAACAATTTTTATTTGTAAATTTTCCTTTCCTCATATTATAACATGTGTGAAACGCTACTAAACAATTTTTTGTTGGAAATAGCGCTATATAAATGAATGAATTACTTTTATTATTGTTTCAGTATTTTGTACCTAGAATATTTCCATAGCTTTCAAATCAGCTATTTCTTTTTCCATCATTTTCAACTGGTAGTCATATTTTGTTCAGTATGGATGTGATGCCTTTGACTCAATTTTTACGTTCCATTTTCATCTAGCCTAGTGAAAGTATTTCCCCTTCAGCCAGCCAGAGACCAAGCCAACCATATAGCAATGCTAATGATAGGCCCAGCAAAGATGAAGAGCAGGTGAAGGAGAATAAGGATGTGAATGTTAGCGAGCCTAAGATCTTTACACAATAAATATTTATGTGGGTGACCCAAATCCAATCCACCAGAAATTTAAGCATTGTATTTATATGAATAAGAACCTGTGCCCTGTATATCAATAGTTCATCTTTGACATTAGATTTCATTTCCTGTCACATTTCTTAGTTTTCCAATGTTATCTCTGGGATACTAGGGCAAAGTTTTTTTCTTTCTTATTTGGTAATTCTCTGGATATCTTATTATTGCATGTCATCCTTTCAGGAATTCATCATAATGGAGGATGACCTGGATGAAGGTGCAGAGGTTTCAGTTTCTCACATGGCTGCACAAGCATCCCTTGAAGGATCTGAACCTGGCCCATCTTGTGTCAGCATTGCCTTGGTGCAAGAGTGGGGTCAGGGCATGATGCCACAGGAAATTGAGAATAAATGCCGTGGGCAAAGGCGCTTTGTCACAAGGCACACAAGGCTTAAAAAGTTGTGCCTAGACCCCGATGTCCTCCACCTGGCTGTCAGGAATTGTGGCAACATTCGTAACGACAGGGAAGACAACAGGACTAGGTCCTTCCGAAAGGCTAGTTACAGGCAGTATGTACTCAATAGGTATGGATATCTGGGAAAGGGGAACAGTGAAAGTGTGCCCCTCATGTGTAGTTAAAGTGGTTTGTTAGTATTACCCATCTTAGACAGGAGTTTATATGGATTCCATCATGAATGAAGATAGAACCTGCTCTATTAGTACTTGCATGAACAATTGTAAATAAACTCACATTGTCAGGAACATAAAATTGAGTTTTTAACCGTGGAGTGCATTTGGCAGTGATAGCTGTAACAACCGTGAGTCTTTCTCTGAAGAAATGCTTTTAATAACAGCATTTTGCCAACTACACTCTGACAACGTGGCACTGCAAAAGCGATGCTTATGCACATGCTCAGACTGAACTACACTGGAATTGTCGGAATGCTGGACTGGATATTTCATTTCTCCCTTTTTCCAGAGACAGTCTCTTCCTTAAATAGAAATGCAACTAGAAACAATGTTCTAAAATGTCCAACGTTCTAACCTCAAACAGAAAATGTTTCACGAGCATAATGTCTGGTGAGTATAAGCTTAGTACAGTGTAGGTAACATAGTCTTTCAAATAGTCTGGACGTCTCAGATCTCGCTTTGGTCTGGTTACAGTTGCTGGAATCTCTGATGGTTTGTTCTGTTCCGTTTTATTACTGCTGCTGGTTTCGGCTGTTTTCTCTGTATTGGTGATAATCTCCTCTTGGACTGACTAAGGGTTGGCATTCAGGAGGATTTTCTCTCTCCAATCCTCTGAGGTTGGTTCTTCTTCCCTGCCGTCCCTCTCTTCGCTGGTGTTGTCTTGGATTAATGCGTTAGCAATTTTGAACTGGCTTGCATCTCGATACATTTCCCGTCCATCTCTGATCCTCCGTGCTGCAATGCTTAATCCGTCGGTTCGAGTTACGATGTAGAATGCTGGTTCATATGCTGTGGACCATATTCTCTTCTTCTGCTTCAATAGTACATGATCTCCTACAATGAAGTTGTGTTTCCTGGTGTTCCTGTTCTCAGTATTCTGTTTGATCTTTTCTTTGTATCTCTCATCCCTCTCACTGATGACTGTGTCACGAGCGTTCTCACTACTCTCCCTCGTTTGATGGTCTATCTTGGTTCTGACTTGTCTGTTCATGAGGGCTTCATATGGCGCTATTCCCGTTGCAGGGTGTGGTGTTGAGCGGTAGCCTGTCAGCATTTCTTGAATAGCTATGCTGCCATTCCCACCTTTGAGGTGGGTAATCTGTTCTGTCTGGTTAAGCAGTTTCATGAAGCTTTCCACCTCGTCATTAGCACGTGCATGTTCTGGGGTAACACAATGATGGTGAAATCCCTCAGTTTTAGCGAACTCTTCAAATTCTCTGGAATTAAACGGTGGTCCGTTGTCACTCTCCAGCTGTCTTGGGGTGCCATGAGTGGCAAACATTGTTTTGAGCTTTTCCTTGGTTGGTTGAAAAGCTGTTGAGTGGGTCTTTGCAACTTCTGGATATCTTGTTCTCTTGTCTATGGCTACGAGATTGTAATGTCCATCAGGGTAGGGTCCACTGAAGTCTACAGCTATGACACCCCACGGTTTCTTTGGTATGTCTGTGACTTTGATGGGTTCCTGCCTGTGTTGCTTTGTGATAACCTGGCATTCATAACACTGACCAATGATCTGTTCGATCATACTGTTCATGGTTGGAAACCAATACTTTCCTCTTGTCATTTGCTTTGTTTTGGTTGTTCCCAGATGTCCAAGGTGGTGTGCAGCCTTAATGACTTTTCTCTGTAGGCTTCTGGGGATAATAATCTGATTCATTCGGAAGAGTAGGCCATCCACTGCATACAACTCATTCTGCACACTGTAGAACGGTGCAATGTCTGGGTCGTTTTTGTGCCGTTCCCAGTCCCCGGTAAGTTTCCTGATGGACAGTTTATGGGTATCTTTGCAAGTTTCTTCCTTGATCTGATCTAGAATAACAGCATGCTCGGCTGTCACGACGTACCTGATTACTCTCTCTACAGCATCCTTTCCTTTCTCTGGAAATGGGTGTCTTGATAGGAAGTCGAGTGGGTCTGCATCATTCTTTCCGGGCTCATAGATTAGCTCGAAGTCGACATCTTGCATTCCCATAACCCACTTTTCGATTCTTGGTGGGAGTCGCATGGCTGCCTTGTTGAACAGAGGGAGTAGTGGCTTGTGAGCTGTGATGATCTTGAATTTTGGCACTCCAAGGAGGTAAATGCTGAACCTGTTCTTTGCCCAATGTCCTGACATCGCATCTTTCTCTGTCTGACTATATCGTTTTTCTGTGTCGGTCATAGTACGACTAATGAAGTGGACTGGCTGGAGACCACTGCCTTTCTCTTAGAATAATCCAGCTGAGAGCCCTTCATGGAAGCTGGCTTCCATTCTCACATCGATTGGTCTGGCTGGGTTGAAGTATGCCATTGTGCTTTCACTTGTTATGCTTGCTTTCAGCTTCTCAAATGCTTCATGCTCTTCTGCTCCCGATTTGAACTTTCTATCTTTATGCGTCAGCCTTCGCAAGGGTGCGGTTAGTGATGTGTATCTTGATCATGCCAAGGAAACTTCTCACAGCTTCTTTTGACTTTGGTGAGCTGCTTTCTTTTACAGCTCTAATTTTCTCTGGGTTTGGCTGTAATCAGTCTTTTGTGAACTTGTGTCCATAGAACTCTATCTCCTAAACTCCAAACTGGCACTTGTCAGAATTTAACGTGATCCCAAAATCCACTGCAGAACTGCTTCCAATGTCTTGTTGTGTTACTCCATGTTTCTTCCTCCTAACAGGATATCATCCCATTGGTTGAGGCACCTTGGTATGCCTCCAAATATTCGGTAGATAGCTTCATCAAAGAGATCTTGTGATGCTTTTGCCCCAACGATCAGGTGCTCTGGTCGCATGTTCCCCCACGGGGTGCTGAAAGTGGCAATTTTCCTGGACTCCGGATCGAGTAAGAGTTGGTGGTATCCCTGCCGCATGTCAAGTTTGGAGAAGATAATACAATCATGAAATCTGTACATGAAGTCTTCAACAATTGTTCCCTGAGTAATCCCATTTCGTTCCATGAATTGGTTTGGTATCCTGAGGTCCACGCTGGCTCTGATCATGTGCGGTTCAAGTTTCTCCTTGTCTACAGCGCTGAACTTTGGCTTTGGTTGAACAACCAGGGGTGAACACCATGTGACTGCCTCACCTTCAGGCACCTCTTTGAATATCTCCTCTTCTACACACTGTCCCAGCCATTTCTTCAATCTTTCTTGCCGGTAGTAAGCCACTGGTCTCGGTCTTTGAGCTACAGGTACTGCTTCTGGTCTCATGCTGAACTTTGCATAGAACTCTTTTCCATTCTTGTTGTCTCTGATCTTCCCGATGCCCTTAAATACGTCACAGTATTGATCGGTGATTTCCTTGATTTCAGGTTTGAGATCCTTATTTTGCTTGACACTTTTGATGCCTGGTGGTTCTTCCTGGATTCTCAGGTCACTGGTATCAGCGAAAGAGCCATCTTCTCTGATCTGTAACATACCCAGCTCTTGAAGGGTACTTTAGCTCATGAGGGGTGGGGAATTGATTCTTCCTCTGGTCACAACAAATCTTGCGACTGCTCCGCAGGTCTGGTTCCCTACGGTGGTTGTGAACTCTCCTTTCACAGGTAGCTCACTCTGCAAGGTGCTTAGCTTTACTCTGCTTGGTTGTAATGTAAGTTTCACACTGGACCGATTTGTCAGTGGTTTAAATTGGTGTTTATCCATGACATTTACTTCTGCTCCACTGTCGCGCTCAGCTCTTACATCAACATCTTCTATCTTCACTGATATAGTTCTGTCTTCACCATCTGTTTTGATTTTCTTCACTTGCTTCAGGTGTCTTACAGCTTGGAAGAAGAACTCGCCATAAGAACTTGTTGAACTGTCACCATCTCCTTCAGTGGTCCTCTTTACGCCGCGCTTGTGCCTTGGATTCACTGGCGGCTTGTGATCTCGTTTTTGCTTGTTGTCTTTCTTGCTGTTGTACGGGCCTTTAGACTTGCACACAGAACTAAAGTGATTGAACCTTTGACATTTCATACATTTTTTCCCATATGCTGGACAGTTCTTGCCTTCCTCGTGTGTGTCTGTTTGTCCGCAATATCCACAGGGTTGCTTTCCCCGACCGCTTTGTTTGTTCTTGGGTGGACGCCACTTCTCAAACTGTCGTCCAAGCTTCTTCACATCTAGAGGAGTTTTCATGTCGCTTATTTGCAGTGATGTATGTTCGACTTGAGCAGCTTCGGTTAAAAACCGTGTCAAATCCCATTTCTTGTTGATCGCTTTTTGGATGAGCGATTGATTCTGTCATTTGGATGACGTGTTCCAAGATATGTTCATCGCAGTTAGCTTCAAATTTGCAGTCGTTGGCTTTCTCTCTTAAACGTGCAGCACACGCGTTCGTCGTTTCGTCATGTGCCGGTCTCACCTTGAGGAATATGTATCTTGCGTGGTGTTAAATTTTCTTCGGCTTGAAGTAATTATTCAGCTTTTTTCTCAACTATTCGTAGTCATTGCTGCCATCTGTCGGGTTTGGCAAACTTTTCTCCAGGCGCGCGATTTCTTTCCCGCCATAAATGATGAGTGCATCTTTCTTGTCAAGTTGTTCCGTAATCTTGAAATATCTAAATTCCTGTTCGATTTCTTCGAGCCAGTCGTCCCACGCTTTTCCTTTGGCTATCGGGTCATCTCCTGGGGTAAATGGTTGAGATTTTAGATTTCTCGTTGTCGTGATAACTTGTACTGGAGCTGTTGGGCCGGCATCTGCTTGTTCTGTGTCGACTGATCGATTCACTGTGCACGCGTTGTAGTATTTTGCTTGCTTGCTTGCTTGCCTCTCTCGCTGGGCTTCAAACTTTGCTTGCTAGGTTTCTCTTGCTTTCTTCTCTGCTTCTGTTTATTAGGCGAGATTGTTTTCCTCGTCGCCAGTGTAACAACCGCTAGTCTTTCTCTGATGAAATGCTTTTAATAACAACATTTTGCCAAGTACACCTGACGTTGCACTGTAAAAGCAATGCTTATGCGCATGCTCAGACTGAACTATACTGGAATTACCATAGCATAGTGATTTTTGTAGTTTTGTGAAAATTTAACTGTTGGCATTGCCTAAATGGCGGTGTATAAATAAATATGAAAAGTAATTTAAAACCTTTTTGTCATTGAACAGTTCATTTTTTTAAAATAAAAGTATACTTTTCATCTCTGGCAAGACTTAACAATAATAATTTTATATTCTTGTTAACTGCAAGATACATTTTTGTGAACTGCAGCAAAAGGGCACATTTGTTTTTATTTCAACCCTTGCAATGTTCACATTTGTAATAAGAATTTAATAGCCACTCACATGAAGTGTTCTCTTTTTAGCCCTCTTATGGAAAATGCATGCTGACCTAACTCACAAAATGGACAGATTGGCTCAGACAGACACATCTGTTTTGCACATTGATGAAAGGCCTACAAACGAAAAAGCAACCAATGGCTATAGCCAACTACATGCAGAAATTGTATCGTGATTTCTTCGGTCAAGCCTTAGAATTCCAAGGAAAATCAACCCTGTTAAAACCACAGATGCAAAGACCCTTCTAAATATACAGCCAAACCTCTTCTTATGGAAACCATGAAACCCCTAACAGACACCTATGGGAGACAGTTGACTTGATCCTTGCTTATAGGCTATAAATGGGCTGTACAAAATAGCATTATTAAAATTAATACATTCTTCTCAAGTTTTTCTTGATTAGAAAAGTTCTTTTGATGGTAGAGGTGGCTTTGCAGCTATAGTTGGAACCACCAATGCTGGATCACTCTTGTACAGCAGTACGTACATCCTCCAGCAACCTGGTAGGTGCTATCATTGACAGAAAATTCTGTAATCCCAGTCACATCAACATTGCTGCAGAAATAAATGAGAGGAAGCAATATTACAACAAAAGAAAAAAATCCAGAACAACACAATCTGGACTATGTTTTCTTTGTTTTCCTTCATGTGTCTAACAGCATCAGAAATATATATCTTGCTGCTTCATTCTGACATACAAGTACATGTGCCAACTTTGCTTGCTGTGTATTCCAGAGGTTACATGATTACATAACAACGACAAAAGATAGGAGAAGAAAAATTATTTTTATTAAAAACTTATATTGCAAGACAGCCTGCAACAGTAAACATGAAAAGTGCAAATACCAAATTACAATTTCTATCAAACATAATTATTGTAACAGCTAGCAGAAACTGAAAGCTACAGGACATGCAATCCAAATACATTTAGGGATCAACAGGGTACATGACTTTGCTGCTACTGCACAGTGTATACAGTGTTTACTCAAAACTAATAAAACTCAACTGACCTTTTGGAACCAGTACTTTCCAGTGTCAAATTAGGCGATGCTACTGAAACAAGCACTGGTTTCACAGGGGTAGAGGTCAGTGGAAGACCTACATAATCAGGAATTCAAGAAATAAAGATGATGTGATCGAGGATCATGTTGTTTGTTAGATTTATTACGTATCTTTTCCGAGACAACAAAGAATTTGGCTTTTTATAACCTACAGCCTGTATGTATAACGATAAAACCGCTTGTAAAAGATAAAAATTGTAATCAATTGCAAGTGGAATGTATATCTCACCTTCAAGATGGCGTCAACCGTCTCTGATCTTGTACTTGTTGTCACAATTGCTTTTTTTCCCCAAAAAAGGAAGTATGGTTTGTTTCCAAATACGAATACTAAAATAAAATTTTCTGCAGTAACAGTTAATCAATACTGACCTTCGCCGTTCCGGAGAAAGAAGACGACCAGCAACTTGTGAGTCAGTGGTTTACCCACATTTGATCTTTGAGGACACCCAAGAAGAATACAATACACTGTCTAATGAAATCCTTTAATGACCCCTTTGCCAGACTTGACTACACTGCTTTTGCAAAGTGTAGATTCGTTTGCGCTCGCTTCCAGTTTGACGGCCACCATGGCCCGACATAACACCATACGAACAAATTGTTTCTAAATGCCCCAAACAGCAAAGGTGTTACCAAAAATTATAATGGAAGCAAAGAATGGACGTTCCTCTGACTAACTGACGATATTGTTACTTGCGATGAACAAGGGTGGCTTCGATTCAACAAGATATAAATCCCTGTTCTCGTCACTCAGCGATTTTAAAAAACTTTGCCAATTTTATCAACTGACACTGACACTGCTTCTTTAAGGAACAAACGTTTGAATTCTGTAAAAGTTATTCAGCGTATCGTGTTAAATGTTTCAGCCATCAAACATCAAAATAAGTGCATGAGGGGGCATGAGGGGCTCATGTGCAGTTTAAATCAAAATCTCAATATTTGCAAAATAATCAATTTTAGGCCTGCAATCTTTGATATCATCAGAAAATTGTTGTATATCTCTTTTTTTGTTATGCTATATGTATTCTTTTTAATTTCATTTCTGTTTGATTGTTTTGTTATTGCAGGGATAGAGGTAGAGGTAAAGGTAGGAGTTTCATCAAGCATCAAAACAGCATTTACAGGAAAAAATACAGCTGTGATTGCAGGTGTACCAATATAAGGACCACCTTGAAACACTAGTCCAATTTGAGATGAAAACATTGGAATTTGCCTATAGAGTGTTTGCACAAAGATCCACAATCACTTCTTTAACAAAACTAAGAAGAAACCAAAGATCAAAATGTAGTGGTACAGCACATCAAAGCTATGGTTGTTTTCCTAACAGAAAGTAGATTGAAGACAAAATTAATGCTTTAAAATGAACTTGCCTTGTGACTGGCGTAACTTGAATGATGAGCCTATCTCCGGCTGACTACTAGGAGCTGCTGAGATTAAAACAATTGCAACTACTCAATAAAAAATACTCAGACTACACTCAATGTATAGTTTGAATATTTTATCCACCTGGTTACTGACCAGGTTCTGATTCATTTTTTCTGGAACTTTATACTGGAGATGCACCATGCATCAGTTCCACAGGCTTTAATACTTGTTCATAATGGATGAGGGGACACACTGGCCAAACAAGATAATTATTTTGGCTCTTAGTTTTGAAACAACAGCTTTCAATTCAGTGATAGAATAATAAATCTTACAGGTGTATATGCCTGTCTCTCAGTGACAAACATCCACAATTACTTCTTTAACAAGACTAAAAAGAAACCAAAGATCAAAATGTAGTGGTACAGCACATCAAAGCTACGGTTTTTTTCCTAAAAGAAAGTAGATTGAAGACAAAATTAAAGTTTTAAAATGAACTTGCCTTGTGACTGGTGTAACTTGAATGATGAGCCTATCTCCGGCTGACTAATAGGAGCTGCTGAGATTAAAACAATTGCAACTACTCAATAAAAAATACTCAGACTACACTCAATGTATAGTTTGAATATTTTATCCACCTGGTTACTGACCAGGTTCTGATTCATTTTTTCTGGAACTTTATACTGGAGATGCACCATGCATCAGTTCCACAGGCTTTAATACTTGTTCATAATGGATGAGGGGACACACTGGCCAAACAAGATAATTATTTTGGCTCTTAGTTTTGAAACAACAGCTTTCAATTCAGTGATAGAATAATAAATCTTACAGGTGTATATGTTGTAGTTCAATTTTTTCCTTGGTTCAAATTTTATTTTCCTTTGTTTTCAGGTAGGGTAATGTATGATAATTAGTTTGAAACAAAGGAAAAAAAAAATTTGAACCAAGGATGAAATTGAACTACAACATATATGCCTGTCTCTCAGTGACAAACATTCACAATTACTTCTTTAACAAGACTAAAAAGAAACCAAAGATCAAAATGTAGTGGTACAGCACATCAAAGCTACGGTTTTTTTCCTAAAAGAAAGTAGATTGAAGACAAAATTAAAGTTTTAAAATGAACTTGCCTTGTGACTGGTGTAACTTGAATGATGAGCCTATCTCCGGCTGACTAATAGGAGCTGCTGAGATTAAAACAATTGCAACTACTCAATAAAAAATACTCAGACTACACTCAATGTATAGTTTGGATATTTTATCCACCTGGTTACTGACCAGGTTCTGATTCATTTTTTCTGGAACTTTATACTGGAGATGCACCATGCATCAGTTCCACAGGCTTTAATACTAGTTTATAATGGATGAGGGGACACACTGGCCAAACAAGATAATTATTTTGGCTCTTAGTTTTGAAACAACAGCTTTCAATTCAGTGATAGAATAATAAATCTTACAGGTGTATATGCCTGTCTCAGTGACTGTGTAAGATATGAACCAAATCCTGCTCAATGGTTGGCTACATAAGCAAACAAGATAGAGCTGCCTTGCCCATGTTTGGGCAATTTTCCAGCAACTTCATAATTATTGTACATGTAACATAATTATTTTTTCCAGTCATAAAAATTTATGTTAATGAGTTCAGGCAAAAAATTTATGTTAATGAGTTGTGGCAATAACCTCGGCCGGACCAACACTCAGAGTCTTAAAATAACTGAGGAGAAAGTGCTGTCTTTGTCATGTTATCTGCAAATGGTTAGACTTTCTAGTCTTCTCGGATAAGGACGATAAACAGTAGGTCCCGTCTCACAACACTGGATACTGATAATCTGTGGGACGTAAAAGAACCCATGGCACAGTTCGACAAGAGTAGGGAGTGTTCCCGGTGTCATGGTCTAGCTGACTTGTGCCGTCATTGGTCTGGGCAGGTGGGGTGAGATCATTCATGGACTGAGGTGGCAGCCAGAGGCGCCTTCTGTATGCCGATTTCCGATCTCACCCCCTGGTTCCTCCGTAATTCAGCTACTAGCTGCAAGTGAGGAAAGTGGCACCTTTACCTTTACCCTTTACCTTTAGATGAAGAGGAACACGCAAGGTATGTTTGTTTGAAAATGTTGTGGCAAATTGATTACTGGTATTCATTGATTAGTTATTGATTATAAGATAATTATAATCATTTCAAGACTAAGCAACTGATTAACCATCGATTATCTATTGATTATACTCATCGATGTCATTAAGATTAGACATGTCTGGATATTCATAGTAATGATAATAATAATGAATTTGTTATAACGCTCTTTTTCATATGGATATCTTTGACTCTTTCATTTCCAAGAGTGACAGTGATAGATTTTACTCTGTCTAATGCCAAACGATTTTACTTGTCAAATGGAGACCCCTTGGGAGTGAAAGGGTTAAAGGCGCTTTACATCAATTCTTTTATTAACGAGATGTTGAAAAAAAGAAATGAACAGACAGCATTTTATGACCAGTTCTAGCATTCAGTTGGCCCCAGTAATTAATTTAATTACAATCAAACTTAACAATATAGTATTATTGATACCTTGTATTCTCTGAAGACTAACATAGTGCAGTTCATGAACATGCCCCAGTACAATGCGATTGGTGACACCAACAACAGATTCTGGTTGAATGATGACATCATCATGGTTATGCAGGTTGCTGATCACACGGATAGATACCTGAAAATAATTGGCTGCAGCAAAAAGAGTGATGTTATCACCCCAAGTGCCATCTTTTTCCATGTCTGTAAGGTAATCTGTCCATGCTGAATATCCATTAACAAAACTGAACAGATCTGTCCCATTTGCCTGGTTGAGAAAGGAGTAATATTTAAGAGAAGATAATTCAATGTTGGCACAGAAATTCATATGAAATAAACAGTGTGGTGCAAACTCTCTTCTGTACATGTAGTGAGGTGATCACATAGTAATGTGATCACTATTAACTCAGTTCTTGTTGGTTAAATCTTTGTTTCCTGGAATGGATTATTAAACTGTTTTTGCAGACTCTTAAAAAAAAAGAAAATGATGGCTTAAAAAAGAAATGGGTATTGTAATTCTTTGACTTGGTTTTGGAGAATTGCCTTTGTGACTCCCAAAATGGCTTGCTTCTTTAACCTGTCTTTAAAAATAGCATATTACCAGATCTAAATTACTTTTATCCTAAGGGGAGATTACACAATAATCATGAAATTGTGAAACAAAACCTGCTTGGGATTGTCATGCAGAAATCCAACCAGCTTCCTTCTCACTTCATCATGACTAATGCTGATCCCCTTTGCAAGCTGCAGTTGTTCAGCCAATGCATGAAACATGCAGTTTCCTCCACCATGGTTGTTTGAAATACTAAATCCCTTCCTGCTGGCAATTTCCCTGAGTGCATCAAGAATATCAACATCCTTACAGGTCCAATCTTTAACATGGAATTGTTTAAGGTCACTGAACATATGCACCGCTGAGAAACAACACAACCATTATTAGACCCCAACTAGACCCCGATGTCCTCCACCTGGCTGTTAGGAATTGTGGCAACATTCGTAACGACAGGGAAGACAACAGCACTAGGTCCTTCCGAAAGGC
Source organism: Ricordea florida (assembly GCA_949710005.1). Lineage (NCBI taxonomy): Eukaryota > Metazoa > Cnidaria > Anthozoa > Corallimorpharia > Ricordeidae > Ricordea > Ricordea florida. The sequence continues at coordinate 24,073,839 of OX453282.1, forward strand.
TAGTTACAGGCAGTATGTACTCAATAGGTATGAATATCTGGGAAAGGGGAACAGTGAAAGTGTGCCCCTCATGTGTAGTTAAAGTGGTTTGTTAGCATTACCCATCTCAGACAGGAGTTTATATGGATTCCATCATGAATGAAGATAGAACCTGCTCTATTAGTACTTGCATGAACAATTGTAAATAAACTCAAATTGTCAGGAACATGAAATTGAGTTTTTAACCGTGGAGTGCATTTGGCAGTGATAGCTGTAACAACCGTGAGTCTTTCTCTGAAGAAATGCTTTTAATAACAGCATTTTGCCAACTACACTCTGACAACGTGGCACTGCAAAAGCGATGCTTATGCACATGCTCAGACTGAACTACACTGGAATTGTCGGAATGCTGGACTGGATATTTCATTTCTCCCTTTTTCCAGAGACAGTCTCTTCCTTAAATAGAAATGCAACTAGAAACAATGTTCTAAAATGTCCAACGTTCTAACCTCAAACAGAAAATGTTTCACGAGCATAATGTCTGGTGAGTATATACTTAGTACAGTGTAGGTAACATAGTCTTTCAAATAGTCTGGACGTCTCAGATCTCGCTTTGGTCTGGTTACAGTTGCTGGAATCTCTGATGGTTTGTTCTGTTCCGTTTTATTACTGTTGCTGGTTTCGGCTGTTTTCTCTGTATTGGTGATAATCTCCTCTTGGACTGACTGAGGGTTGGCATTCAGGAGGATTTTCTCTCTCCAATCCTCTGAGGTTGGTTCTTCTTCCCTGCCGTCCCTCTCTTCGCTGGTGTTGTCTTGGATTAATGCGTTAGCAATTTTGAACTGGCTTGCATCTCGATACATTTCCCGTCCATCTCTGATCCTCCGTGCTGCAATGCTTAATCCGTCGGTTCGAGTTACGATGTAGAATGCTGGTTCATATGCTGTGGACCATATTCTCTTCTTCTGCTTCAATAGTACATGATCTCCTACAATGAAGTTGTGTTTCCTGGTGTTCCTGTTCTCAGTATTCTGTTTGATCTTTTCTTTGTATCTCTCATCCCTCTCACTGATGACTGTGTCACGAGCGTTCTCACTACTCTCCCTCGTTTGATGGTCTATCTTGGTTCTGACTTGTCTGTTCATGAGGGCTTCATATGGCGCTATTCCCGTTGCAGGGTGTGGTGTTGAGCGGTAGCCTGTCAGCATTTCTTGAATAGCTATGCTGCCATTCCCACCTTTGAGGTGGGTAATCTGTTCTGTCTGGTTAAGCAGTTTCATGAAGCTTTCCACCTCGTCATTAGCACGTGCATGTTCTGGGGTAACACAATGATGGTGAAATCCCTCAGTTTTAGCGAACTCTGCAAATTCTCTGGAATTAAACGGTGGTCCGTTGTCACTCTCCAGCTGTCTTGGGGTGCCATGAGTGGCAAACATTGTTTTGAGCTTTTCCTTGGTTGGTTGAAAAGCTGTTGAATGGGTCTTTGCAACTTCTGGATATCTTGTTCGCTTGTCTATGGCTACGAGATTGTAATGTCCATCAGGGTAGGGTCCACTGAAGTCTACAGCTATGACATCCCACGGTTTCTTTGGTATGTCTGTGACTTTGATGGGTTCCTGCCTGTGTTGCTTTGTGATAACCTGGCATTCATAACACTGTCCAATGATCTGTTCGATCATACTGTTCATGGTTGGAAACCAATACTTTCCTCTTGTCATTTGCTTTGTTTTGGTTGTTCCCAGATGTCCAAGGTGGTGTGCAGCCTTAATGACTTTTCTCTGTAGGCTTCTGGGGATAATAATCTGATTCATTCGGAAGAGTAGGCCATCCACTGCATACAACTCATTCTGCACACTGTAGAACGGTGCAATGTCTGGGTCGTTTTTGTGCCGTTCCCAGTCCCCGGTAAGTTTTCTGATGGACAGTTTATGGGTATCTTTGCAAGTTTCTTCCTTGATCTGATCTAGAATAACAGCATGCTCGGCTGTCACGACGTACCTGATTACTCTCTCTACAGCATCCTTTCCTTTCTCTGGAAATGGGTGTCTTGATAGGAAGTCGAGTGGGTCTGCATCATTCTTTCCGGGCTCATAGATTAGCTCGAAGTCGACATCTTGCATTCCCATAACCCACTTTTCGATTCTTGGTGGGAGTCGCATGGCTGCCTTGTTGAACAGAGGGAGTAGTGGCTTGTGAGCTGTGATGATCTTGAATTTTGGCACTCCAAGGAGGTAAATGCTGAACCTGTTCTTTGCCCAATGTCCTGACATCGCATCTTTCTCTGTCTGACTATATCGTTTTTCTGTGTCGGTCATAGTACGACTAATGAAGTGGACTGGCTGGAGACCACTGCCTTTCTCTTAGAATAATCCAGCTGAGAGCCCTTCATGGAAGCTGGCTTCCATTCTCACATCGATTGGTCTGGCTGGGTTGAAGTATGCCATTGTGCTTTCACTTGTTATGCTTGCTTTCAGCTTCTCAAATGCTTCATGCTCTTCTGCTCCCGATTTGAACTTTCTATCTTTATGCGTCAGCCTTCGCAAGGGTGCGGTTAGTGATGTGTATCTTGATCATGCCAAGGAAACTTCTCACAGCTTCTTTTGACTTTGGTGAGCTGCTTTCTTTTACAGCTCTAATTTTCTCTGGGTTTGGCTGTAATCAGTCTTTTGTGAACTTGTGTCCATAGAACTCTATCTCCTAAACTCCAAACTGGCACTTGTCAGAATTTAACGTGATCCCAAAATCCACTGCAGAACTGCTTCCAATGTCTTGTTGTGTTACTCCATGTTTCTTCCTCCTAACAGGATATCATCCCATTGGTTGAGGCACCTTGGTATGCCTCCAAATATTCGGTAGATAGCTTCATCAAAGAGATCTTGTGATGCTTTTGCCCCAACGATCAGGTGCTCTGGTCGCATGTTCCCCCACGGGGTGCTGAAAGTGGCAATTTTCCTGGACTCCGGATCGAGTAAGAGTTGGTGGTATCCCTGCCGCATGTCAAGTTTGGAGAAGATAATACAATCATGAAATCTGTACATGAAGTCTTCAATTGTTCCCTGAGTAATCCCATTTCGTTCCATGAATTGGTTTGGTATCCTGAGGTCCACGCTGGCTCTGATCATGTGCGGTTCAAGTTTCTCCTTGTCTACAGCGCTGAACTTTGGCTTTGGTTGAACAAGCAGGGGTGAACACCATGTGACTGCCTCACCTTCAGGCACCTCTTTGAATATCTCCTCTTCTACACACTGTCCCAGCCATTTCTTCAATGTTTCTTGCAGGTAGTAAGCCACTGGTCTCGGTCTTTGAGCTACAGGTACTGCTTCTGGTCTCATGCTGAACTTTGCATAGAACTCTTTTCCATTCTTGTTGTCTCTGATCTTCCCGATGCCCTTAAATACGTCACTGTATTGATCGGTGATTTCCTTGATTTCAGGTTTGAGATCCTTATTTTGCTTGACACTCTTGATGCCTGGTGGTTCTTCCTGGATTCTCAGGTCACTGGTATCAGCGAAAGAGCCATCTTCTCTGATCTGTAACATACCCAGCTCTTGAAGGGTACTTTTGCTCATGAGGGGTGGGGAATTGATTCTTCCTCTGGTTACAAATCTTGCGACTGCTCCCCAGGTCTGGTTCCCTACGGTGGTTGTGAACTCTCCTTTCACAGGTAGCTCACTCTGCAAGGTGCTTAGCTTTACTCTGCTTGGTTGTAATGTAAGTTTCACACTGGACCGATTTGTCAGTGGTTTATATTGGTGTTTATCCATGACATTTACTTCTGCTCCACTGTCGCGCTCAGCTCTTACATCAACATCTTCTATCTTCACTGATATAGTTCTGTCTTCACCATCTGTTTTGATTTTCTTCACTTGCTTCAGGTGTCTTACAGCTTGGAAGAAGAACTCGTCATCAGAACTTGTTGAACTGTTAGCATCTCCTTCAGTGGTCCTCTTTACGCCGCGCTTGTGCCTTGGATTCACTTGCGGCTTGTGATCTCGTTTTTGCTTGTTGTCTTTCTTGCTGTTGTACGGGCCTTTAGACTTGCACACAGAACTAAAGTGATTGAACCTTTGACATTTCATACATTTTTTCCCATACGCTGGACAGTTCTTGCCTTCCTCGTGTGTGTCTGTTTGTCCGCAATATCCACAGGGTTGCTTTCCCCGACCGCTTTGTTTGTTCTTGGGTGGACGCTGTAGAGTTAAGATACAAGCAAACCATAGCCATTCAAACACGACTTAATAGGCCAGAAGTTCCAATAACTCAAAGTTTAATCAAGGGTTGCTCACAGCGATCGAAGTGTAGACAATACTGAAGAAAGGCTTTTGAGTCGAGGTTGACGTTATAGCAGCGATTGAAATTATTGTTGTAGAGCTGAATTGATTCTGGCGTAAAGCGGTTTGAACTAAGAGTGAAAAAGCAGAGAATAACACTTCTAAGTACTTGCGTTGACGGCAAGCGTGGGAACTGACTTGAAATGACACGCCTTTAACATAGATGAAAACTAAACTAATATATAACTTAACGTAACAATTAAATTCTTCTTACTTTGGTTTCCTGACTTGCTTGTTCCAAAAAATAGCGTAGATTGGCTGTAGCGTTTACGATAGCTTCGTTTTCAGCGTCGCAGAAAATGTTCTTAAGCAATTATCGAAGCGTGGTCTCAAAGCTAATTGCACGCTCAAATTACACGAGTCAGTGATTGGTAGACCTTAAAGTGCTAACTAATTAACTAGATTATGTTCGCGTTGTAAGCTAACAGACGCCACTTCTCAGAACTGTCGTCCAAGCTTCTTCACATCTAGAGGAGTTTTCATGTCGCTTATTTGCAGTGATGTATCTTCGACTTGAGCAGCTTCGGTTAAAAACCGTGTCAAATCCCATTTCTTGTTGATCGCTTTTTGGATGAGCAATTGATTCTGTCATTTGGATGACGTGTTCCAAGATATGTTCATCGCAGTTAGCTTCAAATTTGCAGTCGTTGGCTTTCTCTCTTAAACGTGCAGCACACGCGTTCGTCGTTTCGTCATGTGCCGGTCTCATCTTGAGGAATATGTATCTTGCGTGGTGTTAAATTTTCTTCGGCTTGAAGTAATTATTCAGCTTCTTTCTCAACTATTCGTAGTCATTGCTGCCATCTGTCGGGTTTGGCAAACTTTTCTCCAGGCGCGCGATTTCTTTCCCGCCATAAATGATGAGTGCATCTTTCTTGTCAAGTTGTTCCGTAATCTTGAAATATCTAAATTCCTGTTCGATTTCTTCGAGCCAGTCGTCCCACGCTTTTCCTTTGGCTATCGGGTCATCTCCTGGGGTAAATAGTTGAGATTTTAGATTTCTCGTTGTCGTGATAACTTGTACTGGAGCTGTTGGGCCGGCATCTGCTTGTTCTGTGTCGACTGATCGATTCACGCGTTGTAGTATTTTGCTTGCTTGCTTGCCTCTCTCGCTGGGCTTCAAACTTTGCTTGCTAGGTTTCTCTTGCTTTTTTCTCTGCTTCTGTTTATTAGGCGAGCTTGTTTTCCTCGTCGCCAGTGTAACAACTGCGAGTCTTTCTCTGAAGAAATGCTCTTAATAACAACATTTTGCCGAGTACACTCTGACGTTGCACTGTAAAAGCAATGCTTATGCGCATGCACAGACTGAACTATACTGGAATTACAATAGCATAGTGAATTTTTTAGTTTTGTGTAAATTTAACTGTTGGCATTGCCTAAATGGCGGTGTATAAATAAATATGAAAAGTAATTTAAAACCTCTTTGTCATTGAATAGTTCATTTTTTTAAAATAAAAGTATACTTTTCATCTCTGGCAAGACTTAACAATAATAATTTTATATTCTTGTTAATTGCAAGATACATTTTTGTGAACTGCAGCAAAAGGGCACATTTGTTTTTATTTCAACCCTTGCAATGTTCACATTTGTAATAAGAATCTAATAGCCACTCACATGAAGTGTTTTCTTTTTAGCCCTCTTATGGAAAATGCATGCTGACCTAACTCACAAAATGGACAGATTGGCTCAGACAGACACATCTGTTTTGCACATTGATGAAAGGCCTACAAACGAAAAAGCAACCAATGACTATAACCAACTACATGCAGAAATTGTATTGTGATTTCTTCGGTCAAGCCTTAGAATTCCAAGGAAAATCAACTCTGTTAAAACCACAGATGCAAAGACCCTTCTAAATATACAGCCAAACCTCTTCTTATGGACACCATGAAACCCCTAACAGACACCTATGGGAGACAGTTGACTTGATCCTTGCTTATAGGCTATAAATGGGCTGTACAAAATAGCATTATTATAATTAATACATTCTTCTCAAGTTTTTCTTGATTGGAAAAGTTCTTTTGATGGTAGAGGTGGCTTTGCAGCTATAGTTGGAACCACCAATGCTGGATCACTCTTGTACAGCAGTACGTACATCCTCCAGCAACCTGGTAGGTGCTATCATTGACAGAAAATTCTGTAATCCCAGTCACATCAACATTGCTGCAGAAATAAATGAGAGGAAGCAATATTACAACAAAAGAAAAAAAATCCAGAACAACACAATCTGGACTATGTTTTCTTTGTTTTCCTTCATGTGTCTAACAGCATCAGAAATATATATCTTGCTGCTTCATTCTGACATACAAGTACATGTGCCAACTTTGCTTGCTGTGTATTCCAGAGGTTACATGATTACATAACAACGACAAAAGATAGGAGAAGAAAAATTATTTTTATTAAAAACTTATATTGCAAGACAGCCTGCAACAGTAAACATGAAAAGTGCAAATACCAAATTACAATTTCTATCAAACATAATTATTGTAACAGCTAGCAGAAACTGAAAGCTACATGACATGCAATCCAAATACATTTCGGGATCAACAGGGTACATGACTTTGCTGCTACTGCACAGTGTATACAGTGTTTACTCAAAACTAATAAAACTCAATTGACCTTGTGGAACCAGTACTTTCCAGTGTCAAATTAGGCGATGCTACTGAAACAAGCACTGGTTTCACAGGGGTAGAGGTCAGTGGAGGACCTACATAATCAGGAATTCAAGAAATAAAGATGATGTGATCGAGGATCATGTTGTTTGTTAGATTTATTACGTATCTTTTCCGAGATAACAAAGAATTTGGCTTTTTATAACCTACAGCCTGTATGTATAACGATAAAACCGCTTGTAAAAGATAAACATTGTAATCAATTGCCAGTGGAATGTATATCTCACCTTCGAGATGGCGTCAACCGTCTCTGATCTTGTACTTGTTGTCACAATTGCTTTTTTTCCCCAAAAAAGGAAGTATGGTTTGTTTCCAAATACGAATACTAAAATAATATTTTCTGCAGTAACAGGTAATCAATACTGACCTTCGCCGTTCCGGAGAAAGAAGACGACCAGCAACTTGTGAGTCAGTGGTTTACCCACATTTGATCTTTGAGGACACCCAAGAAGAATACAATACACTGTCTAATGAAATCCTTTAATGACCCCTTTGCCAGACTTCAATTTGTGACTACACTGCTTTTGCAAAGTGTAGATTCGTTTGCGCTCGCTTCCAGTTTGACGGCCACCATGGCCCGGCATAACACCATACAAACAAATTGTTTCTAAATGCCCCAAACAGCAAAGGTGTTACCAAAAATTATAATGGAAGCAAAGAATGGACGTTCCTCTGACTAACTGACGATATTGATACTTGCGATGAACAAGGGTGGCTTCGATTCAACAAGATATAAATCCCTGTTCTCGTCACTCAGCGATTTTAAAAAACTTTGCCAATTTTATCAACTGACACTGACACTGCTCCTTTTAAAGGAAAAAGAAATCGGCAAAAGCGCGACACACTTTTGAAGATGAGGGTTTCGTGCACCGTTGGGCGAAATTTCATGATTCTACGATAAATTCCTGCATGCGAAGTATCAGCTCAAAGATGGCAAATTCAAAAAAAAAATTAGCCGAGAAATACGGCGTAGAAGGTTTAGTCAACTGTGACGTAATGAGTCACGCAAAAAAGGAAATTTGCGATATCTCTGGAGCGAAAAGAGATTTCGAATTTATTTTTTCTGCTAAGGAAAGCCTGGACCACATAGTTTATGTATGCCAAAAATCTCAATTTTGTAAAATTTCGACCTGAGAACCTGTTCCGTAACCTTAAGAGAAGGTAATTCAATGTTGGCACAGAAAATTCATATGACATAAACAGTGTGGTCCAAACTCTCTTCTGTACATGTAGTAAGGTGATCACACAGTAATGTGATCACTATTAACTCAGTCCTTCTTGGTTAAATCTTTGTTTCCTGGAATGGATTATTAAACTGTTTTTGCAGTAAAAAAAAAATCATGGGTACAGTACAAGTACAGCTGTACTGTACTTCTTTCACTTAATTTTGGAGAATTGCCTTTGTGACTCCCAAAATGACTTGCTTCTTCGACCTGTCTTTAAGAATAGCACATTACCAGATCTAAATTACTTTTATCCTAAGGGGAGATTATACAATAATCATGACATTGTGAAACAAAACCTGCTTAGGATTGTCATGCAGAAACCCAACCAGCTTCCTTCTCACTTCATCCTGACTAATGCTGATCCTCTTAGCAAGCCACAGTTGTTCAGCCAATGCATGAAACATGCAGTTTCCTCCACCAGGGTTGTTTGAAATGCTAAATCCCTTCCTGCTGGCAATTTCCCTGAGTGCATCAAGAATATCAACATCCTTACTGGTCGAATCTTTGACATGGAGTTGTTTAACGTCACTGAACATATGCGCTGCTGAGAAACAACAAAATAAAAGAACATACTAAAAGCAAACAAGCAAAATGTGCAATGTTGCCATGAAGATAATTACCACTAATTATACACTAATAGTGAATAACAGTTTCTTTTCTTCTTTATTTTACAGGAAGAATTGCACGACAATAGGGAAAGAGAAGAGGAGTAAGGAAACAGGACATCAGGAAAGAATGAAGGCTAGGGAACAAACACAAAACTGAAAAATACTGAATGGAGAGAGGGAGGAATAACAATTTTTTTTTCTAGTGTTTAAAAATACACTTGAAGAGATATTTAACATCTCTGCACAGTCATGTAGTATTCTCTATTAATTTAAAGTGTCTTGCCCTGCTTAACAAACAACTTCATCTGTTTCCTTTTATTTTGGGCATAAACAAAAGAAAATGACTTTGAGTTCTATGTGGTTCCTTGCCAAAAAGAGGAATTAATTTTGTTGTAACAAACCACGTGAAAACTAGCCTCTACTGTATGCCAAAAGGATCAAATTAAAAAAAAAATATCATCAAACGTCGCTAGAAGTAATTCTGAACCCAGCCCTTCCCTTTTAATTGAAAATAATGTAAATGACTAGGTACTTCATTTTTCAAGTCTTGTTCTAAGAAACCCCATTGTTGGACACAACTTTTAAAGTCTGTAGATACTGTAAGTGATACCGATTATTTTTACTAACAAAACAACAAACCAGACTCTTTGAGCAGAGTGCCAACAGATTCCCACACTTGAACTCAAAGTCAAGTAAAATAGCTACATATAACTAAAGGAAGTAACAATTTCATTGGCTTATATGAGAATAAACATGCAAAAATTTCAACACGCTGATTGGCTGAGAGCACATTAATTCATCCCAAATAGTGCAGAAAGTTGAAATTGAGTGCAGAAGTCTGAAATTAAATTTTTGCATGTACAGTATATTATTGCTGCTAGATTATGTCAGACAGTTCAGTTAAAATAGCCGGACAATGGAGTAAAATTGAAGACAGAAACAATACACAATCTTGGACAGAACAAGTTATAAAAGCACAATTATATCAAATAACAAGGGCCAATTTATGCAGTGTGCAGGAGTAAGTTGTCAGGTTTAAATAATATTATACATACCATTAGTGCTCTTCAGCAACATTTCCACGATAGATTGGCGGTCCTCTGGAAAAAGTAAAGAGATAAAATTAAAAGATAAGGACTATATCAGGACATAGACAAAGGCGGATTACGTATGATTGATATAGAGATCATGCTTAAGGCTCTTAAGCTAGCATGGATTCCAAGACTCCTGTCTTCTGGAAGGCAAAATTGGAGAACAGTTCCAAATTATTATTTACGTAAATTAGGAGGTATTAATAATTTCTTATTAAAGTGTAACTACGATCCAACACACCTTAGTTTTTTGCCCTCGTTTTACCAAAGTATTCTCTTATATTTTGACGAATTGAAAAGCCTCTATAATTTTGATCAAACTCAGGATTTAATTCTATTCAATAACAAGGAGATACTTGTGGAAGGCAAAACCCTGTTTTTTAGGGAGGGGCTTGATGAGGGCATCACATCTCTTCAAGACCTATTCGATGACACCGGCCATATCTTGTCATATACGGAATTTAAAAAGAGATATTCGTGCAGATCGAACTTCCTTCAGTATTATCAGGTCATAAGTGCTATTCTGAAGAATTTACTAAACAAAGCAAAAATCAGTGATCCAGTAATAAAAAAGTTATACTCCGCTGAGAATGGTATCATCCAATTAGATAAATCCACACAACTAGATTTAAAAAACACCAAAGCTCGCGACTTCTACAAACTATTAAATGTGAAGACCCACACAGTTGAACAGACCGGCCCTAGAAGATGGAATGAAAGTTTATCCATGAATCAAGACTCCTGGAAAAAAGCATTCGCCTCCCTCAAAAATCTATGTAAAGAAACCAAATTAAGGGGATTTTCAATTTAAGCTAATCCACCGTATTGTAGTTACTAAAAAGGAGCTATTTCGCTTTGGTATCAAACCGGACGATGACTGTGTCTATATTGTGGAGAAAAAGATCCCATTGAACATTCATTCAAACATTGTCATTTCGTTAATTCCTTCGAAACCGAGGTTATCAAACGATTTAACGCAACAAATTACTCACAGCTCAATCCGTCTAGCGAAGAAAAGGTCTTTGGCCTCACAATACAGAGTTAGTAAAGAAATTTAATTGTACAATGTTATTCATGAGATACTACATAAAATTATATGACTGTAAACTACACGATAAACCAATCATCATTAGGGATTTCGTAAATAAAAATCTTACTCAAGTACAAAATTGAAAATAAGAAAACTTAAAAGATACGAAAGAATGCCTCCTCCAATAAAGTTGTCATTCTTCTAAATCTTTCGTAAACAAAAATCAACAAAAGAAATGTCACTGTATCTTCTTATTACTACAGTTTTTACGTCAATATTGTAAATTAGTCTAATAAGGTGAAGTAAGTATTGTAAACAGTGTAGACACTTGACCAGTATGAATTGTAATGAATTATTGTAAGTAGTTTTACGTGTGTATTATTGTCAGCTACCTTTGTGTGTCTTTAGTATAATTCGTAATTATACTTTGCGCATCTTTCTTTTTCAGAAAAAGAAACAAAAAACAAACCACTTGAAAACTAGCCTCTACTTTATGCCAAAAATTAAGGATTAAGGATCGACTTAAAAAAATATATCACCAAACGTCACTAGAAGTAATTCTTCAACCAGCCCTTCCCTTTTAATTAAAAATAATGTAAATGACTACTTCATTTTCCAAGTCTTGTTCTAAGAAATCCCATTGTTGGACACAACTTTTAAAGTCTGTAGATACTGTAAGTGATACCGATTATTTTTACTAACAAAACAACAAACCAGACTCTTTGAGCAGAGTGCCAACAGATTAACACACTTGAACTCAAAGTCAAGTACCGGTAATATAGCTACATATAACTAAAGGAAGTAACAATTTCATTGGCTTATATGAGAAATAATAAACATGCAAAAATTTCAACATGCTGATTGGCTGAGAGCACATTAATTCATCCCAAATAGTGCAGAAAGTTGAAATTGAGTTCAGAAGTCTGAAATTAAAGTTTTGCATGTACAGTATATTATTGCAGCTTGATTACGTCAGACAGTTCAGTTAAAATAGCCGGACAATGGAGTAAAATAGAAGAGAGAAACAATACACAATCTTGGACAGAACAAGTTATAAAAGCACAATTATATCAAATAACAAGGGCCAATTTATGCAGTGTGCAGGAGTAAGTTGTCAGGTTTAAATAATATTGTACATACCATCAGTGCTCTTCCGCAACATTTTCAGCATAGATTGGCGGTCCTCTGGAAAAAGTAAAGAGATAAAATTAAAAGATAAGGACTATATCAGGACATAGACAAAGGCGGATTACGTATGATTGATATAGAGATCATGCTTAAGGCTCTTAAGCTAGCATGGATTCCAAGACTCCTGTCTTCTGGAAGGCAAAATTGGAGAACAGTTCCAGATTATTATTTACGCAAATTAGGAGGTCTTAATAATTTCTTATTAAAGTGTAACTACGATCCAACACACCTTAGTTTTTTGCCCTCGTTTTACCAAAGTATTCTCTTATATTTTGACGAATTGAAAAGCCTCTATAATTTTGATCAAACTAAGGATTTAATTCTATTCAATAACAAGGAGATACTTGTGGAAGGCAAAACCCTGTTTTTGTGGCTACGGTTGCTATAGCAACAGTAGCCATAATGGCATCACCCGTGTTAAGTTAAGTTAAGTTAAGTTAAGATTCGGGACATACTCGAAGGTCGAAGTAATAATCGGGAAGTGCTCGGAGTTAATCGACGATTGCTTGATGATTCGGAAGCCCGAGTTAGTCTTCGCGTCACTTTTATTGGTTACATCTGACCCTCTTCCCTCACCGACTGTCATCGGCATTCTTCGGATGGAATCGTTCAAACCATGTGCTTTTCACTCTGCCGTCTGCGAAGTGAGCTGAGAAAGGCTTCCAGGTCGGTGGCTAGAAGGTAAGCTCTAGTTTTTTTTTAGTACTCGTTCAACGTTAACTCAGACACAGCTCACATTTGATGTTTCCTGCGCTCCCTGGTAAAATACCTTTGTCATTTTGTGGCTATTTGACGAGATTCCCATTCCAAATAACCTCGTAGCGCAAACGTTTTCGGGCCTGAAATGGCGATCGCTGAATTGTGTTTGTTTGGAAGTAGTCGAGTGCTTTACCGTTATCATTCATTCTCAGGGTGTCTTCGTAAAGTTTCTTTCAGGATTCTAGCCGGTATTCAGGAAATGTGTAGCAGATTGACGACCACTGAATTGAAATTGTGCTTGTTCGGGAGCCGCCTTCGTCGTTGTGTTTATCATGCTGCAACTCAGCGACAGTTAACAGATTCCCCTTTAGACCTTCAGGAAAAAAGAAATGTCTTTCGAGACACAAATAATTCCCTGCTGGGAACGAAATCTTTCCTTCGGGAAACAAGAAATGTCTTTCGAGACGCAAATAATTCCCTATTGGGAATGAAATATTTCCCTCGGGAAATAAATAATGTCTTTCGAGACACAATTAATTCCCTATTGGGAACGAAATATTTCCTTCGGGAAACAAATAATGTCTTTCAAGCCGCAAGTAATTCCCTATTGGGAACAGAATATTTCTTACGGGAAACGAGAAATGTGATTCCAGACGCAAGTAATTCTTTGGTAACGAAGTACCATTTGGAGATCTCGATCTTAACTAGAGAGTTCAACCGCAATGAGGTGGCATTCAAGAATATGCTACCAGACCGAGCATGTAGAAATATTATGTCAGTCTGCAAAGGTACATCTGTTAGAGCTGTGTCTGAGTTAACTACTGTTGACAATTGTGTGACTGATTGTGAATCAATTACATCAAGTAATCATGAACAGACGCCTAGTGCTTGTGTGCAAACTGGTAGACATTGTGCCATTTCGCAATTAAAACACGCTAGAATAAGAGACAGGGAACCATCCAGGCTGTCAAGGAGAACCGTGAAAAGAATTGTACGTTATTTAAGAGCCAATGTCGGAAAATATCGAGAATCTCAAATCAGTTCCAAAAATTCGAATTTTGGCTGATACCACCCAAACATCCCTTTGGGGGAACTATTTCAAGAAACGATATTAAGAAATCCCCAAGCGCTTTACATTTTGAGAATTTTAGAAAAGTTCCAAAATTCGCAAAAAATACATTTTTTAATTGGGAAACGGGTGCAAATTTCAACATATTTCAACGAAACAGTACAAGCGCGCAAAAGCTCCTATTGACTTGATATTACTCATGTATTTAGCAGACATCCACGGCTTTAAGACCCCGTAAAAAGGTTTTGCGAAATAACTATTTTAATATAGTTTCTGGCTTTTATTGTGTGCGCTCTGATTGTGTGTTGTTTTGGTAGTCAAAATAACGCCCAACTTCAACCGTCAAAAGTCGATCCTGGTATGTCACAAATTGAAAAAACTACTATACCAAACGAAAGACCTGTTATTTTTTTAGTTACACCTGAAGTTTTAGCTCTGCGAATTTAAACACGTGCGAGTGTTAAAATTTCAACTTGTGCCCCCCAAGTCGCCTGTCCGCGACAAGAACAGGAATGTAAACAAAGGAAAACATATGCAAATCGAGGAGAAAATCATGCGGAAGTTATGACTTACCCCTCATAGCGCAAAAAATTGATGGAATTCTGTTACCTTAACAGGTATTTCTATCTGAGAGACTAATAAAACGAAATTATCCGTTCAATAATAATAAAAAAGCTATAAAAAGGGCTGGAGGGCTAGTGTCATGAAGTCGCCTCGGATGCATCGGAACTCGTGTGTATGGTTCCGGATGTAAAAAAGCTTCTAAAGAAGCTTTCAAAATGCACCATGGAGCAAGCAAACAATGTCAGTAAAAATAGACTGATATTTTGAGGTATGATAGAAATGAACCATTGTAAGTTTATTTTTACAAGTGACCTTTAAAATTAAATAAAATGACAGATGAGGGCCGGCCATCGACAGTTCCATTTTAAATGGTCCGTCCCTTGGCTATCGTACTCAATGTTAAGTCCAAAAAACTAAAACAAGATTCAACAAAATAAAACATATATCACAATAATCTTTAAAAAGTATAATGCTAACTTGAGAATTAGATTTCCCGCATCGCAAAGTTTTAGTTATGTAAATATCAGGAATGTTTACTTACTGATCTTATGTCGTGTTACATGCTCCAAGTTCCACAGGAGAAGAGTAAAACCCTCCGTCTTGTTTATACATTTCATAAAAAAAAGACTAACTTATTTGTTTACTAGAACTATATATAGATAGGGAGTTAATAATCCTCCCATAAACACAGAAAACGAAGAAGCCAAATTCATCTCGTTTTTTGGTGTTGTGTTACCTGTCACATTTTTCAAGTCATGTGTTTTGCTCTACACGGTTTGTGAAAATGAAATACAAAACATATTGTTTAGTTATTTCTTTTAAGGTAGTCACCTGCAAAACATCGCACAATTGTCAATGAATAAAGAAGGACTGTGCAATCAAAACTAACAGAATCTCCTGGAGCACACAAGCCATCTCCGTTTAAATTTTCATTAACAAAAACATCATCTTGTATTCAGAATTTCCCGCTGTATCACAGATCCAAATCTCGGCATTAACGAAACATCTATCCTCTGAGAAATGCATATGGTCCTTGGAAAAAAACACTCTTATGGATCTTGCAAAACTTGGCTATCAGCAGGTTTTAGAAGAGGGTGTCGGTGTCTTGCCAACCTTAAGAACCACCAGCGTTACAAACAAACAATCCAGAGAACGTTTAACAGAGGGATAGGCGTTGCGACCAGCTTAGAAGGCGTACCGTTTTAGTGAAAAGCAGAAGGCCTACCTCACTGCTAAATTCAACATTAGTCAGTCCCCTGGACGGAAAGTCGACGCAAGTCTTTTAGCCTCAGGGCAATTAAAAATATTTTTGTAATTCTTTCCCACTCCAGAACTTTTTTAATGACCGTCCCTTTCCTTCTAAAAATGGAGCAGTGCGTGGCAGAGATTTACCACACACCCGAAGAGGTACTCTACATGGGCCCTCTTCAACTGGTGTCAAACACTTTTTAGGATTAATACCCTTAAGGGGCATTGAAAGATATCACCAAAGCTTTCATGACTCTTGCGTGGTTTCCTCTTCTTTCTTTCCTTTCCTTAACTCTAGGGATGTCTGAAGAAGAATTGACCCAGGAAAGGGGCTTGCGGGCTCCGGCATGGGTACGATTGGCACCCCTATTCAGGGAAGAACCTCCACCTACACCTCCACCTCCGACCGAGAGGAAGAGCGACGGGAAAGGAAACATTTTATGGGGATGGCCTAATAAAGTAGAAGTTAGTTACGATTTGGATCTGTGGTCGCAACGCCCATCCCTCTGTTAAACGTTCCACAATCAGAGCGCACACAATAAAAGCCAGAAACTATATTAAAATAGTTATTTCGCAAAACCTTTTTACGGGGTCTTAAAGCCGTGGATGTCTGCTAAATACATGAGTAATATCAAGTCAATAGGAGCTTTTGCGCGCTTGTACTGTTTCGTTGAAATATGTTAAAATTTGCACCCGTTTCCCGAATTAAAAATGTATTTTTTGCGAATTTTGGAACTTTTCTAAAATTCTCAAAATGTAAAGCGCTTGGGGATTTCTTAATATCGTTTCTTGAAATAGTTCCCCCAAAGGGATGTTTGGGTGGTATCAGCCAAAATTCGAAATTTTGGAACTGATTTGAGATTCTCGATATTTTCCGACATTGGCTCTTAAGATGTAGAAAGTTAGGAAGGAAAAACCGCAAAATAATGAAACAATCAGCACCAGCATCATCAGTTTTACACAAACTTTGTGTGAGTTTTAAAGAATAGTATGTTCGTTATATCCACAGACAAGATAGTTTCTTTAGTCATTTCTACATAAAAATGAGAAGAACCAGAACTGCATTTTATAACATAACAAAAAGAAGTATTATGTTATCTGGAGATGTTGAATTAAACCCTGGTCCTGGGGCAATTTGTGATGAGTCAAATAGCACCTTTGATGCCAAACTGAACAGGCTTGGTTTAAGACCTTTAGATGTTGGTGGAGGTGGTGATTGTTTCTTTAAGGCTGTATCACATCAGTTATATGGTGATGCCAGTCAACATTGTGATATTCGTGCAGCTGGTGTTCAATATTTAGCACAACATCCTGAAAGATTCATTGAAAGCATTGTGGATCCGTCATGGAGTCGCTATTTAGCAACAATGAGTATGTCAGGAACATGGGCTGATCATGTTATTATACAAGCTGTAGCTGACGCAATGAATTTAAAAATTCATGTGATTGAATCAAGTCAAAATTTTGCTGATATTACTGTGGTTGAACCAGCAAATATTTTGCAAAATCTGAGACCTGTATTTATTGGACACATAAATGAGATGCATTATGTTTCAACTTTAACTCTTGAAGGAAATACAGTGGAAAGAGAAAGTGAAAAGTTATATCCTTTTAAGCCGACTGACCATAAGAGAGAAAGTAATTTTCTTGGCTCAGAACATAGAAAAAAGGGAAAGTTTACAATTGCTTATAGAAATAGCAAAGACAATGTAAGGCCAAATCTAAATGAAGCCAATTGTAGTGAGCAAAGGAAATATGAAAACTCTTCATTAAAATTTGTTACTGAGCATACAGCATCTAAGACTTTTGCAGAATGCAAGGCCAAAAACAATGCATATATGAAAAGTTATAGAGCTACTAAGTTTTCTGTAGAACAAAAGGCAAAAAACCATGCATATATGAAAGTATACATGAAAAATTATAGGGCATCTAAAGGGTCTGCAGAGAAAAAGGCAGAAAATAATGCTTATATGAAAGAATACATGAAAAATTATAGGGCATCTAAGGGCTCTCCAGAGAAAAAGGCAGAGAACAATGCTTATATGAAAGAATACATGAAAAATTATAGGGCATATTCAAGAAAGGACATTCAATTCTTTATATCAAAGTTCCATAATGTAGTGAGTCAAGGTCCGATATACATTTGTACTAGCTGTGATCAATTGTGGTATAAACACAGCGTATTTTCTGCTGAAAGACTCAGACAGTCAAAACCTCATATTGCAAAATATCTTTGTAATAAGAAAAGTGTTAATAACATTTTAACGTTTTAGTTTATACGTGCTAGCTGTCATGGCGGACGGACTTGTGTTTTGAGCTCTCTACAAGTTTAATTTTAGAAGACTCTTCTTCTCTTCACGTTAGCACTTTACATTTGTATACTGCATAACAAGTATAATATTCATTATGACTAAGCCAAAAGGGAAAAACACAGCTTCTAGAGGCTCTGGAGAAACAGAGAAAGTGAATAATCCATCAAGCTTGCAGGAAGCCGAAGGTGACGAAGAGTACGTGTCCTTGACTATGCTTAAACAGATGCTCTCTGTCCAGGAATCGATGCTCAAGGCACTCTTCCATTCAGTGATTTCTTCCGTGACGACTCGTGTTGACGATCTATTGAAGACGGTAACTGAATTAAAGAAAAGTCTCGAGTTTACTCAGAAGAATGTCGAAGAGCTCGATACAATGGCGACCAAAGTCGAAGACGCTGAAGGTGAAATTGGCTCCCTTCAAAAGACTCTTGATGAACATAGTTCTAAGATGGAATATCTTGAAAACCAAAGCAGGAGAAACAACATTAGAGTTTCAGGAATACCGGAATCGGCTGATGAAACGTGGGAGATTGCTGAAGAGAAAGTCAAGAAAGCAATCAGGGAGAAGCTTGATATGGAAATCGATATTGAGCGAGCACATAGAGTGGAAAGGAAGAAGAAACCAGAGGGAGCTAAAAAATCAGGACAGCCGAGGACAATTGTATGTCGCCTGAAGAATTGGAAACAGAAGGAAGCGGTGGTTAGAAAGGCCAGAAAGGAGAAACCTGAGGGCTTATTCATTTGTGAAGATCTAGCTCTCGCCACTTTCGAGAAACGAGCCAGTCAAGTCGAAAAGCTAAAAGCAGCCAAGAAGGCAGGGAAAACTGCATACTTTATTCTAGATCGCTTAATAATTCGCGACAAGCGTCAGGTATCTCATGATGAGGGATAAGTAAACCCAATTTTCTTTCGAGTCATGTTTACGTGAATTGCCATTTTTCCATTTAGATGATGAAAATTTTAGATTAGCTGTGTTTGAACAACTTAATGGGCGGGTTAACTATGATGTGGATAGATTGTCTTGTCTGAAGCTGAATCCTTTATTATCTGAAATACATACAAACTTAAGTCTTTGTGAAGATATAGACCCAGACTCTAATATGTTTTCCGAACTAGGCAACTGTGAGTATTATGTTGAAGAACAATTTAATGATCTCTTACAAAAACAAAAAATTGATAACAACCGCTCTTCATTTATGCATGTAAATGCGCGTAGTCTTCAATGCAATCTAAGTGGACTAACGAATCTATTAGCTACTGTTAACTTAAGATTTTCTTTTATCGGAATCACCGAAACTTGGCTGCAAGATTCATCGCATAATTCCAATATTCCTGGTTATAGATTTATTCATAAACATCGCACTAACACATCTGGCGGAGGTGTTGGTCTCTATTTAGCCGATAGCCTCGAATTTAAATGGCGTTCAGATATTTCTTTCTCCAGTGATGAGACTGCAGAGTCAATGTTTGTGGAAGTGAATAGACAAAAAGAAAGGAACTTAATTGTAGGTGTTATTTATAGGCCGCCCAAACAAAGTTTACAAGAATTCATTAATGATCTTGATTTACTTATCACTCGAATTTCTAAAGAGAATAAAAAGTGCTACATTATGGCCGATTGGAATGTAGACTTAATGAAGCATCAGTCTCATGACAAAACAGGTGAATTTTTAGACATAATGTTCTCCAGATCGTTTTTCCCATTGATTTCTCGGCCAACAAGAATAACCTCAAACTCAGCTACGCTAATTGATAATATCTTTACAAACGACCCAAAAAATTGTTCTGCTAGTGGTTTGCTGTTTACTGACATTTCTGATCATCTTCCTATCTTCACAATATTATCTGATCATAGTAAGAATACAAGTAAAAAAATTTATGTCACCTTCCGTGATAAAAATGCAAATAATATGGCTGCATTTAAAGCCGAACTTCAAACTGTTAATTGGGATGACGTGACTGGACACAGTGACCCAAATTCCGCTTATGAAACTTTTTTGAGCAAATATATTGCCTCATATCATAAGTGCTTTCCTCCGAAAAAGGTAAAGGCAAGAAATGGTCATTTGAACAAGCGTTGGTTGTCCAAGGGTCTTCTCAAATCCATAAAAAGGAAAAATATTTTATATAAGCGCTATCTCTGTAATCCCTCTTCTGACTGCGAAAATCAGTACAAAAAATACAGAAATAAATTAACTAGTTCTTTACGTGCCGCTAAACGTATATATTATGCGAAGAAATTAGAGGAATGTAAATCAAATATGAAATCAACTTGGACTATACTCAATGAAATAATGAATAACAAAAAAAGTAAGAGTAATTTACCAACGACGTTTAACGTTGATGACAAAGAAATATCCGATCCAACTCAGATCGCGGACCATTTCTGTGCATACTTCACAAATATCGGACCTAATTTAGCAAACTCAATTCCACCTTGTCTCACTTCTCACCGTTCTTTTCTTTCTGGAGCATTTATGAATTCGTTATACCTACAGCCAACTACTGAGCAGGAAATTATTGAAATTTGTGCTAGTTTTCGTGCAGGAACTGCTGCAGGCTATGACCAAATTACTATGAACGTAATTAAAGAAATAATAGATTTAATAGTCCAGCCATTAATGTGCATAACGAATTTATCGTTAAGTTCTGGTACCGTTCCCGATCAAATGAAGATAGCCCGAGTTGTTCCTTTATTTAAAACAGGTGATCTCTCTCTGTTTACCAATTATAGACCAGTTTCCGTTTTGCCGGCTTTTTCTAAGATTCTAGAAAGGATTGTATATAATCGTTTGATAAATTTCTTGAATAAATTTAGCATCCTTTCTAATAATCAATATGGTTTTAGGAAAAATCACTCTACTGCCTATGCGTTAATTCAATTATATGATAAACTTTCAGATGCGATTGATCAAGGAAAGGTTACCTTGGGACTATTTATTGACCTATCCAAGGCCTTCGACACTGTGAACCATGATATCCTCCTTGCCAAACTAGAGTTTTATGGGGTTCGTGGTTGTGCATTACAGTGGTTCAAAAGTTATCTTTCTTGTAGAACTCAATTTGTACAGTACAATGGCTATAATTCTTCCTCTAAACACATCAAATGTGGAGTGCCTCAAGGATCGATTTTAGGACCATTATTGTTTTTGTTATACATTAATGACTTGTGTAATGTGTCAGAGGCCTTGGATTTCATACTTTTTGCCGATGATACCAACATTTTTTTTTCTCATAACGACTCAAATCAAATGATGGAAATTGTGTATAATGAATTGAAGAAACTATCAAGCTGGTTTCAGGCTAATAAGCTTTCTATCAACATAAAAAAGTCAAATTTTATTCTATTTAAAACAAAGCAAAACAAGCAAAAACTTGACTTACATTTTTCAATTAATGATATTGAAATTGGTCGTGTAAATGAAGTTCTGTTTTTGGGAGTTATACTTGATGAACACTTATCTTGGAAATCTCAAATACAAAACATAGCAAGAAAAGTCTCAAAATCAGTGGGCATTATTTAAAAATCAAGTTTTTGCCTTAATAAGATCTCGTTATGTACTCTCTATTATAGTTTAGTTTATCCTTATTTACATTACTGTGCGATTGTGTGGGGCTCAACTTATCAGTCAAATTTAAAGCGTCTGATTAATCTTCAGAAACGGGTTATTAGAATAGTTTCAAGGAGTTCTTTTGATGCGCATGCCAATTCTATCTTTATAAGCTTAATAATTCTAAAATTTGAAGATATTATCAAACTCCAAATAGGTAAAGTTATGTACCTTTATAAAAACGGCCTCCTTCCTGATAGTTTTAATGACATGTTTTTGCTTAACTGTGACATACATTCATATAATACTAGAAGTAAGAATTCCTTCCGTTTGCCCTACTGTAGGACAAATGTAAGGAAATTTTCACTTCGTTTTCAAGGGCCCAAAATATTTAATTCCCTTAGCTCTGAAATTCAGAATGCCTCTAGTACTGCTTTGTTCAATTCTAAACTTGTCATTTTTTCTTGGTATAAGCACAATTTAGTTCTCCTAATGCTTGTGTGTAGTTTTTCTCCTCTTCGCTTTTTTTTCCTCGTTTATTCTTGCATTTTTTTTTTCACCTTTTCTTTCTCACCCTTTTTTTTTTATTTCATTATTATTATTATTTTTTTTTTACACTTACACGTTCAGCCTTTTCTATTTTTATCCTATTTTAATGATCATTTTCTATGTTCAAAACAAATATGCGTACTTAGAGTTAAATTGCCGATGTCAGCATTGTAATTATTAATTAAATAACATAATCTTAAAAGGTGGCTCTATTCATAAGCCTTATTGGCTTTCTTGGGCTTCCTTGCCTGGTCATTTTTTTTAAATTTTACATGTATATTTTGTGTATATGGCAAAATAATAATAAATAATAAAAAAAAACATTGAGTGGATTTGCACCACATGCTATAATCATCTTGTGAAAGACCAAATTCCACCTTGTGCTGTTGAAAATGGAATGCAGTTTCCAGGGTAATCGTGAATAACAGCTCCCCACAACCGACTGTCGGTCGTCTGTCGGCCGACTGTCGGCCGACGGTCGGCCCTCTGTCGGCCGACTGTTGGCCGACAGACGACCGACAGTCGGTCGACAGACGACCAACAGTCGGCCGACAGGTTTTGGCTAATGTGCAGGCCATCTGTCGGCCGTTTGTCGGCCGACAGTTGGCCGACAGTCGGTGATGTGTCGGTAAGTTGTCGGTGGCTTACCTTTACGTTTTTTCCAAGTTTTCTTCAAATACCGCACGCGAGACGTATAATAAATTGAAAAGAAAGTTATATCCTATCCAGTTGTGGTAGTCACTGCTTAAAGCTGGCATAAATCAATTATCGTCGTTGCGTATATTAATTAAAAGAAAACAAAATTCAGAATTCATTTATTTAATTTATACTTACATGACATACCATACCATAGAGGGTTCGCATTGCATTGTAGGGCGATTTTAGCGAGTGCGTGTCTTCAGAAGTTTATGCCTACGGTTTGGATTATCATCTTCGAAAGTGATTTCAGCGCTTCGTATAAAAGAAAATCTCGGCGAGCAGTCAATTTTTTTGTAGCAGTAAGTAGATGTATTACGATGAAATACAATGTTTATCTGGTCTTATTGCTTTCTGTGTTTGGTCAACTCCGGCATTTTCTGCTCTATTTTACAGTAAAATGTCTGTTTTGGGAAATTGTCGGTAACCTGTCGGTCGTCTGTCGGTGGCCTGTCGGTAGCCTGTCAGTAGCCTGTCGGCCGACAGACGGCCAACAGTCGGTTGAGGGGAGCTCTTCTTCACAATTACCGTTTCCAGAGAAACCATCATTTTTTGACCTTAATGAGCTAGAGTGTAGGTTACTTGCTCCAAGAATTGCCTTTCAAAAGTTAATGCAAGCTCCCCGGGGGAAGCAGTTCAAAATTCATGGTAATATTGTCAATGTACCTGCTGATGTCAGTAGCACTGTAAGCATGTTACCCCGCTTACCAAGTGAAACTGGCACAATTAAAGTTAATTTAAAACGAAAATTGCAGTACAAAAGCTCTGCATTATCCTTGAATATAAGGCCCCAGAAAATTGTTGAGGCTGCCCATTGGCTTATTAACAACAGTACTCTTTACAAGAATGAAGGTATTGTGTTCAACCAAGAGTGGGTTGGTACTTATCATAAAGAAATCTCAAATGAGAATGCATGTGAACAACAGACAGCTGTAAGTAATGAAAATAGTGACTATCCTGGTGCTGAAATAGTTGACAGCAAAGATGAATATAGTGAAGATGAATCAGATATTCCTGCTGGTACTATGGATACTATGCTAACAGCAACAAATTTTTTTGAGGACAATGAAAGGCAAAGTATTTTGAATGTTGCACCAGCAGAGGGAAACATACCCTTGAGTATATTCCGTGATAAGTTCTCTGAGGAATTGGCATATCCTGGAATATTTCTTGGTCAACCCAGGACAGAAAATAAAGATTGTAGGGTAGGAGTACACTACAGTGATATTTGTAAATCTGAACTCAGGAGGTCTGACAGACGAGTAGCAATGTGTGTTGAGAATATATTCTTTAAAACAAAAAAGTTACAGATGAAAATTATCTTGAAAGTGCAAGGGAAACAGAGGTACACGCAATGCAGGTCAATTGAAACAACAGGGAGCACTTAACAACTTACTCCAGCATGATGAGGGGTTTAAATTTCTGAGAGCTTTAAGGGGATCACCTCCATACTTTGATAAAGCTAAAAGGGATTTGTTTGCAATGATAAGGCAGTTAGGTCCAGCTACATTGTTTTGTAGCTTTTCATCAGCTGAGACACAGTGGACACATCTGTTACAAATTTTAGGTCAACTTGTTGATTGCAAACAGTATACTGATGCTGAAATAGACAACTTTAACTGGGAAGAAAAATGCAGGTTAATTCAGAGTGATCCTGTGACTTGCGCCAGACACTTTGATTATCAGATTTCTCAGTTTCTACAAATGTTTCTCTTAAGCAATGTTGCACCCCTTGGAAAAATATCAGATTGGTTTTATAGAGTTGAGTATCAGCAAAGAGGTTCACCTCATATTCACATGTTGATTTGGATTGAAAATGCCCCACAATATGGTAAAGATGATACTGCAGATGTGACATCATTTTATTGACCAGATAATTCCTTGTCAAAGGCCAAGAGCCAATGCTGAATTACTGAATCTTGTCAATAGACAAGTACATAGACATTTTCATACTTGTCGTAAGAATACGAAAGCTGAATGTAGATTCAATTACCCTCAGCCTCCTATGAGAAATACTGAAGTACTTTATCCATTAGATGATGATTTGCCTGAAAAAGAAGTTTGTTTACACAAAGATGCATGGAAATGTATTAAAAGGCACATAGATGATATGAAGGAGGTCAAGGTATTTCCTTTGATCAGCTTTTGTTAGATCTGAATGTTACAGAAGACAATTATTTACTTGCTGTTAGGTCATCACTTAATACACCCACAGTGTTCTTAAAAAGAAATCCCAGTGAAGTGAGAATAAACAATTACAATCCTGCATGTCTTAGTGCTTGGAGAGCAAACATGGACATCCAGTACATACTTGATGTGTATGCATGTGAAGTGTACATAGCAAATTATATCTCAAAGGGCCAGAAAGGAATGAGTGAGCTTTTACAACAAGCTTGCAAGGAAGCAAGGAGAGGAAACAGTACAATCAAACAACAAGTTCGAGACATTGGAAGTAAATTTTTGAACAATGTTCAAATCAGTGCACAGGAAGCTGTGTATATTTTACTTCAGCTTCCTATGAGAAAAGCTTCTAGACAAGTCATATTTATTAACACCTCACCTCCTGAAGAGAGAGTGAAGCTATTGAAACCAATTGATGATATTAAAAATATGGATGATGACTGTGAAGAAATCTATGCTATTAGTTTATTAAAACGATATTCTAAACGTCCTGAAAAGTTAGAAAGTCTTACCCTAGCAGATTGGGCTGCGTGGTATGATCTTTGTGGAAAGACTTACATTAAACAGTCAAAAGAATTAGACTCTGATAACTTCTTAGTTGAGACATGTGATGATTATGATCATAATGATGATGATGATGATGAAGGTAGCAAAGAAACATACAATAAAAATAAGAAAAGAACAAAAGCAAGGATAATAAGAAGTTGTTGGTTTAACAAGGAATCCCACCCAGAAAAACATTATCGAGAACTTGTTATGCTTTTCACTCCTTGGAGAGATGAAGAGACTGATTTGATTGGGTCTTGTTCTTCATATCAAGAACGCTATATGTTACTGGCACAACATATCAAAGGACAAATGAAACAGTATGTTGTATGTTATGATGACTTTAATGAAATACAGCAAGAAATGAATGGATATGAGTCAGATGCCTATGACACTATAGCTCCTTGCACTGAGACTGCTGAACAGCAAGATAGGGAAGAAGGTGATGCAGATTTACACCCCGACTTTAATGAAGGCTATAACCTGTCAGATGATCTTGGTATACCATCAGTTCATAGCAATGAGCCATTGTTATTAAATGAGTTACAGGATGATGAATATAGGTGCATGGTACAGAAGTTGAATAAAGAACAAAAGGAGTTCTTTTACCATGTTCTGCATTTGATAAAAACATCTGATGAACCATTCTATTGTTTTCTTAGAGGAGGTGCAGGAGTGGGAAAATCACTCTTAACAAAGGCTTTGTATCAGCTGGCAGCAATAAAATACTATAATACCAGACCTGGAATGAATTTTGGTGCAACAAATGTATTAATGAATGCACCAACTGGTAAGGCAGCCTATAATATCAAAGGAAATACAATACATTCTTCTCTAGCAATCCCTGCTTGCCAGTCATTGAAGAACTATAAATCTTTGGATTCCAGTAGACTAAATACACTAAGATGTCAGATTGGTGGAGTCAAATTGATATTTATAGATGAAATATCCATGGTTGGCAATTGTATGTTGAATGTGCAAATCAATAATAGACTTAAGGATATCAAAGGAAGTGGATTACCTTTTGGTGCGGTCAGTATTATTGCTATCGGTGACTTATTCCAGCTGAAACCAGTTATGGATGGTTTTATCTTTAATGATATGGATACCTCAGATTATGGCATTCTTGCTCCTAATTTATGGCAAGAGACTTTTAAGATGTTTGAACTTAATGAAATAATGAGACAAAGAGAAAGCAAAGAATTTGCAGAGATGTTAAACAGGTTAAGAGAAGGGAAACACACAAAAGAAGATATCGAAAAGTTTAAACAAAGAGTCATACAAACAGACAGTCTTAACTACCCCTTGGATGCTCCACATTTGTTTATACAAAATGCTAAAGTTGACGAGTTCAACAACAAAGCACACCATGCTCTATCAGGTGCAAAGTACACTATCAAAGCACATGACAGTGTAATAGGAGCAGAGTCACAAATGATGAAAGATAAAATTTTGAATCAGATACCTAGTGATCCTAGAAAAACTAAACAACTGTTTTCTATACTGAAACTAGCAATTGGAGAGAGAACAGAGATATCAAATAACATTAGAACAGATGATGGTATAACAAATGGTACAAGCAATGTTATTAAAATGATTCAATTACATCAGTCAGACAAACCAGCTGGTATAATATGGGTTCAATTTGACCAGGCAGATGTAGGTGAAAAAACTAGACATGATAAATTTAGACAATTATACAACAACAACATAGATCCTGCTTGGACACCTATTAAACCAGTTACTACACAGTTTGCTGTGCATAGAAGTAGAACAGTTCAGGTTGTAAGAAAGCAATTTCCACAAAGACCTGCTGCAGCTAAAACTATTCACAGATCCCAAGGTGATACAGAAACTAGAATTGTTGTCAATTTTGCCACAAACAGAGCAATCCCACATATACATTATGTGGGCTTGAGTAGAGTGACGACCATTGAAGGACTACATATTACAGACCTATGTGAAAACAAAATAGCTGTCAGTGAAGATGTTCAGAGAGAAATGGAACGATTAAGAAGGCCTGATTTCCAGCTAAGGCTGAGTATAACTCCCTTGTACAAACAAGATGAAGTTTCATTCAAACTCTGTTATTTAAATACCAGGTCATTGCATAAACATATTGAAGATGTACGTCATGATTTCAACTATTCAAGTGCAGATGTAAATGTGTTCTCTGAATCTCGGATTATTCATTCTGAAAGCGACTTGTACTATAAACTTCACGAGTACAATCTATTTAGAAATGATGCTATATCATCTTCTAATGTGAGACCATATGGAGGCACAGCAGTCTATAGTCGTGTTGATTATTATCCTGGTTATCCATACTGTTATAATCAAAATGGTATAGAAGTAACCATTTTGAGGTTCATTATTTTCCCACATGTTACTATCATAGCAATATATCGCTCTCCTAGAGTACCAATTGTACACTTGAATCAGACACTGAATCATTTGTTGGATTCATTTGCATATCAGCCATGTGTACTTTTAGGCGACATTAATGTTAATTGGTTCAATGAAACACAGGGAAATCCAT
This sequence comes from Ricordea florida, assembly GCA_949710005.1. NCBI lineage: Eukaryota > Metazoa > Cnidaria > Anthozoa > Corallimorpharia > Ricordeidae > Ricordea > Ricordea florida. The sequence goes on from OX453282.1 coordinate 24,101,918, forward strand.
TGATGGCTTTGTTCACAAGGTACAATTGTTATCAGATTGTATTATATCCAACAACTGACAACAAAACTTGTATAGATCACATCTACACAAATCTCCCTCTTTCACAAGTGCAAACATACACTTTAGAGACATACTTTTCTGATCACAAGGCAATCATTGCATTGTTCAGCTGTTTTGGACAATAAATAACAAGCTAAAATAAGAGCCTGCCAACGGACAATAGCCAGTCAAAAATAAGCTTTGTTCAGTCAATTACCCTTAGATAACCAGACAGTTTGTCTTGTCTCTCAGTATTACATCCTTATCATAAAAGCTGAAAATCACTTCTTTATGTTGTAGAATATGATAAAAACAACTTGAAAAAAAAACCAACGCTACATGAAAACAAGATTTAGTCTACACTATGACAATAGAGAGTATTTGCTAAACCGCAATAGGAAAAGCTGCTATTATATTAGAAAAGCGTTTTAATGACGTACACATTTAGAGTTCATCTGGAGTCAGTTGTATTCTTTTGAAAGAAAAAATAGCATGTCTGTAGCTAGCTAATGCATGCAGCCACATTGACTAACTGCATAATCTTTATATAACAAAGTGTGTTTTTCTCCTAAATTTAGAATATAAATTTAAACCACTGTACAGGTGGATGCTTGGCTGATGTCCACAGGTTATATGAATACCTTCAAATGTAATGTGCATGTATCACCTTTGCTTCAGGTTTACAGTGTAGTAGTGATGGCTTCGTATTCAAGTGACAGGTAAGTCAAAACACTTCATTTTACATCTCTCTCATCATATACAGCTTTGTCCTCACAGCTCCTTACTGCCTCTACATGTTTGTTCACATGTTCATACAATTCTCTTTTTTTACAGCAAAAGTCCTCCAGGCAAGGGAAAAAATCCATACACTGAAAGTAAGAAGCACTTATATACAGTTGCAAATTACATTCAGTTCTTGTTTTCCATAATCACTTCTCTGCAAATGTTCGGTACAACGTAATCTATGTTAAAACCTTTTTGAAGACAAAAGCCTTTTCTGCTATTGTATATGAGTTTTGCACATATCCTCACACTAGCTGTATTTCCCTATCATCCTTTACCCAGACCAATTATGCTGTTCACTTAGCTGTCATTTGCTTGTGATTATGCTGTTTTGATAAATGATAAACCTTTCTTTTCAGCATTGTGCTAGTGCATACAGTTATAATAGAAATATCAACTTCCCTTCCTGATTCACTTCTTACTCTCTTTGCATTATCACTTTTATTTTATTAGGTCTTATTAATATTTTATTTTATTTCAGGTGTTCAGGGATACATTCACCTTCTCAGCCCTGTCAAAACAGCTACAAATTCACTTACCAGTTATTTTGACTGTCAATTACAGACGAGCAAAGACTCGACCCTACGCCTTGTCTGCTACTCACCAACCAAGAGAATGAATCTCCAGCAGGCATATGAGAAAAAAACTCCTGTAACAATTGTGGGAACAAAACGAAATACCAGCATGCGATTCAGTGACAAAGAAGAGTATACCATTGGAAAGGCGGCCCGTATAGTGGCAGCAGAAGATATCCCTTTTCCATACAACCAGTCACTGAGCAGCCACCTCCAAACAGTCAAGAAAGCCCTAGATGGAGTAGTATACGACACTGTTGATCTCAAAGTTAAAGTCATCACCAAAGATGAAGATAAGCAGATCATTGTCAAAAATGGAGTTCAGCGCTACAAAACTGAATGTATTGTTGCTGATCAGACTGAGTCTGTTAAGCTAATTTTGTGGGAGAATAACATTGACAAAGTTATTACAGGAAAGTCTTACCATATCAAGAACGTGACTTTGCACATCTTTGATGATGTAAAGTATGTTAATACAAATGAGGCGACTGTGATATCAGCAGTGGATGATATTACAGATGTTAACATGTCCTCTTGTCATATCAAGGACAACCTCCTCACTGGCCAGTGTATTGGTGTAGATGTAAAGAAAACATCATCCTGTGCTATGTGCAACAAACCCATTGATATGCCAACAACTGACAACACTGTAACATGCACGTATTGCAACATAACATCTTTGGTAGCAGCTGTAAAGACGAAACTGGTGTGCCAACTGCTCATCCAGACTGACGAAAACAAAATGGAAAGATTCACTTGCTTCAATGATGCCATTCAAAGCTTTCTAAAGATGCAAAAGTGTTCTACGCCAATCTCAGAAATGACCATCGACACTTTAAAAAGACTGCTGCTAACATCAGGCAAACATAAAATGATTGCTGACAAGAGCACAAGAGTAATAGCCCAATTTCTCTCTATTTAACTGTCAGAACAATCAATATTACATATATCAAGAGACATTGCATGTTGTTGTTCCATAAATTGATGTTCATCACTTGACATGATCCATAAACAAACTCGGACACAATTGAAGGGTCTGGAGGAAGATTAAGGGGCTACATATACGATGTAACACAGGGGCAAGGATTTCTTTACTTTACGTTGCTCTGTTCACACACAGTTGTTGTTAGGGTTTGTTTAATAATGCTATTCCCATATCGTCAAATAAATGCATATAACTTCATGTTTTCTTTCCAAAACAATTTTTATGCTTTGTAATATTGATTTACAGGAACATATGATGAAACAATTTTATTCAATGCTGAAGATAAATGTTAATATTTTTTCCAGTGATTACTAACTTCCCTAAATTTAATAAAAGTTGTTTTCCTTAAAAAAAAAAACCTCCGTATACTATTTGCGAGTTCTGTACCCCTTAAAACTATTTTATTAAGACCCCGGTTACTCATTTGCAACGACTCTTTATTCACTTTAAAAAAAGTTCCCCCAATGACAATGCATCATTAATTAATAATGTGTTCTCGGCTTTTTATATCATTCACGCTTTATTAATTTATTTATTTAACACATAATTTATTTAACACATAATGGCTGGTACCAAGGGGACAAGTAAATGTTGTTTCAGGAGAATCTTGGTCTCAGAAAACATTCAGATTTCAGGGAAACGCGAGTAACAGTGCACTGTTACTCTCTGAAGTCAGTTTTCAATGGAATGCGCCTGCTAATGTCCACTTCTCAATTCATTATTTCATCACAGAACACTTTTGCATTTCAAATATTTACTTTCAATTACATAACGAAATACAGTATGACTGACAGCCTAAAACCAAAAAAAAAACCTGCATTTCACAATACACAACCTATTCAAGCCTTATAAAGATGTTCTTTCCATGTTGCATATCCTTAACAACAGTAGCCACATGCATGCATTGCATGCCTATTTTTTAGGGAGTGGCTTGATGAGGGCATCACATCTGTTCAAGACCTATTCGATGACACCGGCCATATCTTGTCATATACAGAATTTAAAAAGAGATATTCGTGCAGATCGAACTTCCTTTAGTATTATCAGGTCATAAGTGCTATTCTGAAGAATTTACTAAACAAAGCAAAAATCAGTGATCCAGTTAGAAAAAAGTCATACTCCGCTGAGAATGGTATCATCCAATTAGATGAATCCACACAACTAGATTTAAATAAGGCCAAAGCTCGCGACTTCTACAAACTACTAAATGTGAAGACCCACACAGTTGAACAGACCGGCCCTAGAAGATGGAATGAAAGTTTATCCATGAATCAAGACTCCTGGAAAAAAGCATTTGCCTCCCTCAAAAATCTATGTAAAGAAACCAAATTAAGGGAATTTCAATTTAAGCTAATCCACCGTATTGTAGTTACTAAAAAGGAGCTATTTCGCTTTGGTATCAAACCAGACGATGACTGTGTCTATACTGTCGAGAAAAAGATTCCATTGAACATTTATTCAAACATTGTCATTTCGTTAATTCCTTCGAAACCGAGGTTATCAAATGCTTTAACGCAACAAATTACTCACAGCTCAATCCATCTAGCGAAGAAAAACTCTTTGGCCTCACAATACAGAGTTAGTAAAGAAATTTAATTGTACAATGTTATTCATGAGATACTACATATATGACTGTAAACTACACGATAAACCAATCATCATTAGGGATTTCCTAAATAAAATCTTACTCACAAGTACAAAATTGAAAATAAGAAAACTTAAAAGATACGAAAGAATGCCTCCTCCAATAAAGTTGTCATTCTTCTAAATCTTTCGTAAACAAAAATCAAAAAAAGAAATGTCACTGTATCTTCTTATTACTACAGTTTTTACGTCAATATTGTAAATTAGTCTAATAAGGTGAAGTAAGTATTGTAAACAGTGTAGACACTTGACCAGTATGAATTGTAATGAATTATTGTAAGTAGTTTTACATGTGTATTATTGTCAGCTACCTTCGTGTGTCTTTAGTATAATTGGTAATTATACTTTGCGCATCTCTCTTTTTCAAAAAAAGAAACAAAAAACAAACCACTTGAAAACTAGCCACTACTTTATGCCAAAAATTAAGGATTCAGGATCAAATTATAAAAATATATCACCAAACGTCACTAGAAGTAATTCTTTAACCAGCCCTTCCCTTTTAATTGAAAATAATGTAAATGACAACTTCATTTTCCAAGTCTTGTTCTAAGAAACCCCATTGTTGGACACAACTTTAAAAGTCTGTAGGTACTGTAAGTAATACCGATTATTTTTACTAACACAACAAACCAGATATGTGACCTCTCACGCGAAAACGTACACTAACGGCTTTCCGTTTTTGAACGGAATTCCGTTCACAAGCCGTTTATCAGCCGTTCAGAAAAAATTTGCATCCGTTCGAACGGCTTCGGTCATCCGTTCAGAAAAAATTAGCATCCGTTCGAACGGCTCGGCTCATCCGTTCAAAAAATCTCTCGATCCGTTCGAACGGCTTGAGTCATCCGTTCAGAAAAAATTTGCATCCGTTCGAACGGCTTTGGTCATCCGTTCAGTAAAAATTAGCATCCGTTCGAACGGCTCGGCTCATCCGTTCAAAAAATCTCTCGATCCGTTCGAACGGCTTGAGTCATCTGTTCAAAAAATCTCTCGATCCGTTTGAACAGCTTCGGTCATCCTCTCAGGAAAAAAACGAACGTAATCCGCTCGTTTGCTCGAACAGCTCAGTATCCGTTTAGAGGAAATCTTCACCCGTGCGGACGGCTACAGTCATCCGTTCGAAAGGCCAGAGATGTTTGTTTAGGATTCGGCGGGCGAAAGTTTTTTCTCTTATCAGCGACAAAGAATCTGCAAAGGCGCCCTTGTGTAAATAAGAGTCACAAAGCCCGTCAAAGTCGTCAAATGCCGACGGATTCCTTTTGTTTGTTTTTTATCGAAGGCTAAAGTATCGCCAACTACTTTTCGAAATCTTACCCCGTGACTTGTTTGTAGTGTTAATATTTTGTATTCTATAAGTTTTATTAGACTTTCAAACCCTCGATTTATCATTTAAGATAATTTAACTTTCCAACAACACTATCAATTAATACGATTGTTTACATTTGGTCGTGGCGAAAAGAATGCACCAGTTTTAATGCGGCAAAACTTATCATCTAGAGTCGTAACTTGTCACTCGTTTAAACACCCCATGCAGAATGAAGGTTGCGAAAAGTTTTCAATGGCGGAGCTATTATTCTATTGCCTTGTCATTTTATTTTGGCAAAGCCCAAATCTTCGAAACCGTTGTAAACAAACAACGACTTGGTTCAGTTGTGGTCTCGATCGGTGCCGTGTAATCAAAAGCAATGCGGTTACAAATGAAGCCGTGTCCCCGTGTCTTGCTTCGTTAATGCTTTTATTGCGAGAAAAGGTATTAGTCATAACCAAAAAGTGATAAAGTTTTGGTCATAACAGCAGTTGAAAAGTCTATTGATATTATAATCACGACTTGCGACCTGCGCTAATGAAGACAAGAGACCGACAAACTCGCGTGGCTATTCATATGTTAAGTTGAAAAGCGTCTTCACAATTGAGTCAAAGTCTAGCAAGGTTTTGAAATCGAAGCGTCTTCTCAATTGAGTCAAACTTTAGCGAGGTTTTCTAATCGAAGCTAAAGCGTCTTCACAATTGAGTCAAAGTTTAGCAAGGTTTTCTAATCGAAGCTAAAGCGTCTTCTCAGTTGAGTCAAAGTTTAGCGAGGTTTTCTAATCGAAGCTAAAGCGTCTTCACAATTGAGTCAAAGTTTAGCGAGGTTTTCTAATCGAAGCTAAAGCGTCTTCTCAATTGAGTCAAAGTTTAGCAAGGTTTTCTAATCGAAGCTAAAGCGTCTTCTCAATTGAGTCAAAGTTTAGCGAGGTTTTCTAATCGGAGCTAAAGCGTCTTCACAATTGAGTCAAAGTTTAGCAAGGTTTTCTAATCGAAGCTAAAGCGTCTTCTCAATTGAGTCAAACTTTAGGGAGGTTTTGAAATCGAAGCGTCTTCTCAATTGAGTCAAACTTTAGGGAGGTTTTGAAATCGAAGCTAAAGCGTCTTCACAATTGAGTCAAAGTTTAGCAAGGTTTTGAAATCGAAGCGTCTTCTCAATTGAGTCAAACTTTAGCGAGGTTTTCTAATCGAAGCTAAAGCGTCGTCACAATTGAGTCAAAGTCTAGCAAGGTTTTGAAATCGAAGCGTCTTCTCAATTGAGTCAAACTTTAGGGAGGTTTTGAAATCGAAGCTAAAGCGTCTTCACAATTGAGTCAAACTTTAGCGAGGTTTTCTAATCGAAGCTACGGAGTTGCCTCGCTTTTCGCGCGCGTTTTGCTCTTCACAGTGAGCTCAGGCCAGAGTTTAATACCAGTTTGGAAAAGCATACTTATAACAAGCTAAGAAGATTGGACATATAAACACTCACGTATCTTTTATTTTGTAAAAATAGCGGCAAATGACTCGATATTATAATTTGTTTTGTGCAAGTTTTGTTTACATTCCTCTTCTCAAACTTGGGAGCGAACCTCAAGTTTAATACTTTTCTTAAGTTAAAGCGATCAATAAAGTAGCGTATTTTTTAAAACATCTGGCTGTTAGTTCAAAGTTTTATTTATTTTGAAGTGCAGACGAAGTTTACATTTGTCGTCAGCCGTGTGCCGCCATGAATATTTCTTGCGTTCGTTCTAATGACTCGGTATTGTGTTGGTTTTGTGTACGTTCCTCTTCGCAAACTCGGGAAAGAACCCTGATTCATCGCTCGATCAAGCGACCAAGTTATACTTTTCTTAAGTTAAAGCGATCAATAAAGTAGCGGATTTTTCGAAACATCTGGCTGCCAGTTCAAAGTTACATATTTATTTTGCAGTGCATACGAAGTTTACATTTGCCGTCAGCCGCGTACCGTCGTGAATATTATTATTAATTTTTTCTCGCGTTCGGCAATTTACTTTCGGTGAGACATTCAGCCGTTCCTGGATATCCGTTTATTTTCATAAGCCGTGCAGCCGTTCATAGCCACCCGTTCAAAATTTTACACAAGCCGTTCAGCCGTTCGTGGCTATCCGTTCGGAATAATTAATAAGCCGTTCACTCGTTCACGACAACCCGTTCAAAATTTTTTGCAAGCCGTGCAGCCGTTCACTGCAACCCGTTCAGAATTTTTGGCAAGCCGTTCAGCCGTTCAGTTTCAACCGTTCCAAACGGCTTAGTGAGCCGTTTCTTACCCGTTCGATAGCCGTTCGTTTTACCCGTTCAAGGGAAAGCCGTTAGTGTACGTTTTCGCGTGAGAGGTCACAAATTTCAAGCCGTTTTAACAGTGCTTTTATGAGTGATCCACATTCACAACATTAGAAGCCACTTTGATTTTGTGATTGCCACGTGACTCTGAAAAAAAAAAATCGAGGGCCACTTCATTTTGGGATGGGCCACTAAGAATTCAATAAAACTGGCCTGACTGGCCACAAAGCACTGGAGTTAATTTTTAGCCCTGTGTAACTTGTCTAAAATCTCTCAGGCTGGTCAACATGACAATTAAGCCACCATCCAAAATTTAATTTGAGCTCTAGGACACCAAAGGATGTGAAAGCAAACTGCTGAAGCTTTGAGCTCCATGAGGAATGTAAAGGGAAAGGTCAGTCCATGGATAGCTTGCCAGTGTATTGCAGAGGATTTACACTTTGCCATGGCATGCCAGAGTATTATTATTATTGCCATCATTAATATCATCATCACTATCACCATCATCATCACCATCATCATCATCATCATCATCATCGCCTTTGCTATCATCACTTTAAAAAATTATTGACTTTATTACGTTATATACATTTTTACATAACTAGTTGGTCTTGCTCAAATGTCTCATTTTTCAAAGTATCTACTTCCTGTTCATCTTCACTAAGATCGTCATTAGCATCGGAGAATTCTCCTGAGACTTCCTCCTTTCTTTTTTTGGTTCTTGGTGGAGATTTTTCCTGAGGAGCAACAGTTGTGGCAGAGGACCCTTTCTTGCGCTCTTCAACCAATAACTTTTCTGAGGAAAAAAATTGAAACAAATAGAGGCAACTACCTAGCCATCTTAACCGAATAAGCCTGGTCCATGAAAGATTTACTAAATCCCAGTAAAGTGAAATTTACTGTGGGGACAGTACTCCTAATATCAGACAACGCAATGTGTCTTGACTGTTGTTATCTCACCAAAACACTCTAATATCTCTCCCATATGAAGTGATTTGGAAATCCCAAATCACTCCTACAAACATGAAATGTTTGTTAAAGAATGTGCATGTATTTCTGGCCTTAAGTGGAAAGTACAAGGAAACCAGAACAGACAAGATGGCTCCATCTTTATACATACTTGGGTAGCCAATTAAAATGTAGGTTTCAACTGAAGTCATGGAAAAGATTATTATTCATTGTTTTAACTTCAGTGATAGTATAAATTAGTTCACTTGGGTGGTAGTTGCAATGCTCAACTGAACTTGCCAACTCACAAATGTAGGTATATATATCAAATATAGGTTATTGACAAAGCGTGAGGTCTAGCTAGCTGGCCAAGGTCAAGGTCCAGCTTGTTTAATAGACGATTTTTTATATGCCTAAAACAGAATCTTCTTGCTGGAATGCAAAGGAAACTCCCAGTAGGCAAGAGTTTTTCAGGTTGCTCAATCAGAAGACAGGAATTGGTTTATCTTGCCTTAAATCATGGAGCCAGGGATACAATGAAACTTGCTATGAACAAGAAGACGTCTGAAGGCGTTTACGCGGGATGTGTTGGTTTAAAATTGCTGTCGCAGTACGTTTTTTGCTGATTGTGCGATCATGGATATCCATGGTGCAATCCAACCTGACGTGCACGTGATTCGGAGTTACAGCCAATAAAAATCACACAATTTTTTTGGGATGGGCTCGGGATACGGGAAAGTTAAAAAAAACAAGGCAATTTTTGACTCCCAAGACGACAAAAGGAATGCGCTACCGAATTTTAAACGCTGGCTGACTATGTCATCCCGCGTAATTAATGAACATTACTGTAAAGTTCCCATAGTAGCAACCCTCATTACTTTCAGAATTAGCAGCCTTTGGCCTGGTTACTTTCCTGGTGTCATTTCTCTCGGGGGGTTGTTATTTTTGGGGACCAAAAAGCATAAATTAAACAAAGTTGGCATTAACCCTTTCCCAAAATGAAAAATAAACAACATGATATTAAAAACAAATTTATTTGTGTTACATAGTCTGTGTCACATAGATATCTATGTAAAATACAGCAATACCCTTTGATAAAAAACGAGAGTGATGATTAACAAATTAGAAGGAATTCATTTGTCCAGTTTCATGTTTTTGTCTGCCACATTACTGTGGGCTCTGGATATTTAAATACCTACATGTATATTGTGTGGTCACTTCTCGGGACAAGTTCTACTTGCGTGCCTCATAGTTCTATTCTTAGACTTCCAAGTCCTTTTTTAACATCAATTTGGTGAAAGCAAAGAATCTTGATGCCTCCTCCCTGCACCAAAACACCTTCAGGTGCGATTTCTGCTTTGTCTGGAAACACAGTAAGTCGTCTTGATTTCCTTTTCCAGTAATGGTTTGTACAGGACCTCCACCAAGCACATCTGTTTGCTCCTTTAGTTTTTCATTTTCACCACTATTGCGTTATGCAAATATTCGTTGGAAGGTTCGGGAATGCAGCTGCAGACTTCATTAGCACTACAGTACATTAATTATTTGACTACGGATTGCAACTGGAAAACTATTAAGGCATTTGGTATGTTTATAACATAATTAAAAAAAGTTAGTCTTCATACTTTTTGAGAACTCGCTACTTTCGGGAAGGTCGCTACTTTCAGGGACTTGCTATTTTCAGGATTTATAAGAAGTCGGAAACTTTTGACGTTGCTTTCAGGGAGTCATAACTTTCGGGGGGTCACTACTATGGGAACTTTGCCGTAATAATGATGACTTCTGCTCAGTTGTCGAAACATCAGTCAATGTCAAAAACAGTATTGTGGGGATAGTTTCTAAAGAAACTGGTGCTGCGTCGGTGGGAAATTGAAATACAAGAAACTGGGTAAATCAAGCGAGTTGATTAAGTAAGTTACTGTATACCACCGTAAGGTAAAAGGGAGGTGCTGACGTTTCGAGCATTAGCCCTCAGAGCTACACTCACCCAGACAATCAAATTCAACAAACAAACAAACATTAATTGTAAGAAACTATACACAGGTAATCAACTGAAGGTTTTCATTGAGTTGAGTATTTACAGTAATTTTCTTACCAAGTCTTTTCTGGTAGAGGGGTCGGGTGGCGTCAGTAATGGGTCCCACTGGTACACCAAACTGTTTCAGCTGCCTAGCAAGGTCGCCATCAGACAGGGCTGTTACATCAAAAGGCAAATCTTTCACTCTTTGGGAAATCACTATCAGCAAACTTAAGATGTAACCAGGGCTAAAAACTGGCGGTCGCACAGTCGCCAGTGGTGAGTTAAAACTAACCAGGGCTACCAAAAGTCAAGGTTTGATCAACCGATGTACGACTATGCTACAGAATCTGGAAAAGTTGCAATGTAAATTATGCAAAATACAAAGTAATAAAAATAAAATAAAACTCAATATGTAGTTAATTGGACTACCTTTCTCTTCGTTTCTTTGCCTAGACTCTAAGATCATTCATTTTAGTCAATTTTTAGTTCTGAAGTGGAAAATGACCTCTCACGTGACCTCTCACGCGAAAACGTACACTAACGGCTTTCCGTTTTTGAACGGAATTCCGTTCACAAGCCGTTTATCAGCCGTTCAGAAAAAATTTGCATCCGTTCGAACGGCTTCGGTCATCCGTTCAGAAAAAATTAGCATCCGTTCGAACGGCTCGGCTCATCCGTTCAAAAAATCTCTCGATCCGTTCGAACGGCTTGAGTCATCCGTTCAGAAAAAATTTGCATCCGTTCGAACGGCTTTGGTCATCCGTTCAGTAAAAATTAGCATCCGTTCAAAAAATCTCTCGATCCGTTCGAACGGCTTGAGTCATCTGTTCAAAAAATCTCTCGATCCGTTTGAACAGCTTCGGTCATCCTCTCAGGAAAAAAACGAACGTAATCCGCTCGTTTGCTCGAACAGCTCAGTATCCGTTTAGAGGAAATCTTCACCCGTGCGGACGGCTACAGTCATCCGTTCGAAAGGCCAGAGATGTTTGTTTAGGATTCGGCGGGCGAAAGTTTTTTCTCTTATCAGCGACAAAGAATCTGCAAAGGCGCCCTTGTGTAAATAAGAGTCACAAAGCCCGTCAAAGTCGTCAAATGCCGACGGATTCCTTTTGTTTGTTTTTTATCGAAGGCTAAAGTATCGCCAACTACTTTTCGAAATCTTACCCCGTGACTTGTTTGTAGTGTTAATATTTTGTATTCTATAAGTTTTATTAGACTTTCAAACCCTCGATTTATCATTTAAGATAATTTAACTTTCCAACAACACTATCAATTAATACGATTGTTTACATTTGGTCGTGGCGAAAAGAATGCACCAGTTTTAATGCGGCAAAACTTATCATCTAGAGTCGTAACTTGTCACTCGTTTAAACACCCCATGCAGAATGAAGGTTGCGAAAAGTTTTCAATGGCGGAGCTATTATTCTATTGCCTTGTCATTTTATTTTGGCAAAGCCCAAATCTTCGAAACCGTTGTAAACAAACAACGACTTGGTTCAGTTGTGGTCTCGATCGGTGCCGTGTAATCAAAAGCAATGCGGTTACAAATGAAGCCGTGTCCCCGTGTCTTGCTTCGTTAATGCTTTTATTGCGAGAAAAGGTATTAGTCATAACCAAAAAGTGATAAAGTTTTGGTCATAACAGCAGTTGAAAAGTCTATTGATATTATAATCACGACTTGCGACCTGCGCTAATGAAGACAAGAGACCGACAAACTCGCGTGGCTATTCATATGTTAAGTTGAAAAGCGTCTTCACAATTGAGTCAAAGTCTAGCAAGGTTTTGAAATCGAAGCGTCTTCTCAATTGAGTCAAACTTTAGCGAGGTTTTCTAATCGAAGCTAAAGCGTCTTCACAATTGAGTCAAAGTTTAGCATGTTGCAAGCGTGGCCATTTGTTCTTCGGTGGATTGAAGACTCCAAGATCAACTGTAACCAAACATTTATTGTTCTTCTTTCACTGACATTCGCACTAACTAGAAGTTACACGTGGCTATGAAATATATACATGGTGGCTGATGCAATACAGCCTCGATTTAATGTTAACTTGAATGACATTTCCTGTACGTAAATACTTCCGCTTTATGTAAGTTGGGTTTGCATCCAACACCCCCACTCAATCACAACTTTACAACATTTATGGAAGTAGTCTATTAAGTTTAACCCTAGTTACAGGCTTAGTAAAAATGTCTGCAACATTATTTTCTGTTGGTACATATGTCAGCTTGAGGTTTCCATTCTGGATCTCTAATCTTAAGAAGTGGTATTTAACATCAATATGCTTTGATCTCTTATGATGCACAGGATTATTAGCCAGTGCTATTGCCCCTTGATTATCTACATACATGCGAATAACCTCACAAGGGGGACCCACTAGATCAGCTAATAGTTGCCTAAGAAATTTAGCTTCCTGGGTAGCCATGGCTAATGCTACATACTCAGCTTCACAAGAAGACAGTGCTACCACTGACTGCTTTGCACTCTTCCACGATATCAGTGAGCTTGCACTACATAACTTAAAAGCATATCCACTGATGCTTCGTCTATCACTGGATGTTGCCCAGTCTGAATCACTGTACCCCTCTAGTTTCACTTCAGGCCCTTTTACAAACTTTAAGCATCTATCTTGAGTACCCTTTAGATACCTCAGCACTTGTTTTGATATGGCATAATGTGCCTTCATTGGCTTTGATAGATGCTGAGAAAGATATGTGACTACATAACACAAATCAGGTCTTGTGCATGTCATGAGGTAAATCAAACTTCCAACAATCTCACGATACAAACCTACATTTTCAAAATTGCTTTCATTAACTGTACTGCCCTTAGTTACACCCAGCTCACATGGGATTGCCTTTGGCTTGCATTCTGACATGTTGAACCGAGACAAAATCTTTTCTATGTACTGGGTTTGGTTCATTTCAACATACCCATTTCCACACTTGAATTGGATGCCTAGAAACCATGATAGAATACCCAGATCTTTCATTTTGAATTTCATCATAAGACATTCTTTAAATTCTTTCAACACATCTGTGTTGCTACCTGCAATAATTATGTCATCAACCCATACAATTAAAATTACTTGACCACTTTCAGTAGTCCTGACATAAACACAAGGATCCACTAAGGATTGTACAAACTCTTCTTGTGTTAGATAGTCATGTAACATACTGTTCCAGTTTCTCCCACTTTGTTTCAAGCCATACAATGATTTCTTTAGCTTGCAAACAAGTTTTTGTCCATTGGGCCCTTTTTGTTCATAACCTTCAGGTTGCTCAACATACAACTCACAGTCAATAGGTGCATTCAAATAAGCAGTCTTAACATCCATTTGATGGATAACCATACCTTTTTGAACAGCTAATTGCATTAACATTCGAACCGAAGTTAAACGAGCAGTTGGAGAAAATATCTCGTGATAGTCTATACCTGGGGCCTGGGAGTAACCCTTTGCAACAAAACGGGCTTTGTACTTTTCCTCTCCATTGGGACCTAATTTGATAGTATAAACCCACTTTCCCCCCACTGAAGTCCGACCCTCTGGTAGGGAGGTGAGTTCAAATGTGTCATTATCCCATAGTGAATTTAACTCTTCATCCATAGCAACTTTCCACTTCCCAGACTCTGGGGATGTGATGGCACATTCATATGACTGTGGAACATTTCTAGCTGTGTAACAGTAGTCAACTGTAAAATTTGCAAAATCATCAATTGCATGATCAAGTTCCTCCCCTGTTGCATAGTCATCAAGGTATTTTGGTCTGACATGCTCCCTGGTAGGGTAACGCTTAACACTTTCTACCTTAATCTCAGGCTTTTGCATTTCAGGTTCTTTGTACTCAGCTGAATCAGATAACAATTCAACACTTTCCTCTTTATGGTCGAATCTCTCACTGAATTTGACACATCTGGCTTTCTTGATGGTGTTTTGATCAGGGTAATAAACAAGAAATGCAGGACTGGACCTATCATAACCTATAAAAATGCCTTCCTTAGCTCGAGCATCCAATTTGGTTTTGTTCTGTACATAAGCGTGACACAATGAACCAAATACATGCATGTTGGACAAATTTGGTTTGGTACCTGTCAAGCACTCATAAGGTGTTTTACCTGTTCTGGAATTATAACACCTGTTGCGGATATGTGCTGATGTCATGACAGCATAGGTCCATAACTGTTTAGGTAACTCTGCTTCGATTAACAGACACCTTGCCATATCAAAAAGCGATCGCCATGCTCTCTCAGCTGTCCCGTTTTGGTGGGGTGAATAGGGAGCTGTAAGCTCATGTTTGATGTGATTATCTAACAATAAGGATTTGAATTGATCACTAACGTATTCACCCCCATTGTCAGATCGTAATCGTTTGACTGTACCAAAGGGTGCAGTATCAGCCAAGAACTGCTTCATTGCTGTGATGGCATCACTCTTGTTCTTTAGGAAATATACCCCAAAGGCACCAGAAAAATCGTCCACAAAAACCATTGCATAATTGTGACCATCCCTTGACCCTGGTGTGACAGGACCTGCTAAGTCAGTGTGTACTAACTCCAGAGGTGCAGTTGCACGACTATCTGGCTCTCTATTTCGAAACTGTGACATCTTTCCCTTTACACAAGTGTCACATTCAGGCTTACCCTTGGGCTTTGTTGTTATTTTCATCCCCTCAACAACATTTTCTAGTTTAAAAACATCATGCACGTTGCAATGCCCCAATATTTTGTGCCAAGTTTCCGCACTGTGCGCACCATTACTGGAATCGGCATAGTTGAGGTAATACAACTTCCCATATTTCTTCATAGCAAATTTGGTGTCACCTGGTGTACTTAGCTCAGCAGAATCTGGTGTCAAGTGTATGGAATTTCCCCTATAAACGGCAGATTGAACAGAAAATATGTTCTGTTTATAACTAGGTATATATAAAGCGTCTTCAAGAAAGACTTCATAGGGAACACCCCCTACATCATGCAGAGTAACTTGTGCCCTGCCCCTGGCAGACACAACACCACATGCCCTACTGCCATCAGCTAACTCTATGTAATGATTTTCGGGTTTGAAATCATCATCAAAATGTAAAAACTTGGACTTATCATTGAGAATATGAGCAGTAGCTCCTGTATCTACTAATAAGGAATTTTCTCTTGTTACGTTAAGAGAGTCTACAGTCACTTTGAACGCAAATGAAGCGCCCCTCTTATCGTCACTCACGGTTTTCGCTGTGTCCTTCTTGCGACAAACATCTGTGTTGTGTGTCTTGGACTTGCAGTGTCTGCACCATCGGTGATTAATCTTCTTCCTTTGTTCCTTTATGCGACATTCACTTGATTTGTGACCAGGTTGACCGCAGGAGTAACATGTTATATGTCCGTTCGATGCTGAATGTTTCTGTTTACAGTTCATAACATTGTCCTCTCCAATTTGTGGCGGCATATGAGATCTTTCGGTCTCTTCATAACTCCTAAGGGCTACTTTGAATTCTTGAAACTGAATCTTGTCGTCGCGCTGCGAAACAATGGCGGAAAAGGTTTTGTATTCCACAGGTAATCCTTTCAGTACCATGGCAATCAAAAGGCTGTCGCTCACTGTCTCCCCGGCGGATTTGAGCGATGCAGCTGCTGTTTCAGCACGTAGAACATAATCTGTTATGCATTCGTCTTGGGCTTTCTGCAGTGAAGTTAGTTCTGTATACAATGCAAGAACACGTGGTTTGCTTTTTCCCATGTAATGGTTCCTCAATATTTGGAGGGCTCTTCTGCCATCGTCCCTCGCATCCCTCATAATTAAGGACAGGCTTCGATCGTCCAGGTACTGGATCAGTTGAGCGAAGGCATCAATGTTCTTTTCCGTTTCTGTGTCATCTAGCTCACCTTCGGCTAGGAGAACATCGTACAACTTTTGAAGTCTCATAAGTCCTAGGAATTTTACTTCCCAAAGTTCGTATTTCGTAACATCACCGTCGAACATGAGCCTTCTGCTGGGCCCATAACCTGTTGCAAGCGTGGCCATTTGTTCTTCGGTGGATTGAAGACTCCAAGATCAACTGTAACCAAACATTTATTGTTCTTCTTTCACTGACATTCGCACTAACTAGAAGTTACACGTGGCTATGAAATATATACATGGTGGCTGATGCAATACAGCCTCGATTTAATGTTAACTTGAATGACATTTCCTGTACGTAAATACTTCCGCTTTATGTAAGTTGGGTTTGCATCCAACATAGCAAGGTTTTGAAATCGAAGCGTCTTCTCAATTGAGTCAAACTTTAGCGAGGTTTTCTAATCGAAGCTAAAGCGTCTTCACAATTGAGTCAAAGTTTAGCAAGGTTTTCTAATCGAAGCTAAAGCGTCTTCTCAGTTGAGTCAAAGTTTAGCGAGGTTTTCTAATCGAAGCTAAAGCGTCTTCACAATTGAGTCAAAGTTTAGCGAGGTTTTCTAATCGAAGCTAAAGCGTCTTCTCAATTGAGTCAAAGTTTAGCAAGGTTTTCTAATCGAAGCTAAAGCGTCTTCTCAATTGAGTCAAAGTTTAGCGAGGTTTTCTAATCGGAGCTAAAGCGTCTTCACAATTGAGTCAAAGTTTAGCAAGGTTTTCTAATCGAAGCTAAAGCGTCTTCTCAATTGAGTCAAACTTTAGGGAGGTTTTGAAATCGAAGCGTCTTCTCAATTGAGTCAAACTTTAGGGAGGTTTTGAAATCGAAGCTAAAGCGTCTTCACAATTGAGTCAAAGTTTAGCAAGGTTTTGAAATCGAAGCGTCTTCTCAATTGAGTCAAACTTTAGCGAGGTTTTCTAATCGAAGCTAAAGCGTCTTCACAATTGAGTCAAAGTTTAGCAAGGTTTTCTAATCGAAGCTAAAGCGTCTTCTCAGTTGAGTCAAAGTTTAGCGAGGTTTTCTAATCGAAGCTAAAGCGTCTTCACAATTGAGTCAAAGTTTAGCGAGGTTTTCTAATCGAAGCTAAAGCGTCTTCTCAATTGAGTCAAAGTTTAGCAAGGTTTTCTAATCGAAGCTAAAGCGTCTTCTCAATTGAGTCAAAGTTTAGCGAGGTTTTCTAATCGGAGCTAAAGCGTCTTCACAATTGAGTCAAAGTTTAGCAAGGTTTTCTAATCGAAGCTAAAGCGTCTTCTCAATTGAGTCAAACTTTAGGGAGGTTTTGAAATCGAAGCGTCTTCTCAATTGAGTCAAACTTTAGGGAGGTTTTGAAATCGAAGCTAAAGCGTCTTCACAATTGAGTCAAAGTTTAGCAAGGTTTTGAAATCGAAGCGTCTTCTCAATTGAGTCAAACTTTAGCGAGGTTTTCTAATCGAAGCTAAAGCGTCGTCACAATTGAGTCAAAGTCTAGCAAGGTTTTGAAATCGAAGCGTCTTCTCAATTGAGTCAAACTTTAGGGAGGTTTTGAAATCGAAGCTAAAGCGTCTTCACAATTGAGTCAAACTTTAGCGAGGTTTTCTAATCGAAGCTACGGAGTTGCCTCGCTTTTCGCGCGCGTTTTGCTCTTCACAGTGAGCTCAGGCCAGAGTTTAATACCAGTTTGGAAAAGCATACTTATAACAAGCTAAGAAGATTGGACATATAAACACTCACGTATCTTTTATTTTGTAAAAATAGCGGCAAATGACTCGATATTATAATTTGTTTTGTGCAAGTTTTGTTTACATTCCTCTTCTCAAACTTGGGAGCGAACCTCAAGTTTAATACTTTTCTTAAGTTAAAGCGATCAATAAAGTAGCGTATTTTTTAAAACATCTGGCTGTTAGTTCAAAGTTTTATTTATTTTGAAGTGCAGACGAAGTTTACATTTGTCGTCAGCCGTGTGCCGCCGTGAATATTTCTTGCGTTCGTTCTAATGACTCGGTATTGTGTTGGTTTTGTTTACGTTCCTCTTCGCAAACTCGGGAAAGAACCCTGATTCATCGCTCGATCAAGCGACCAAGTTATACTTTTCTTAAGTTAAAGCGATCAATAAAGTAGCGGATTTTTCGAAACATCTGGCTGCCAGTTCAAAGTTACATATTTATTTTGCAGTGCATACGAAGTTTACATTTGCCGTCAGCCGCGTACCGTCGTGAATATTATTATTAATTTTTTCTCGCGTTCGGCAATTTACTTTCGGTGAGACATTCAGCCGTTCCTGGATATCCGTTTATTTTCATAAGCCGTTCAGCCGTTCATAGCCACCCGTTCAAAATTTTACACAAGCCGTTCAGCCGTTCGTGGCTATCCGTTCGGAATAATTAATAAGCCGTTCACTCGTTCACGACAACCCGTTCAAAATTTTTTGCAAGCCGTGCAGCCGTTCACTGCAACCCGTTCAGAATTTTTGGCAAGCCGTTCAGCCGTTCAGTTTCAACCGTTCCAAACGGCTTAGTGAGCCGTTTCTTACCCGTTCGATAGCCGTTCGTTTTACCCGTTCAACGGAAAGCCGTTAGTGTACGTTTTCGCGTGAGAGGTCACATTAATTTCAAGCCGTTTTAACAGTGCTTTTATGAGTGATCCACATTCACAACATTAGAAGCCACTTTGATTTTGTGATTGCCACGTGACTCTGAAAAAAAAAAATCGAGGGCCACTTCATTTTGGGATGGGCCACTAAGAATTCAATAAAACTGGCCTGACTGGCCACAAAGCACTGGAGTTAATTTTTAGCCCTGTGTAACTTGTCTAAAATCTCTCAGGCTGGTCAACATGACAATTAAGCCACCATCCAAAATTTAATTTGAGCTCTAAGACACCAAAGGATGTGAAAGCAAACTGCTGAAGCTTTGAGCTCCATGAGGAATGTAAAGGGAAAGGTCAGTCCATGGATAGCTTGCCAGTGTATTGCAGAGGATTTACACTTTGCCATGGCATGCCAGAGTATTATTATTATTGCCATCATTAATATCATCATCACTATCACCATCATCATCACCATCGCCTTTGCTATCATCACTTTAAAAAATTATTGACTTTATTACGTTATATACATTTTTACATACCTAGTTGGTCTTGCTCAAATGTCTCATTTTTCAAAGTATCTACTTCCTGTTCATCTTCACTAAGATCGTCATTAGCATCGGAGAATTCTCCTGAGACTTCCTCCTTTCTTTTTTTGGTTCTTGGTGGAGATTTTTCCTGAGGAACAACAGTTGTGGCAGAGGACCCTTTCTTGCGCTCTTCAACCAATAACTTTTCTGAGGAAAAAAATTGAAACAAATAGAGGCAACTACCTAGCCATCTTAACCGAATAAGCCTGGTCCATGAAAGATTTACTAAATCCCAGTAAAGTGAAATTTACTGTGGGGACAGTACTCCTAATATCAGACAACGCAATGTGTCTTGACTGTTGTTATCTCACCAAAACACTCTAATATCTCTCCCATATGAAGTGATTTGGAAATCCCAAATCACTCCTACAAACATGAAATGTTTGTTAAAGAATGTGCATGTATTTCTGGCCTTAAGTGGAAAGTACAAGGAAACCAGAACAGACAAGATGGCTCCATCTTTATACATACTTGGGTAGCCAATTAAAATGTAGGTTTCAACTGAAGTCATGGAAAAGATTATTATTCATTGTTTTAACTTCAGTGATAGTATAAATTAGTTCACTTGGGTGGTAGTTGCAATGCTCAACTGAACTTGCCAACTCACAAATGTAGGTATATATATCAAATATAGGTTATTGACAAAGCGTGAGGTCTAGCTAGCTGGCCAAGGTCAAGGTCCAGCTTGTTTAATAGACGATTTTTTATATGCCTAAAACAGAATCTTCGTGCTGGAATGCAAAGGAAACTCCCAGTAGGCAAGAGTTTTTCAGGTTGCTCAATCAGAAGACAGGAATTGGTTTATCTTGCCTTAAATCATGGAGCCAGGGATACAATGAAACTTGCTATGAACAAGAAGACGTCTGAAGGCGTTTACGCGGGATGTGTTGGTTTAAAATTGCTGTCGCAGTACGTTTTTTGCTGATTGTGCGATCATGGATATCCATGGTGCAATCCAACCTGACGTGCACGTGATTCGGAGTTACAGCCAATAAAAATCACACAATTTTTTTGGGATGGGCTCGGGATACGGGAAAGTTAAAAAAAACAAGGCAATTTTTGACTCCCAAGACGACAAAAGGAATGCGCTACCGAATTTTAAACGCTGGCTGACTATGTCATCCCGCGTAATTAATGAACATTACTGTAAAGTTCCCATAGTAGCAACCCTCATTACTTTCAGAATTAGCAGCCTTTGGCCTGGTTACTTTCCTGGTGTCATTTCTCTCGGGGGGTTGTTATTTTTGGGGACCAAAAAGCATAAATTAAACAAAGTTGGCATTAACCCTTTCCCAAAATGAAAAATAAACAACATGATATTAAAAACAAATTTATTTGTGTTACATAGTCTGTGTCACATAGATATCTATGTAAAATACAGCAATACCCTTTGATAAAAAACGAGAGTGATGATTAACAAATTAGAAGGAATTCATTTGTCCAGTTTCATGTTTTTGTCTGCCACATTACTGTGGGCTCTGGATATTTAAATACCTACATGTATATTGTGTGGTCACTTCTCAGGACAAGTTCTACTTGCGTGCCTCATAGTTCTATTCTTAGACTTCCAAGTCCTTTTTTAACATCAATTTGGTGAAAGCAAAGAATCTTGATGCCTCCTCCCTGCACCAAAACACCTTCAGGTGCGATTTCTGCTTTGTCTGGAAACACAGTAAGTCGTCTTGATTTCCTTTTCCAGTAATGGTTTGTACAGGACCTCCACCAAGCACATCTGTTTGCTCCTTTAGTTTTTCATTTTCACCACTATTGCGTTATGCAAATATTCGTTGGAAGGTTCGGGAATGCAGCTGCAGACTTCATTAGCACTACAGTACATTAATTATTTGACTACGGATTGCAACTGGAAAACTATTAAGGCATTTGGTATGTTTATAACATAATTAAAAAAAGTTAGTCTTCATACTTTTTGAGAACTCGCTACTTTCGGGAAGGTCGCTACTTTCAGGGACTTGCTATTTTCAGGATTTATAAGAAGTCGGAAACTTTTGACGTTGCTTTCAGGGAGTCATAACTTTCGGGGGGTCACTACTATGGGAACTTTGCCGTAATAATGATGACTTCTGCTCAGTTGTCGAAACATCAGTCAATGTCAAAAACAGTATTGTGGGGATAGTTTCTAAAGAAACTGGTGCTGCGTCGGTGGGAAATTGAAATACAAGAAACTGGGTAAATCAAGCGAGTTGATTAAGTAAGTTACTGTATACCACCGTAAGGTAAAAGGGAGGTGCTGACGTTTCGAGCATTAGCCCTCAGAGCTACACTCA
The DNA here is from genome assembly GCA_949710005.1 of Ricordea florida. NCBI lineage: Eukaryota > Metazoa > Cnidaria > Anthozoa > Corallimorpharia > Ricordeidae > Ricordea > Ricordea florida. Next base: position 24,123,799 of record OX453282.1, read on the forward strand.
CCCAGACAATCAAATTCAACAAACAAACAAACATTAATTGTAAGAAACTATACACAGGTAATCAACTGAAGGTTTTCATTGAGTTGAGTATTTACAGTAATTTTCTTACCAAGTCTTTTCTGGTAGAGGGGTCGGGTGGCGTCAGTAATGGGTCCCACTGGTACACCAAACTGTTTCAGCTGCCTAGCAAGGTCGCCATCAGACAGGGCTGTTACATCAAAAGGCAAATCTTTCACTCTTTGGGAAATCACTATCAGCAAACTTAAGATGTAACCAGGGCTAAAAACTGGCGGTCGCACAGTCGCCAGTGGTGAGTTAAAACTAACCAGGGCTACCAAAAGTCAAGGTTTGATCAACCGATGTACGACTATGCTACAGAATCTGGAAAAGTTGCAATGTAAATTATGCAAAATACAAAGTAATAAAAATAAAATAAAACTCAATATGTAGTTAATTGGACTACCTTTCTCTTCGTTTCTTTGCCTAGACTCTAAGATCATTCATTTTAGTCAATTTTTAGTTCTGAAGTGGAAATGTGACCTCTCACGCGAAAACGTACACTAACGGCTTTCCGTTTTTGAACGGAATTCCGTTCACAAGCCGTTTATCAGCCGTTCAGAAAAAATTTGCATCCGTTCGAACGGCTTCGGTCATCCGTTCAGAAAAAATTAGCATCCGTTCGAACGGCTCGGCTCATCCGTTCAAAAAATCTCTCGATCCGTTCGAACGGCTTGAGTCATCCGTTCAGAAAAAATTTGCATCCGTTCGAACGGCTTTGGTCATCCGTTCAGTAAAAATTAGCATCCGTTCGAACGGCTCGGCTCATCCGTTCAAAAAATCTCTCGATCCGTTCGAACGGCTTGAGTCATCTGTTCAAAAAATCTCTCGATCCGTTTGAACAGCTTCGGTCATCCTCTCAGGAAAAAAACGAACGTAATCCGCTCGTTTGCTCGAACAGCTCAGTATCCGTTTAGAGGAAATCTTCACCCGTGCGGACGGCTACAGTCATCCGTTCGAAAGGCCAGAGATGTTTGTTTAGGATTCGGCGGGCGAAAGTTTTTTCTCTTATCAGCGACAAAGAATCTGCAAAGGCGCCCTTGTGTAAATAAGAGTCACAAAGCCCGTCAAAGTCGTCAAATGCCGACGGATTCCTTTTGTTTGTTTTTTATCGAAGGCTAAAGTATCGCCAACTACTTTTCGAAATCTTACCCCGTGACTTGTTTGTAGTGTTAATATTTTGTATTCTATAAGTTTTATTAGACTTTCAAACCCTCGATTTATCATTTAAGATAATTTAACTTTCCAACAACACTATCAATTAATACGATTGTTTACATTTGGTCGTGGCGAAAAGAATGCACCAGTTTTAATGCGGCAAAACTTATCATCTAGAGTCGTAACTTGTCACTCGTTTAAACACCCCATGCAGAATGAAGGTTGCGAAAAGTTTTCAATGGCGGAGCTATTATTCTATTGCCTTGTCATTTTATTTTGGCAAAGCCCAAATCTTCGAAACCGTTGTAAACAAACAACGACTTGGTTCAGTTGTGCTCTCGATCGGTGCCGTGTAATCAAAAGCAATGCGGTTACAAATGAAGCCGTGTCCCCGTGTCTTGCTTCGTTAATGCTTTTATTGCGAGAAAAGGTATTAGTCATAACCAAAAGTGATAAAGTTTTGGTCATAACAGCAGTTGAAAAGTCTATTGATATTATAATCACGACTTGCGACCTGCGCTAATGAAGACAAGAGACCGACAAACTCGCGTGGCTATTCATATGTTAAGTTGAAAAGCGTCTTCACAATTGAGTCAAAGTCTAGCAAAGTTTTGAAATCGAAGCGTCTTCTCAATTGAGTCAAACTTTAGCGAGGTTTTCTAATCGAAGCTAAAGCGTCTTCACAATTGAGTCAAAGTTTAGCAAGGTTTTGAAATCGAAGCGTCTTCTCAATTGAGTCAAACTTTAGCGAGGTTTTCTAATCGAAGCTAAAGCGTCTTCACAATTGAGTCAAAGTTTAGCAAGGTTTTCTAATCGAAGCTAAAGCGTCTTCTCAGTTGAGTCAAAGTTTAGCGAGGTTTTCTAATCGAAGCTAAAGCGTCTTCACAATTGAGTCAAAGTTTAGCGAGGTTTTCTAATCGAAGCTAAAGCGTCTTCTCAATTGAGTCAAAGTTTAGCAAGGTTTTCTAATCGAAGCTAAAGCGTCTTCTCAATTGAGTCAAAGTTTAGCAAGGTTTTCTAATCGAAGCTAAAGCGTCTTCTCAATTGAGTCAAAGTTTAGCGAGGTTTTCTAATCGGAGCTAAAGCGTCTTCACAATTGAGTCAAAGTTTAGCAAGGTTTTCTAATCGAAGCTAAAGCGTCTTCTCAATTGAGTCAAACTTTAGGGAGGTTTTGAAATCGAAGCGTCTTCTCAATTGAGTCAAACTTTAGGGAGGTTTTGAAATCGAAGCTAAAGCGTCTTCACAATTGAGTCAAAGTTTAGCAAGGTTTTGAAATCGAAGCGTCTTCTCAATTGAGTCAAACTTTAGCGAGGTTTTCTAATCGAAGCTAAAGCGTCGTCACAATTGAGTCAAAGTCTAGCAAGGTTTTGAAATCGAAGCGTCTTCTCAATTGAGTCAAACTTTAGGGAGGTTTTGAAATCGAAGCTAAAGCGTCTTCACAATTGAGTCAAACTTTAGCGAGGTTTTCTAATCGAAGCTACGGAGTTGCCTCGCTTTTCGCGCGCGTTTTGCTCTTCACAGTGAGCTCAGGCCAGAGTTTAATACCAGTTTGGAAAAGCATACTTATAACAAGCTAAGAAGATTGGACATATAAACACTCACGTATCTTTTATTTTGTAAAAATAGCGGCAAATGACTCGATATTATAATTTGTTTTGTGCAAGTTTTGTTTACATTCCTCTTCTCAAACTTGGGAGCGAACCTCAAGTTTAATACTTTTCTTAAGTTAAAGCGATCAATAAAGTAGCGTATTTTTTAAAACATCTGGCTGTTAGTTCAAAGTTTTATTTATTTTGAAGTGCAGACGAAGTTTACATTTGTCGTCAGCCGTGTGCCGCCATGAATATTTCTTGCGTTCGTTCTAATGACTCGGTATTGTGTTGGTTTTGTTTACGTTCCTCTTCGCAAACTCGGGAAAGAACCCTGATTCATCGCTCGATCAAGCGACCAAGTTATACTTTTCTTAAGTTAAAGCGATCAATAAAGTAGCGGATTTTTCGAAACATCTGGCTGCCAGTTCAAAGTTACATATTTATTTTGCAGTGCATACGAAGTTTACATTTGCCGTCAGCCGCGTACCGTCGTGAATATTATTATTAATTTTTTCTCGCGTTCGGCAATTTACTTTCGGTGAGACATTCAGCCGTTCCTGGATATCCGTTTATTTTCATAAGCCGTTCAGCCGTTCATAGCCACCCGTTCAAAATTTTACACAAGCCGTTCAGCCGTTCGTGGCTATCCGTTCGGAATAATTAATAAGCCGTTCACTCGTTCACGACAACCCGTTCAAAATTTTTTGCAAGCCGTGCAGCCGTTCACTGCAACCCGTTCAGAATTTTTGGCAAGCCGTTCAGCCGTTCAGTTTCAACCGTTCCAAACGGCTTAGTGAGCCGTTTCTTACCCGTTCGATAGCCGTTCGTTTTACCCGTTCAACGGAAAGCCGTTAGTGTACGTTTTTGCGTGAGAGGTCACAATAAAAAGCCATACATTTGCATTCTGGATGAAAGCAAAGTTGAAGGTTTGATTTCCGTAGCATTAACACATTAAGCCTAAAACGAGAACAGGCTGCCACAGGATCCCCTGACCTTGTGACTAACAGTGCAATGCTGTACCCTAGCTGAGCTATAATTAATCATCTACTACAGGCAGGCTGATTGTGGGTCCACTGATGTATTAACAAATCATCTTTAATGCTACTGCGTGAAATGGATGAGGAAGACTATGAAGAATTTCTATCTCAATTGACATGTCTGTCTGGTCAGTCACACTCAGTATATCACAATCAGATGGCATTTTACACTTAAGTCCTCATGGTTCCAGATATGTTACAAATTTATGCCAAAAAAATTTTGCTTCATGTATGAGTTTACAGTTTTCACCAATATTTTTTACAGCTACAGTTTTTTTACGTACTAAAAAGTAATTTGTGGACTAGAGTTCCTTGAAAAAGTAATTACATTTACCAGAAAAGTAATAGGGCATATGAGGAAGACTAAATTTCAAGGACTTTTCAAGGACCTTCAGCAAATTCAAGGACCTTTCAAGACATCTGCTAACATTGTACAGTATGAATTCCAAAAAATACCTTTTGGGTGCTCCACTCTGCATTTGCGTGCTCGTGAAGTCTGGAATTTAATGCTTTTTTGTGAACCTGCCTCCTTCTTACTAGACTCTGGTTCACCTATCAAAACAAAGAATCAAAAGCAACCGGTAGTTGATGTAAATAACCAAGTGATGGTTTACTGTGTTATAGCATGCTTCAGGATTTGTGGTACAAACTAGTCTTAGTATTATCAAACAACATTAAATTAAAAACAATCTCCCTTTAAAACTATCTCCCTTAACCCTCTCACTCCCAAGAGTGACTTTATAGATTTTACTCTGTCTAACGCCTAATGTCTAATTTAGAGTGTGTGTATGATTGAATACAAGTAGGTGGCTGACAAATGATGTGCAGAGGGAAAGCATCATTTTGTTATTTCAAATTCTTTGAAGCAAGTACCCCAGGAGCCAGCGCAAAACAGCTGGTGGAAATCTGCAGGCTAGCCGCTTCTATTGGCAACCCTGATAAGAGACGGGGCACCACACTTTTAAAGAAAAAGTTGAAATTGAAAACACTAGTTACCAGCCAAACAGCTATTTTCTTTTCTTTTTTTTTATCACAGATCTGAAACCAAAACCAAGATATGCTTAAACTAGCAAAGGCCCACCTTAGAAGGATAACTATGCCGAGAACGAAAGGCACAATTATTAGTAGCAAAGTATGGTGGAATGAACAAGGTGAACAAAACACTAAATATGTCTACCTCTTAGAAAAATGAAATTTTCAGAAAAAAAAAATGTCACAAGATTAAAATTAAGCGAGAATGTTTACACAGATAACCAATTTGAAATTTTGGAAGAAAAGTGCTAAATGCCTTAAATTTCGGGCCTGACATTTTAAAATGGGTCAACATAATTATTCTATAACCATGTTTCCAATTGCATCATAAATAATGGCCACGCCTCTACTTTATTCATGCTAGAATGCAGTGTCAGACAAGGATGCCCATTATCAGGTATTCTTTTTGTTCTTTGCATAGACCTTTTTGCAAGAGCTTTAAAGAATGATGCCACCATCAAAGGCATTGAAGTTGAGATTGCTTGTCCCTGCTAGTAGTAAAATCAACTAATCGAGGCGGGGGCAAGAGTTAAAAATAAAAAGATTATATACACACTTAAAGTTGTTTATTTCTATCCCAGTCCCCTGTTTCTTAAAGTGCTGACCCAAATTGCTTGAAGGCTAGATAATGCTATACACCAGATAAATTAGCTACCCATCTATAAGTGTTGACAAAACAAACCACACTATCTGCTGGATCGTGATTTATTTGGCTATATCATCCACCTTTCAAACGACCCGGGACTGAGATCACTGGGTGTTGCTTTTAAGTTTTCGATCATATCACAATTACTTTGCTCCATTTTTGTTGCCTTTATATTAATCAGTGGAACTGTGGGGTTTTCGATCAAGTCAACAATTTAGCGTTCCTTCTGAAATAACCAGGTGAGCTTCATAGCTAACATTTCATCGAGCTCTGATGCTATTACAGCAGATTAAAGGCTTCTTTCCAGCGCAATCATTGGAAAGGTCACTTATATATTTCACTCAGTGAACTTTTGTTTGAAACGCTCTTGGCCTATTGATAAACAATAGATCAAATTTTTGGGAGGAGCAATTATCGCCCGAAAATTTGTGGTGAATCACCGCAAAGTGAATTATTGTTCAAAAAATCGTGCGGATCAAAACAATAGGTGTCACAAAAATGTGGGAAATTTAGTTATATATTAGAATATTATTACTGCAGAACACACAGGTGTGGGTACATACCAAGTTTCATGTTATGGCACTTTCCAATCAATAACTGACACTGATTTTGCCAGTCATAACACTTAGCATAGTTGGTGCTCAATGACTTTGCCTCAGCCAATCGTTTTGTTCTGTCTTTCTGGCGTACCCTCTTGACTGCTTCAGCCCAGTCCTTGGGAACATCAGAATCCACTATGTAAGATGAACCATGTCGTACCTTGCTTAAGGCTTTTCCAAATCCTGAATTACCATGGACAAGCAAAGGTAGACCTGCAGACAATGCTTCCAGAGCAGTCAGTCCAAACCCTTCAGATCTTGGCATAATGAGAAGGTCAGCTTCACAAAACCGAGCAGCCATTTCCTCTCTGCTATAGCAAAAACTTCTCACTCTTAGCTGTCTTTTAGAAATATGATACTTAATAAAGTATCGTTTCACTTCTTCCTTCTTCCCTTTGGGAGCCCCAACAAAAATCAAATGATAGGATTTATCCTTCAGTTCAGCAAATGCCTGAGCAGCAATGTCATAGCCTTTCAACTCAAAATCTTCCAAGTCTGTTTGCCCAAGAACCAATACTCGAAAATTTCTCAGATCTTTAGAGACTTGTTTTGAACTATCAAACTCACTGAAAATACCAGGAGTCAACTCAAAAACCTCTTTATTGCATGGACGCAGGGAAGCTGTGAATTCCTCAGCTAGTTTTTGTCCAACTGCAACTACAAAGTCAGCCCTCTTGCAGAGCTCCAGTTCTACTTGCTGCTCTTTCTCACCTTGTGAAATACACCCAGGACCAGCGCGGTACAATGCCTCCCCCTCGGGGTTCATGTGCACAACTTGCACCCATCTACACTTGTGAGAATCTTTAATAATCTGTGCGTAACGGCCGATTTCAATGCCATGACCAACAACAATGTCAATAGAGAGGTCACGTGGTGGGTGAGCCAACCAGTCAATAGGCTCAAACCCAAGCAATTCCTCTGCCTCCACAATAGTAATTCCAAGATCTGCAGCATCTTTTTTATCCTCTTCACTGCACTCTGGAACAAACACGGTGACTTTGACATTGTTGACCTTTGCCAACTGCTTCGCTAATTCAGTGTTTAGGGTGGATACATCATCCTTGAATGTTTCCCATTCTGCGGCTAGAAGTGTAACTCTCAAAATGCTGTTTGAAGATGACGAGCTTGCAGGACCCTGGTCTGGGACTTCCTGTGATGTACCAGCCACAGCAGGCTGTGATGAATCCTGCAACATAAAATACACAAATATGAAAAACACAATATTTAACAAAATGCTGGCTAGTATAAGGGATGCTATTTCCGAAAATTACTTTACATGACACAGCAATAATTTGTTCCTCTACTGTTCTATTAGCCTCTGGCTAATTTCATTTTTCTTCCATTTTTCTTGCAAGCTTAAAAAGATCTCAATTTCTCAGGTTCATGCTTCACCCCAAATTTTCCAATGGAATTTTGCTCTTGTACATATACTTCTTAAAGTCATTTCACTTAAAATGGTATTTTGCAAAGGCCAACAAAGAAACCTTCCAAATAACAGGGTTATCACTAAGAGCCAGGGGCTGGGGATTTCTGTTCATTGAAACAAAGGCTTGCATGTTGTGAGGAAATAAATTTGATATTAAAACGTCAACTAAACTACTAAAAACTAAAGCAAATAAAGTTTATAAAAAGGCATAGTTTCGTTCCACTTGTGACTACGTGACTTCGCATGGACTCTTCCTTTACATGTTACAAATCACTTCTAAAATGTCTTAGGGAAGGGTGTTACGTGATGTCACACTTCGGTGACCACTGATTGACATGCTACCTTGTTTGGCAATAAACGCGACCCGCAGTTTGCTGCTGCTTTTCGCTGGTGTATATCATGGTGTCTTGTCTCTGATGATTAACGAAACATGGTGTCAGGAGTGGGATTTTCACTGTACTTTCCACTACATGTACACTCTGTGGGGGATCCACATCAAATTGTAACAGACCCATCATCTCACAAGACTCTGCTGACAGGAGGGGCTTGTTTGGAGTGTTTACTACTTGAAACTTTTGTTTTTGAAGTTTCTCCGCACTAACACTTGACTATTACAATTGACAGTGGGGCGAAGGATTCGCTTTAAATACCTTCCTGACACCATGTTTCGTTGATCGTCAGAGACAAGACGCCATGACATACAACAGCGAAGAGCAGCAGCAAAACTGCGGTTCACATTTACTACCAAATAAGGTAACACGTCAATCACTGGTCACCAAAGCGTGACATCACGTAACAAAGGGGCAGGGGGGTACTCCATGACTGTTAGCAGCCTCCCCTGCTACCAACAACTTGAAGTCTTCATGACAACCCTGAAATGTGTATTTGATTGTCTTTTTTTTTATTAATGCCACTGTTTGGAGTGTTCTAGTTATCATCATCATCATTTCATCCCTGTCCTGCTTATAAAAAAAGCCCTTAGATACCGTACTTCAGTGTATGTAATGTTTTTAACCCTTTTTTCTTAGTCCTTTCTTAGGAGAACCAGGCAGAGCAGATTTCAAGTGCCCTGCCTTAATTAACGAGCCAAGCTGTCTCTGAAAATCATTTGAATATCTACCACTTTTACCATTTAATCTTTTACCTGTCCACTCAAAGACATCACAGGAAGTCCCAAAAACACATCATTTGATTAAAAGTCTTTCAGGGAAAAATCACTCATTCCAGTCTTTAAGTTTAAGAAAACAAAGTATTGTTCTCCTGTATTCTGCTATGTTTGTAAGTACGTAATCCAAACAAGGCTTGTGATAGATAGAAGAAAAAGTCAAATTATGCTGGGTTTTCAGAAACAAATTCACGGACCTTTTTGGAGCAAATTGTGCCAAAAACAATAATTAAAAAACAGCCTATTACAGCCTGCAATTTTCTTCACAAATTTCACTGAAAAGTGATTGGTTTTGACCTGATTTGAAGAATGTTTTTAATGAAAAAAGACAGCAATTTTGCCAATTGCTTGAGGAAAGTAATAAGGGTTAGCCTATGCAATAACAACAACAGAAACACAGAATTTTGAAGAGATCATCATTTGCACTTTCAACAACAGTGTACTTGAGAAATACGCCAATGGCAAAGCTCTTTACATTATGCCCACTGCCCAGTTTTTTTTGCAACATTACCGGTAATCTAAGAACGCATGGTAGTCTTAAGATGTTGTTTACTTGTTGCAGTGATGACATTTTACAATAAATTTGCAAGTTCAAGACAAGTAAACAGCCCCAACAGCCAAGACAAGCTTCAAATATGTTGTACCGACATCTGTTTGGTAAGATTTCTGGAGAATTTCACTTGCAATATCAGAAGCTTGCCCTGTCTGTATAAAATGATAATTTTACTAAGCAGTAAGCTTCTTTGCAGAAAGTTCACCAAAGTAGCATAGAAGTAAGGTAATAATGAAGAGAACATATTGCCCTGTAGGGGAGTGTGTTGCAAGCAGGAAATGAAAGAATACACCACCCCCCAAGAATGGTACGCACTGTATGCAAGAAATCACAGGAGATCAAACAAACGGTTAGTGCCTGATTTGTAGGCATCGATAAAACCAGGAACATGGCACATTCCGGAACATGCCGGAACATTCTGGAACATGAAAAATTTTTTAAAATTTAAAAAAAATAATAACAAGAAGTAAATAAGACAATAAATAAAAACATAACTAAAGAGCCCGAAAAATAAAACTAAAGGAAGAAAGAAATTGGCTTGTAATATGAATGACAAAAAGCAAGCGATGGGTAATTGGGTTCATGCAACTAACCGCATATGAGTGAAGGCTCCAATACTTTCATGCCAACTCAGCTCAGGACCACACGGAAAAAAGAAAACTTACCTATACTGGTCAGTCCCATATTTTCCTGCCGATCGCCACCATTTTAGTTTTGTACAGCAAACGAAGCGAGTACCCGTCTCTAGGGGCATTTGGAACTCTCCCCAAATTTCGCTCGAAACGAGAAACCAAGATGGCCGCAATCACCATCTAAAAATCGGGGACTGTGAACAGTATAGTATCTACCACCAATATAAATCTTTCCTTTTAAATTCAAAGCCAGTAGTCCCTAAGCTCTTGTTAAATGGATAACCGTCATGATTCTCTCTTGATTCAAGGCAAACCATTACAGGAGGTGGCTGTGTGAGGAAAGCTTAAAAATTCCCCTCTTCGCAACCCAATCTTCTATATTTTAAAGAGGCGAGCCCTCAATCATGACTATCATTTGCATGGAACTGCCCTCACTCGCCCAGCAAATCAATTCCGACCAAGAGAGGATAAAGCTTCATCCTCTCATGATTCCGACAAAATATCGTTTTCTTATACTCGGAGAAGATACCAGATTCATTTTCTTTCTTTATTTTTCGTTTTTATTTTATGTATTTATGTCTATTTTCGTTATATATAAAGTATATTTATTGTCTTATTTATTTCTTGCTATTATTTTTTTTAAAATTTCATGTTCCGCAATGTTCCGGCATGTTCCAGAATGTTCCGGCATGTTCCGGAATGTTCCATGCTCCTGGTTTTATCGACGCCTCTGATTTGCCGACTGTTGAACTATGCGAACCAAAATATAGGATTGTCCTCCCAGACCGACCACCAATAAAACCAATAAACACTCTAAAAAAAAAAAACAAAATGAACTAACTCCCTAAACGATCAAACCGCCGCATGTAGAAGTATTTTTCAACTGCCGCGATAATATTCATGTATAATACGTAAATATAGGCCAACACATTCCTATTCATAAATAAATGATCATTTTAGGCGCAGTAATCTTGTCACTATTCCAAAATCAACCTTGCATAAATCGAGTGAAAGTCGAAGTCCATCGTCAGCGTCTGTCGATTGATCACCACAATCTAACACTGATTTCAGACTCCTGTAAGATTATTCAACCTACAATTATTACTTGAATTGTACCATATCGATTCAGCATTGTTTACAAACTACAAGTAAGGGTTAGTTAGACTACAAACTCTGCCTAATCAAATTATGCTCACCGCCATAACTCCGACAAGCCAAACCAACTCTGTTTCCGGGTTTCCAGCTTTCGATTCAAATACAACACAGAACTGTTTCTTACACTGTCAGCCTGAGAAAAAAAGTAATAATAGCTTTCTAAGTGCAGCCAATCGTTCTACAAACACAGAGTAAATCGAAAAGGGTGTTACCTGACCAAGGAAACCAACGACGCAATGAAAATACTGCATGCCACGGTGGTCAAATGACGCTCCAGCCCCAAGGGGAGCTCCCCTAAACCATGGCAACATGTACAATAACATCACGTGATCTGAAACAACGATCACGTGAAGTGAAAAAACATCTGTGCCACTTGCTTCGGAAGACAAAGACGAACTGCAGAAGGAGATGGGCTTACATTTTTTAACTTCATCACGACAATAGACATAATAGGGTGGAAAAGTTATTTCCTACAACTTTACCGTTCAATCCCTCGGATAGACCTTTTCCTCTAAATGAAATCTTCCTTTCTTATTGAAAACCGTGACAGCTGGAGTAACGCAAGCCACGTGATAGATCACGTAGATTTGCATCGATTCTCTTATATTAACATTACGTCTTAATAGAACCTGGTTAGGGGCATATGTAGTGACGGTATTCTGCCGTTTTATTGTGTTCATCAATTTAGCGATATTACCCACTTATGTTGTAAAATGTTTTCAACATTCGTATTTGTAAATAAAGCGCTGCTCAGTACTGTCCATCAGGCACCGAGCACGAATCACACTCCACAACTGTCATGTGTCATTGTTTATCAGGCACCGAGCACGAATCACTCTCCGCAACTGTCATGTGTCATTGTTTATCAGGCACCGAGCACGAATCACACTCCACAACTGTCGTGTGTCATTGTTTGCACGTTGCCCGCCGTGCGGAAGGTAAAAATGAATAAACTGAATACACAAGAAATTGGGATAATCAAACAAGGCGATACAGTAATTTGTACCACCGTAAGGTAAAAGAGCGGGGTGCTGACGTTTCGAGCGTTAGCCCTTCGTCAGAGCGAATACAGATTGACGGTAATAAACATGTCACAGTTCAGTGAGAGACAATTGTTGAGCTCGGCGATCATATTGTCTCTCAGCTAGTTCTTTAGTGTTCGCAGTAATAAAAATGTACCGATTTTCCCAAACGTGGTATTCACTGTAACAGAAAGTTTATTGAGAGCTCCAAAACTTGGAGCCACAACATAGGCTGCTTTGTAGTAACATTAATTGCAGCGTTATATTATATACAATACACCACAAGCCGTTACAATGAAACGTTTTCTGTCTATTGATTTCCGAATTTACCTTGAAGTGAACTAGATTGTGTTGAAGTAGACATGTTGGAAAAATAGGCTTACCTGTTTTGCTTACTGTTGTGTGACTCATCATATTTACATTGTAAAAACAAGAAGTTATAAGGATAAAAACAAAGATGTATTGCTGTATTAATGATGGCAAGTGTGATTTTTTTTAAGTGCAACTCTGAATATATATACCACTGATAACCTAAAATGAGATGGTAATGTAAATAAACTAATTCAACTTGATAAAGGATTGAGAGTCTTAAGGATTTTAAGATCATCACGTCAGCTGGGCTATCCTATATGGTTTTGTTCATTATCAGCTGCAGAATCAAGGTGGATATTTCTGTTGCATACATTGAATAGACTTGTAGACAACAAAAACTATAATGATGATAAAATTGACAATGTCATGGCAACAAAATTCAGACCTTATTCAGAAGGACCCTGTTACTTTGAACACACAGACAGTGAGCAGCAGGATACCAGAACTACATTTGGTTTCGGTGCCATTTAATCCTGTACCCTTATGTTAAGTTATCAAATTTTTTAACAACTGTATGCTTGCCACCTGCCTTATAACTGATGCCTAGTGTAGTCAAATGATTGGCGTCATGTACTCACTGTATGTTTATTTCAAAAAGCTACTCAGCTCCCTGGTCACTTTTATGTTGTGATTATAGATTATTCACAACTCTGAAAAAACACCTCATTAATTTTTAAATTATTTCTTTTTTCTCTGTTTTGTAAACATATCCACGAGTTCACCATAGTCCTACTTTGATTACTCTTTCATACAAGTTCGCTTTTACTCTACAGTACGCAATTACAGTGACAAACAATACTGCAACGCTGATCGTACTACATAAAAAGTAAACTTTGTGAGACACCAACACGACTAGAATCGATATAGCAGGATTACAACCGTGGACAGCTGTTTCGTTCTTATTGGAACTCATCAGCACGGTGTAGCAAATCTAAATGAAGCCAGCGAAAGAGCCAACGCAAATACATTGCCCAATAACCCGTACACTATAGGCCCATTTACACTACAGAAAATTCTTGGCATGGCTCGGATAAGAATGGTACGGGTACCAGAAAATGTGGTTTTTATATCTCGTTTACACGCCCTTTTTCTACCGCGCCAAAAACTGTGAGATTTGTTTCTGGTACGGGTGCCGGGCTCAAGTTTTTGACCAGCAGACACACACGGCACCCCAGAACGCATGCGGCACTGTTTTTTTTATCAAAACATGGCGGAGGAGAAGTATGTGGAATTTCTCCTTTTGAAGAGGTCGCCCATTTGGCGGGGAATATCAAAATTACGCAGTGGCAGATGGAGCAGTCTAGCATCGGTTTTCTGGCAGAAGAGGAAGAGGCGATACAAGTTTTTCTTGACAATCGCAGCAGTTCTCGCCTGCAATGTTCCTGTCGATCGACGATTTTGGATGGCAGCACGTAGTGATCAGTGGTTTGTGATAGCAGAAACATCATTCTCTGATGAGGAGTGGTACGAAAATTTCCGTGTTTCTAAAGAAACTTTTCGATACATTGTCTCCGAGATTGAAAATGAAATTGCCCGTAAGGATACTAGAATGCGCAAAGCTATCTCCACGAGAAAAAGGGTGGCAATTTCCCTCTATTACTTGGGTTCGACCGCGGAATACAGAACAATAGCGAACTTGTTTGGTGTGTCATCATCATTTGTCTGCATTTGTGTAAAGGATGTTTGTAAAGCTATAAGACGAAAGTTGAAATCGGATTTCTTGTCTGCACCAAAAGGTCAAGATTTGAGAGAGATCATGAAGCTTTACAAAGACAAATGGGGATTCCCATCATGTGCTGGAGCTATCGACGGTACCCACATACCTATTCAAGCTCCAACTGAAAACCATACTGATTACGTTAATAGGAAGGGCTATCACAGTGTAATAATGCAGGCGGTTATAGACGCAAGGTACTTATTTCGAGACATAGTTATTGGATGGCCGGGCAGTGTTCATGATGCGCGAGTGTTGTCAAATTCAGAACTGTATAACCGTGGAATCGAAGGGAAGCTTTTTGACCCATCCATCAAAGAAAAAGTGCTTGGTATTGAGATTGGCCCAGTAATTCTTGGTGATCCAGCATACCCCCTCTTAAACTGGCTAATGAAAGCTTATCCAGAGAACCAAAACACACCCAGCTGGCAGCGGCACTTTAACTATCGGCTGAGCAGAGCACGCATGACTGTTGAGAACACTTTTGGTAGATGGAAAGGGCGCTTTCGAAGATTTCTTAAGCGTATCGACATGGCAGTTGCCTCTACCACTTATCTTGTGGCTGCCTCATGCATACTTCATAACATCTGTGAATTGAGAAGAGATGACTTTTTAGAGCAATGGCTTGAGGATGCAGACACTGCTTTTGAACAACCTGAGAACAATCCATCAGCAGTTCAAAATGAGGAAGCTGAAACAGATGCCTCCAGCATTCGAGATGCCCTTGCACTATTTTTCAGGACAGTAGAGGGACAAAGCATTGGAAGTGGCCATGTGTAAACGTGCTTGAAAGACCGCTCAGATGACATCTTGAGCTCAAGCAGGGGGGTGGGAGGTGGGGAAGGGTTTGTCCTCACAATTTGGGTGTGTTTGTCTGACCCCAAGCATGAAACTGTAATTGTTTTCCAGATCAAATCACGACCCCAACTGATAGAACTGTTTGTAGATGATGAATGTCAGGTGGAATTGTTTCTTAAATGTTCAGTGAAAGTGTCTTGTATCTATGTACATGTCAGGTTAATATTACATCAAACATGAGTGAACAAGAAGCAAAAGTTCTCTACCTGGTCAAGGCCAGATGACAAAGATAATTAAAACAGTCATTTTTTCCATGTAACTGTAACTTTATTACTCTCATAAAGTCAATGTAGTTGTATTTCAAAGTAAAGGTTCCTGCATTCACCAAATAAGGTAGCATTTTACAATGCTATCATCAGCACAGGAATCTTAATTTCAAACTTGCTCAATGTCCAAAGTGGTCATCCAATACATCAACAATAACATTCCATACAAACTGCACATGAAAAACTATGAAAACATGGAAAACTTGGTATCTTTTCTGACTGCTTTATGTTCAGTGCCTTCAAAACAGCAATCAACATTAACATAGACCTCCAGCCAACAAATAAGAGGAAATAACATTATTTTGTTCTGTCAACGATCTTAATAGATCTTACAACTCGAAGTAGTTACTTTCATCACTTGTGCTGCTGTTTCCATGTGATTGCATGTAATGCCTGCCATGGCCAGCCCCTGTGTCTACATACATGAGACTGGGATGGACATTTACTTCTCTTTGGGGTGGTACTGGGTTTCTAGTGTGGCCCAACAGATTGAGTAACAATAGTTCATGCTGTCTCTCTTCCCTGCGGCGTTCATTATCAAGCTCTTTCAAGCGGATTTCATGCTCCAGCATTTCCCTGTGGCGCATGCGTTCAAGTTTCATGAACATATCAGTTTCCTTTTCAATACTAGCTTGCAATCCCTCACTGAGCATTTCCATTGATTTTTCAAGTTTGGTCTTCTTAAACTTTTTCTTGGCAACTTGGCATGTCTTAACACTGGGTTTTTCCTCTTTTTGTTCTACCTTGGCTGGGTTGATTTCATTCATGTCACTGATGTCTCTGCTTGCCAACCCTTCAACCTGAGCAGGATCTCCTGCTTCACCCGTAACTTCAGTGTCAGTTTTGTCATCATGCTCTGATCCATCGTCAGTTACACCTCAAGACAAAGAAAATAAGCTTATTGAGACATTCATCAAATTTTGGAATTTTGCAAGGTCCCTAGGATTATTACGTCTTGAAAGTGAGAACACTGCCAAAAGCAGAAGATGTGCTCTGCACTGGTGAAACGTGAAAAAAGTAAAATATAAATCTTAATACATGCAGGTGAAAAGAGCACAATAATATTAATGAAAATCAACATGGGCTGCGTCATGAGTCAGTATTTTCCATCACTGAGTTGAACCTCACAAATAAAATCTATTATAACAAATGAATTCTAGTTAAGATTTACCTGGACTGTCTAAACTTGAGTCAATAAGACACTGGGGAGTAGAGGTATCTCTGTGCCCACAGATTCTATCCATTTCATCAAAGAACTTCCATTTTGGTCGACGCTCAGTACCGCTTCTTCTGTTTTTGTCTCGATACAACTTGTATTGCTGTTTCAATTTTTTCCACTTGTTAATGATACTTTCCACACTGACATCTAGTCCTATGAAAATTTAAAATAAAAACGGCGTCCAAATTAATTTACGGTGATCATTAAATTCCAGTTATAATATCGGGGAAATGTCAGTGATCTCGATAATTCGCATTTTCCTCACCTTTGTTCTGTAGCTGCACTTGAACATTTCTGTACGCTGCCCGTTTTTCCTTTGGGGTCTTAGCATTATCAAGTGTGTAGAGGATCGTTTCTTCTTGCATAATCGATAACATCCGTTTGACATCGTCATCTTTCCAGGATATCCCACGCGATTTCTTTGGTGATGTTCTTTCGCTGCTGTCTGCAGAGGCCGCCATATTGAGTGGGACTGCTCCGCACCCTCGCAGCATTTTGTGCTGACCAAAAGTCCGGAAGGCTCATCAGAAAATGTTGGATCGGCTCGGATAATCGTTTACACTGGATATTTTATCCAAACCGGGTTATTTTTTTTGGTGCAAGTACCTATTTCACCCGTGCTCGGACTACCTTTTCAGTACGTCCGAGCACGGGTAAAACTTTGGTTCAGCACGGATGAAATTAGGTACGGCAAAGTCCTTTACACCGGAAAATTTATCCGAACCGAACCAACTTTTTTGGTACGCGTACCATTTTTATCCGAGCCGTGCCAAAAATTCTCTGTAGTGTAAATGGGCCTTATAGGCCCATTTACACTACAGAAAATTCTTGGCATGGCTCGGATAAGAATGGTACGGGTACCAGAAAATGTGGTTTTTATATCTCGTTTACACGCCCTTTTTCTACCGCGCCAAAAACTGTGAGATTTGTTTCTGGTACGGGTGCCGGGCTCAAGTTTTTGACCAGCAGACACACACGGCACCCCAGAACGCATGCGGCACTGTTTTTTTTATCAAAACATGGCGGAGGAGAAGTATGTGGAATTTCTCCTTTTGAAGAGGTCGCCCATTTGGCGGGGAATATCAAAATTACGCAGTGGCAGATGGAGCAGTCTAGCATCGGTTTTCTGGCAGAAGAGGAAGAGGCGATACAAGTTTTTCTTGACAATCGCAGCAGTTCTCGCCTGCAATGTTCCTGTCGATCGACGATTTTGGATGGCAGCACGTAGTGATCAGTGGTTTGTGATAGCAGAAACATCATTCTCTGATGAGGAGTGGTACGAAAATTTCCGTGTTTCTAAAGAAACTTTTCGATACATTGTCTCCGAGATTGAAAATGAAATTGCCCGTAAGGATACTAGAATGCGCAAAGCTATCTCCACGAGAAAAAGGGTGGCAATTTCCCTCTATTACTTGGGTTCGACCGCGGAATACAGAACAATAGCGAACTTGTTTGGTGTGTCATCATCATTTGTCTGCATTTGTGTAAAGGATGTTTGTAAAGCTATAAGACGAAAGTTGAAATCGGATTTCTTGTCTGCACCAAAAGGTCAAGATTTGAGAGAGATCATGAAGCTTTACAAAGACAAATGGGGATTCCCATCATGTGCTGGAGCTATCGACGGTACCCACATACCTATTCAAGCTCCAACTGAAAACCATACTGATTACGTTAATAGGAAGGGCTATCACAGTGTAATAATGCAGGCGGTTATAGACGCAAGGTACTTATTTCGAGACATAGTTATTGGATGGCCGGGCAGTGTTCATGATGCGCGAGTGTTGTCAAATTCAGAACTGTATAACCGTGGAATCGAAGGGAAGCTTTTTGACCCATCCATCAAAGAAAAAGTGCTTGGTATTGAGATTGGCCCAGTAATTCTTGGTGATCCAGCATACCCCCTCTTAAACTGGCTAATGAAAGCTTATCCAGAGAACCAAAACACACCCAGCTGGCAGCGGCACTTTAACTATCGGCTGAGCAGAGCACGCATGACTGTTGAGAACACTTTTGGTAGATGGAAAGGGCGCTTTCGAAGATTTCTTAAGCGTATCGACATGGCAGTTGCCTCTACCACTTATCTTGTGGCTGCCTCATGCATACTTCATAACATCTGTGAATTGAGAAGAGATGACTTTTTAGAGCAATGGCTTGAGGATGCAGACACTGCTTTTGAACAACCTGAGAACAATCCATCAGCAGTTCAAAATGAGGAAGCTGAAACAGATGCCTCCAGCATTCGAGATGCCCTTGCACTATTTTTCAGGACAGTAGAGGGACAAAGCATTGGAAGTGGCCATGTGTAAACGTGCTTGAAAGACCGCTCAGATGACATCTTGAGCTCAAGCAGGGGGGTGGGAGGTGGGGAAGGGTTTGTCCTCACAATTTGGGTGTGTTTGTCTGACCCCAAGCATGAAACTGTAATTGTTTTCCAGATCAAATCACGACCCCAACTGATAGAACTGTTTGTAGATGATGAATGTCAGGTGGAATTGTTTCTTAAATGTTCAGTGAAAGTGTCTTGTATCTATGTACATGTCAGGTTAATATTACATCAAACATGAGTGAACAAGAAGCAAAAGTTCTCTACCTGGTCAAGGCCAGATGACAAAGATAATTAAAACAGTCATTTTTTCCATGTAACTGTAACTTTATTACTCTCATAAAGTCAATGTAGTTGTATTTCAAAGTAAAGGTTCCTGCATTCACCAAATAAGGTAGCATTTTACAATGCTATCATCAGCACAGGAATCTTAATTTCAAACTTGCTCAATGTCCAAAGTGGTCATCCAATACATCAACAATAACATTCCATACAAACTGCACATGAAAAACTATGAAAACATGGAAAACTTGGTATCTTTTCTGACTGCTTTATGTTCAGTGCCTTCAAAACAGCAATCAACATTAACATAGACCTCCAGCCAACAAATAAGAGGAAATAACATTATTTTGTTCTGTCAACGATCTTAATAGATCTTACAACTCGAAGTAGTTACTTTCATCACTTGTGCTGCTGTTTCCATGTGATTGCATGTAATGCCTGCCATGGCCAGCCCCTGTGTCTACATACATGAGACTGGGATGGACATTTACTTCTCTTTGGGGTGGTACTGGGTTTCTAGTGTGGCCCAACAGATTGAGTAACAATAGTTCATGCTGTCTCTCTTCCCTGCGGCGTTCATTATCAAGCTCTTTCAAGCGGATTTCATGCTCCAGCATTTCCCTGTGGCGCATGCGTTCAAGTTTCATGAACATATCAGTTTCCTTTTCAATACTAGCTTGCAATCCCTCACTGAGCATTTCCATTGATTTTTCAAGTTTGGTCTTCTTAAACTTTTTCTTGGCAACTTGGCATGTCTTAACACTGGGTTTTTCCTCTTTTTGTTCTACCTTGGCTGGGTTGATTTCATTCATGTCACTGATGTCTCTGCTTGCCAACCCTTCAACCTGAGCAGGATCTCCTGCTTCACCCGTAACTTCAGTGTCAGTTTTGTCATCATGCTCTGATCCATCGTCAGTTACACCTCAAGACAAAGAAAATAAGCTTATTGAGACATTCATCAAATTTTGGAATTTTGCAAGGTCCCTAGGATTATTACGTCTTGAAAGTGAGAACACTGCCAAAAGCAGAAGATGTGCTCTGCACTGGTGAAACGTGAAAAAAGTAAAATATAAATCTTAATACATGCAGGTGAAAAGAGCACAATAATATTAATGAAAATCAACATGGGCTGCGTCATGAGTCAGTATTTTCCATCACTGAGTTGAACCTCACAAATAAAATCTATTATAACAAATGAATTCTAGTTAAGATTTACCTGGACTGTCTAAACTTGAGTCAATAAGACACTGGGGAGTAGAGGTATCTCTGTGCCCACAGATTCTATCCATTTCATCAAAGAACTTCCATTTTGGTCGACGCTCAGTACCGCTTCTTCTGTTTTTGTCTCGATACAACTTGTATTGCTGTTTCAATTTTTTCCACTTGTTAATGATACTTTCCACACTGACATCTAGTCCTATGAAAATTTAAAATAAAAACGGCGTCCAAATTAATTTACGGTGATCATTAAATTCCAGTTATAATATCGGGGAAATGTCAGTGATCTCGATAATTCGCATTTTCCTCACCTTTGTTCTGTAGCTGCACTTGAACATTTCTGTACGCTGCCCGTTTTTCCTTTGGGGTCTTAGCATTATCAAGTGTGTAGAGGATCGTTTCTTCTTGCATAATCGATAACATCCGTTTGACATCGTCATCTTTCCAGGATATCCCACGCGATTTCTTTGGTGATGTTCTTTCGCTGCTGTCTGCAGAGGCCGCCATATTGAGTGGGACTGCTCCGCACCCTCGCAGCATTTTGTGCTGACCAAAAGTCCGGAAGGCTCATCAGAAAATGTTGGATCGGCTCGGATAATCGTTTACACTGGATATTTTATCCAAACCGGGTTATTTTTTTTGGTGCAAGTACCTATTTCACCCGTGCTCGGACTACCTTTTCAGTACGTCCGAGCACGGGTAAAACTTTGGTTCAGCACGGATGAAATTAGGTACGGCAAAGTCCTTTACACCGGAAAATTTATCCGAACCGAACCAACTTTTTTGGTACGCGTACCATTTTTATCCGAGCCGTGCCAAAAATTCTCTGTAGTGTAAATGGGCCTTATATCAAGTTCCGTACTTTGAACTCATTTGTCCCCCGAATCACGCACTGCCACATCACATGTTTCGGGAGAAAAGAAGACCAAAGTGTCACGATGATGTCTCACAAAGCGAATTGTACAAAATGTGGATGGCACGGCCATTCCGAACATTTAAGCGCATGGACACAACAATGCTGAATAAAAACGCAGCATATCGGATCTACAAAGATCTACGGTCCAAAAATACGTAAAAGCACAACTTAAAGCAAGGGACCGCAAACGAAAATACTGCAAATGTAGGATCCAACAAGGGATCTGATCTATGGGGCGCCAAATGTACAAAAATTATTTTACACAATTATATCAAAATTATTTAAAAATTATTTAGACAAATGTAATTATTTCAGACCATGCTTTTATCTTTTGTATCCTTTGTTTTAAACAATAACTTCCCCTTCAATCATTTCTTTCATCTTACATTATTTAAAACCACTATTTGCCTCTAATCACACGTTATTTAATACAATCGACCTCCCCTGTTTATATTCTTTCAAACAATGATTGCCAGGCAAATTCCTTGTTTCAAACAATGCGGCATTACCTGCAAAATTATTTGAAACCATATATTCTGACACAACTCGTTGTTTCAAACAATGTAAATCATGGTTTGAAATAATTCATGGTTTGAAATAATTCATGGTTTGATATAATTCATTGTTTGATATAAATTCATGGTTTAAAATAATTCATGGTTTGATATAATTAATTGTTTGATATAAATTCATGGTTTGATATAATTCATGGTTTGATATAATTCATGGTTTGAAATAATTCATGGTTTGATATAATTCATTGTTTGATATAAATTCATGGTTTGATATAATTCGTGGTTTGATACCATTCATTGTTTGATATAATTCATGGTTTGTAGTAGGAGATAGCAAGGAGTGACAGGCCTGCACGACTTCTAACAATGGAAACTAATGACGTACCATGTAAATATGTGACCCCTTTAGATTTTTGCTCTTACGAGTATGTCTTTTAGGGATTTTCCTCTTTTATACGATATTAGTGGTGGCTCTTTGAAAATTTGCCGTAGAGAAGGCTGATTTTGTATCAAGTCGCATTTCTCCATTAAAACATTTTTGAGGTTGGGCACTGATGGTTGATATTGTGTTACAAAAGGCAGGAGTTCTTTCTGGCTTTCATTTGTCTGTCTTAGCGCCGATTCCCTTTCTGTGAATTTGACATCTGAAAGGAGTGTCTCGATCAGATGTTTTGGATAACCTCTAGCAAGGAGACGTGATTTGAATTTGTAAATGTTCTCTTCAAATGTTGTTCTTGAAGAGTTAGTTCGTAAAAGTCTTAGAGCTTCGCCTTTCACGAATCCTTTTTTGACACCCGATGGGTGGCTAGAGGAAAAATGAGTATATTGAAAGGTTTCAGTTGGCTTAAAATGTGTTTTTGTATCCAGTATGGTATGTTCTCTGAAACGTTTGCCTTTGTATACAACTGTATCCAGAAATGTAATCTCAGTATTTGAAATTTCAGCTGTAAATTTGAATGTAGAGTGATGTGAGTTTGCTTGTTCGATGAACTTGTCTATATCAGGTTTGCTGACATCCCACAAAGAAAAAATATCGTCAATATATATATCGTTTCCAGATTGTGGGTTTTGTGACGCTATTGCTAAGAATATGTGTTTCAATATTGGCCATAAAAATATTTGCGAAGGCAACGGCCATTTTAGTACCCATTGCGGTACCGTGGATTTGTAGATAATTCTTACCGTTGAATTGGAAAGAATTCTCTTTAAGTATCAGGCTTAGCATTTCTTTGAGATATTGCGTGGGGATGGGAGGGTTATTTCTGTGAAAGTTTTCGTATGCCCTGCATACTGTGGTTATACCCTCTTCTTGTGGTATATTCGTATATAGACTTGTTACGTCCATTGATACAAGGAATGTTTGTTTATTCACTTTCGTCTTTTCAATGAAATTAATAAAATCTGTAGTATCTTTAAGATAAGACGCTTGTGATATGGAAATAGGCTGAAGTAATGTGTCAACAAATGCTGATATTCGTTCTGTAGGCCCGTTGCAGCCTGAGATAATTGGTCTTCCTACCAGAGTAAGTTTGTGGATCTTTGTAAGGGTATAGAATTCCGGAATCCGCGGTGGATTTGGTGTTTGAGATGACCATTTTCTAGTCATGTCATCAATGTAGGTGCCACGGTGTAGTTTTGAGATCAAGCGTGACACCTTCATGTGTGTTTCCTTGGCTATATGTTTGTCAAGAGGCCTGTAGTTTTCAATGTCATTGATTTGGACTTGTCCCTCTTGTGTTTTATCATTTTTATCCATGACTACTAGTGTGCTTCCCTTGTCCGCCTTTTTGAAATTAAGATCTTTGCTTTGCTGTAAAACATGTAACTCTTTTCTTTCTTTGCGTGACAAGTTTGGTTTTTGTCTGGTTATTTTTATCTCCGCGATTCGTTCTTTGACCTCTTCTAAGTAGGTTTCTAAAGTGACTGATGGTTGTAGGGGGAGAAGCGTTGCGTGACGATCCCAATAACGGCTGCGGAGGAGACTAACCTCGCCGTGGATGAGACTTAACACTCAACACTCAACGCAACTAGAGTGGATCCCTAATACAAGCTATACAATCTCTTTTGTCTATACGAATATAAGAATATCGAGGCTGAAATTTTAAGAATATTTTAAGAAAAAACCAGAGGCTGAGATTTGGAAAAGGATATAATTTTGTGTTGAAAAAATTCTAATGCAATACAACTTTCTCTCAAAACGGATAAAGTAGTTAATAAAGTGATAAAAACCCATACTAGCCCCCACTGTTAGATGCTAATATAATTCAATAAACGGTACATGTAATACATATGTAACTTACACAGCACAAAAGGCATGAACTAAACTGTAAAAAGTATCACAGTAAATTCTTAATCTAAGAATATTCCAAGAATATCTTCAGCCTGAACGCGGCAGAAAAATCAGAGTATTCAGCCTGGCCCATAACAATATATTTTTGCCATTCAAACAATCAATTCTACTACTGTACTAAAAAAAGAAATAGTACACACTTATGCAAACGGATAAAAAATATTTTAAATTAGCTATTTTTCAAGGAGTTGAAACCTGGTCTAATGTGAAGGTCACCAGCCATAAGCCAAAGCGGGTAATTAACTAGATTTTCGTGTTCCAAGTCTTATTTGCATCTTAAAAAGGTCAACATAACGTGCAATGACACGCTTTTGCCGTAAATGGTTTGAGCGCAAACAATTTGTTGCGATTTACAATATGTTACAACTTAATCTGCAAGTACGTTGCAGTGATTAAGGTTTACGCTTGTATATAAATATTTACTCACTTACCGTCATCTCAGAAGGTTGTTTGAAGGATAGAGCGGACGGAATCGAGTTGAAAGAATCTAGCAGAACCGGACGCACACCAACGGAGTTTTCTCGGTAAACAAGAATACACTTTAATTCACAGCCACAACTAAACTAACACTGATTTTAAGATATATTTATACTAGCGAAATTACAATTATAGAACACGATTCATGCTATTAACGGAATAGAACTAACGTACAAGAAACGACGCAACTTTGGTCCGTAAACCAGTCGCGCCTTAAAAAACGTGTTAACCTGAGGTCACGTCTAGTAATGCTAGCTTTCATTTCTGAACTAATAGAACGATCTAGTAACGTGTGCGCGATAATGTATTGACAAATTTGACATTTCATTAACAAGTCTTCATGATACGATTTTCTCCTTGTCACGTAGTAAGTTTCGCAGAGGTCAAAAGGACCGATTGTGGTGCCCAGTTCTTTTGGTGCACGCTGTGGTGGTTCCGGTGCATCGTGTGGTGGGTCATTCCGTGGTAGGTGCATTGTGTGGTGGGTCACCCCATGGTGGATGAACGTTCCAACCCTATATGGTGAATTTGAAGCCTGAAAAAAACTCAGGCTTGAACGGGATTCGAACCCATGACCTCTGCGATACCGGAGCAGTGCTCTACCAACTGAGCTATCAAGCCAACTGGGAGCTGGTCATATTGTTAGTTCGTTATATACCCGTAGATGAAGAAGAATGATGCAAATGAATATATGAAGGACCATATATTTGAACTGCGGATTAATATGTAGTAACATTAATTGATCATCGCAGCTATGTACACAACTTAAGACGCTGTGAATTTGAAGCCTGAAAAAAACTCAGGCTGCTTTATTATTTACGCATGTTATAAATTTTATATCGTGACTATTTAATTTCATTAGACTAAACATGAAAACAATATTAATCTCAGTTCGTGATAATCAGTATTAGTCTTAATCAGTATTAATCTTAGTCCTGATTTCGGAGTCGAGATCACGGATCACTCACCGTTTCTGGGAACGGAGTCATCTTTCTAAACGCCGTCAATCACTAATTATTTAATTGCTTCCCGATCAACCAATTAGAAGCCATGCTCTAATTGAATATTGCACAACCACAGAATGCAGTCATGCATCTAATATTGTATATCTTATGCATGTCCTAGACTTAAAGTTCCCAGCTTTTGACACGTAATATCATATTTGACTTTGAATAAAATGATGGTGTCTCTACCCCTCTACATTTCTAAGTTAGAGACTATAGCCTCCCTTTCAACTCCGCCACCTGAGACTACTATTTTAAGATAAATGACAACGTCAATGTTATGTATAAATACATTATTCCCGTCACATCTCACTTATCAGCAAAAGTACTAGTATTCTATACTACAGACGTCTATCAAATGAATTAACTAAGGGCGTATCATAGTCTAACACTCACAACGTTGACTTATCAAGAGCCAAGATTCAAAGCCCCAGGCCCCCAGCTTCTCTTCTATCTTACGTTTCTATAACTATTAAAAACAGTTTTATTTCAAAGTGTGTTATTAATCCAGCATTCAGTTTACATGGAGTAAGTAAGGGCAAGGGCAGCATAACTTGTCTGGGCGACTTCATTTACACTCATTATATAAAAATGTGCCTCTCTAAAGTCATAAAATATTTTAATGCTTAACGCATAAACAATGAGAGTACATTTGAATGTCAACGGCCACTTCTGCGCATGTCTCGCAAACGCTCAACGAGTTTTTCACACTGTTTGAACCAGTCGTACTGCTGAGCATAGTTTGTGCGCACGTTTTTTGCCTCAGCCAATCGCATACTCCTATTCTTCTGACGCATCTGCTTGATAGACTTGGCCCAATCAATGGCATCATCCGATGTTATTATGTAAGAATCGCCATGCAAAACGTTTTCCAGTGCTTCTCCAAATCCTGAATTACTGGATACAAGAACAGGCAAACCAGCAGACAAAGCTTCCAAAGCAGTCAGCCCAAACCCCTCCGTCCTTGATGGCATAATTGCGAGGTCAGCTTCACAGAACAGTTCCGATAGCTTCTCCCTATCGTTTCGAAATCCGCGAACTCGGAGCTGGCTTTCATCGATGCCATGTTTAAGTAGATCGTTTCGGACACCTTTCTTTTCTCCATCACGAGCCCCAACAAAGATAAGGTGATAGGTCTTGTCTTGTCGCTCGGCTATTGCTCGGGCAGCAATGTCGTATCCTTTCAGCTTAAAATCTTCTGGATCACCACGACCAAAGACCAACACTCGAAAGTTCCCCAGGTCGTCTTCTCCTTGCTTTAAATCTTCAAATTCTTTAAAGACCCCGGGCGTGAACTCAACCACCTTTATGGCTGGACGAAGATAAGCCGACCAAGCTTCGGCTAGCTTCGGTCCAATGGCCACGACAAGGTCAGCCTTCTTGCACAAATCGACTTCAATCTCTTGCTTCTCCTCACCCTTGGAAATTGCCTGTTCACCTTCTTTATACATCGCAAGTTCTTCACTGGCAGTGTGTACCACGTGGACCCACGTGCATTTGCGGTTCTTGGCTATCACCTGTGCGGGAGGTCCCACTTTTTGACCGTGACCAATGACGACATCGATAGCAAGGTCCTCCGGTGGAGAGCTTAACCTCATGATTTCAGATATCCCAGAAAACTCTTGGGCCATGATCAGATTTATATGATGAGCGTGTGCTATCTGTTTTTCTTGTTCACTGCACTGTGGAACAAGCATAGAGACCTCTACACCTGGAACAGCAGCTAACGCCTTGGCCAGCTCCCTGTTTAGAGTGGATAACCCACCTTTTGATGAACCCCATTCATCTCCAAGAAGGGTAACTCTTAGCTGATCAGGTTCGCGTAGGTTTTCCTGTCAAAAAAAGAAACATGGGACTAATCAACCCACAATAACAACTTGAAAGCAAACTCTTATACTAAGTGATAAAACAAGAGGCTTAACAAAATCCAATGTGGTTTAGCGTTGTCTGTACTCCCATCGACAACGAGTACGTGTCATCACATTGGTCAAAATGTTGTGGACTCACCAGGCGCAACTGTGTAAGAAAAAGCTGTATATAGTTTTGCTAAACAGTGTGGTTCTATCTTTTTCATCTGGGGATCAAACCATACAGTGAGACCATTCTTTGTAAAGCTACTGAACAGTACTGTACCGTAAAACTGTTTGCTTTTCTATACATTGTAGGGTCCTGACACCCAGAAAGTGTTTTGATCATTACATATCTTCTCCATAGTCAGGAGCCCATTATCCGGAGCGTGCAACTCTATGTAGCATGATAACCGCCTGTAGCGACAACGAACATAGTCGACATACACGAGTCTTCATCGGAGTGTTCGGACAGCATTTCTGACGATAGTCAAGGTATTTACACAGACAGTAGAAGCTCCGATGAGATAACTGAGACAGCGGAAAAAACTTTTTTTCTCGGGAGAGGCCGCTCTAAAAATAACCTTACTTGTGAAAACGCCGTTACATGAACCTACAGCAGTTGCACACTCTGAGTAATGGGCTGCTGCCTTAGTACAACAATAGGTGACCAGGTTTGTGGGAGTAAAAAAACGGATGACATCAAAGTAATTGCTTTGATCTGCAATATGAATTTCTTTCTACCTATATGAAAGTAAATGTATGGAAACCGGTAGGGAGAAGTAACATGTTGAGCTCAGGGAGGAAAGGTTTGAAGAAACTCATACTCAAAAATACATTGAAATTTACTTCTAAACTTAAGTATATGGGATGCTAGGAGAATTAAATTATCTGGGTGGGACAGAAAGTTTTGAGATGCAAACCTAAACAGACATAAAAACAGACTTTATAAGAGGGTCTGGATGAGGTCTAGAGTTAAGTGTTAAAAGCACGAATTTGCTAATGTTAAATGTTAAAAAGGCTACAAATTAAATATTAAGTGTTAGTGTAAAATTGTACAGTTAACAGTTAAAAAACTTCCATTACATTTAATTTCCCACCACGAGAGTCATGGATCGTCATGGGATGGACAACAAACACGACCAAACGCAATATTCAAATCCCAACGCGCTTGTTTGGCACAAAAACGAGCCCTCTCTCTCCTTTTTGGCTTGTCTAGAAGGCGCGGCTACTTAGTTTTCTCTCTCGCACGATTTTTAACGATGCAGGGACCGCGCAGGGGGTGGGCCTGGGGGGGGCTTTGGTCCCCCCACTTTTTTACCCTGATTAGATCAAAATATTTTTTTACTTTAATAAATCGGAGACTGAAAACGTGGCTACGCTCGACGATGACACAAACAACATTTAGCCATCTGACAATACTAAACACCCACAAGCTGAAAACAGACAAACGTACTCTTACAGATGTTGCCAACGAGTTTGCAGCTCTCAATGAAAATCGAAAAAGCAACTTTGGTACCTTCAAAGAATCGGCGTAAATCCGACTTAAAAAGGTCCGGGTGACACTCATCCGTTGCGTCTGTTGGGTTTAGCTTAGAAGTTAGTCTATTCATTTAAATTTGGTCAAACGTGAAGGCCAGTTTGTTACCCGTTGTCAGTTATAAGAATTAAAAATTAACTTCACTTTTGGCAGTTTTAGATCCATTTCTAGAAGAGTTTAATTTCAAATTTTCCCTGGGGGGCATGGCCCCGGACCCCCTAGGTTGGCTCACGCTTACGCGTTCGCATTAGCCCCTCCCACTTGAAAATCCGGGGCCTGTGGTGAGGTGCGCAGCATCAAGGTTGATATTATTTAATGTAATCTTTCATTTATTGTGACAAGGAAAATTAAACTGTTAGCTGTTAAATTAGGCAAAATATGTGACTGTTAACTTTGAAACAGCAAACGTTTTGACTTTTGACTGTTATACAGACCCCTTCATCTAGACCCTCTTATAAAATGGCCCGAATCGTCAAACCGAAAACCCCAAAGTCCCTTAGTGACCACAGTGCCACTGCTGAAAGTGTAACGGATGCTAGTTGAGTTGCACCATCTTTGTGCTGGTAGTTTTGAAAAGAACTGTAGGTGACTTTGACTAACATTTCAACAACCTGAGCAGAAGTCATAACAAGAATCACTTCTCTTGTTCGTCCAGATTGCTTAGTCTTTATTGCTAATATGTCAAACTTACAGGTGCTTTTTCCGCCATTCTGGAAATCTTCCCTGAAAATTTGGTGGACAGTAGTTTACTCCTGAAACTTAACACAGATAATTAAAGATACAAATTTTTAAAACTTTGCAATGATGAAGATCGTAAATATTGAGCCTGGTGAATTTGTAAAAAGACGCCAGATTTCAACACTGTAACAGCCAACCTGGGAAAATGGAAGTCTGGGTTCTTTCATAGACGGCTTCCGATGACAAGTTCATTCCCAGTTTCTCTGTGATAGTTAACGAATAAATTAATATATAACCCAGTCCCCAGCAAAATGGGGACGTAACTATCTTACGAAAGTGTGTGCATGCTTTTAAACAAACGTAAGTTTTATTTTATCTTGAATGCGATTCTACACAAAAGTCAATCCGTTCCATTGTTTAGTCAAAACTTGAATCATTCCATGTGCTCATTTAAAAGTAGAAAACAAGCCTAAGGAACCAGGAATTAGTCCCTCAAACCAACATACACGATGAATTGGCAGTCGCTAGGGCAACGTAACTGTAGCGTATAAAATCTAATTTTCATAAATTTGAGACACTGTCTGTTAAAAAATAATTTCCTTCTCTGTCATCACGAAAAAGCCAATACATTTAGCGATAAGTATAATGTTTTTATTTATAAAAATGCATTGCATTTGGAGCCGATTGGATTTAACATGAGTTGCGATTACTTGACTTCTTGAACAAGACATGGCGCCATAATGATTTTTGGCGTGACAGAAACGTCTTGGGGGAAAAAACAGATTTAGTACTTATATTTGTTTCAGATTCATATCAGATCTAGGACATAAGGTCAAATTATTCCACAGTAGTGAATAATGCAATTAAGCTAATAATAGTAATTAATGATAATAATAACATTTTTTTTTTAAAAAATGAGCTTTATTAAAAATTTATGCTCCTGATGTACAATAAAAAGAGATCAAGAATCAGTATGGTTTAAAGGTGCTATGAAAATTGATAAAACGATGAAAGAAAAAAAATATATATATAATAAGGCACATATAAAACACGAATAGTAAGTAACGTTTAGTTCAGTCCTGCTGATTCTTTCTAGGTCCCTCTCTTTAACATCTGCGCTTCTTCTCCTCTTTGTCCTTGAGCCTCTAATGCAGAGCAACGCACTCCGTAGAATTGCAAAAGATACTTTAGCTCTTATCCAAGAGATTGTTGTGGAATAGGTATCCTGCATTTTGGCGGCGATGAGTTCTCCTAGTCGTGAATGGTAACGCAGGCATTCATTTGCCATTCCCCCCTGTAGTGGTGAAAACGAGGGGTGTGAACTAGCCTCGCTCTACTTCCGTCACCCGGGACCCGTACTTCCTCTTGTTTTCATTCTCGTGCAAGTGATAAGTCTGTTTTGGGGTAAGTTCTTTGTACGAGTCCACATTTGGGTGACATACCCGAATATCGAAGAATGCGGCCCGCTGCCTTTCCCAAAACCCACGGCAATAATAGTAATAATAAGAATAATATTAAATAGATTTAGGCAAGCCTAAAAGCGGAGCTCCTCACACAGTCCCTCGAAAAATGCTTGAAAACTTGTAGAAAGAACTCAGCTTTATGCTTATGTCCCTCCAAAAACGCTTGAAAACTTGTAGGAAGAAAATTTTTCCTCCAAAACCGCTATGAATAATCCGTTTCTTCAGCAAAACATTGTAGACTGCTGTAGACTGCTGGCTGTAGGTTGTGTAGCCGCGGCAAGCCGCGAAAAGGGCGCGAAAAACAAAGCCTCGTTTCGGTTTAAGACTCTAAATATCCCGGATGACTATGGCCGCCATGTTGGGGCAACGTCGTCGTCGTCGCTAGGCGCATGTTGGGGCAACTTCGTCGTCGTCGCTAGGCGCACGCGCCCGCGAGCCATGCCGCTAGCCACGATGACCATGAAAACTCAAACGCATGGTTTTCTCAATTTCTATCCTCGCACGGTAGTTATGGGGCTCCGCTCTGCAGCTTTTCGAGCCGCTGTGGAGCTCCGCTAATAATAATAATAATAATAATAATAAACTTTATTTGAGTACAAATCTCCTTTACTAACACTTTAAACTGTATCCATTGATTCAACCGCCAAAGACAAAACTACTACGATTGCAACTTAATTAAATATTTTGTCACTGTCAACTGAGAAGCCTATGGAGCCAGGCATTAGTGCATCACACCAACGTACACGATTAATTGACAGTTGCTAGGGCAACGTAACTGCAGCGTGTATAGCGAGAAAAATGTCCTTCAAGAGAACCTAACCGAATTTCATATCAAAGTATATGCACATTTCTGTCTTTATAGATTCCCTGATTTAGACCTAAAGCAATCTTCTATACTCTGTTCCTAGATGGCCTGTTTCAGACTAACATATTCATAATTGACATGAAAAATGTTCAACGCGCCGACTGGCTGAGAACAGGTCAATTAATGCCAAAAAGTGCAGAAATTTGAAATTAAAGTCTGCATTAAAGTCATCATTATTTAAACACGATGGAATATTAAGCGGAGCTGGTGGGGTAGTGTATTTAGAAATATAAAATTAAAACAATACATAGAATAATATCAAAATTGAATTATAGACCTAGAAATATGTTTAAATAATAAGCTACGTCAATCAATCAATCAATCAATCAATTTATTTGTTTGTGAACATTACAATATCATCACAGTCCTAGGTGAACCGCAATTAGCGAAGCTATTCTAGGCGGGCCTCCTTTCTAAAACAAGTCCTGTCTCGTTATTGAACACATATTATTAAATAAAATCCTGTTGAAATCCCAAAGTACATACAAATAATTAGTCAGTTAATTAATTACACAATTATCAAGAAACATAGTTGAAAAACATCGCTAATTACAACTTAAAATGATCAGTTTTGAATTTAAATTTAGACTGATCAAAAAGTTACTTTAATTATAACTTTAACTAGCGGACTTTGCAAATTTCCGTGCAGCGTAAATCAACATTCATTTCCTCAATTTCCATTAGTTTTAACAGCCAATTTTTGAGTTTACGCTTGAACGCGGTTCTATTTTGGGTACGAAGCTTCTTTGGGATGCTATTCCACACTCTTACACCTATTCTAGCAAAGGAAAATAATAGTTGGTTAGTTCTAGAGGCTTTAACGTATAGATTACCCGCTGCTGAGAATCTAGTGAAATGATGATGAACCTGCTCGGAGTGAGTAAAGAGCAAAGAAATATTAGAAGGGTCGACACGGTGATGTTAATGTCATGCATCAAAGAGGAAACCAAATGATAATAAAGCATTGTTACTGGTAGGATTCGGGAGTGAATGAATAGCGGGGAACTATGAGCTTTGCTATCCGCAAAATACATTAGTTGTAGAGCACGTTTCTGTAAAATGAGAACCTTATTTAGATGAATGTTAGCAGCTTGGCCCCAGGCAATGAGACCATAGGAGATATAGGGTTCAAATGTACATTAAAACTGTAAATTTAAAATTCTAAAGTATATATAATCATCGTCTTTATGCTTAATTACAGCGGCGATTGGGTCGAAATTTATTTTCCCATCTATATTTGATGGAGTTCCTCATAAAATTTGACTCTAGGCTTGGGAGGACAATTTCTCCGTTCCTTCTACTTTCGCGGCTTTAGTTTCCCTGGACAAATAGTTCATTAAGTTCTATGGCGCTGTGTCTGTTCATGCATTTAAAGGTGAATTATTTGAAGGTGAACATTTTTTCAGTCTTTTTAAGAATTACTCCTAGTCCTTTGGGGATTGAATAGCTAATCTAGAAACACCACACTTTTGGCGGGAGATTTGTAATGCAAATGTTTCCAAATTAATTATTCATTTTGTTTTCACTGTCACCTCTTGCGGCTATCAGACGAAATCAACGACAAAATTTGACTTTTCTGGCTTCAATTTTTCCCTCACAAGCCTTTAATGTAACAGGGTTCTTACAGAAACGCTCAAACAGAGAAAGCTTTGTCTACACGTAAGCCGAATAAGATTTTCAAGCAAAAAATGCGAGGAAAACTGCGACACGAAGAAGTGAGCGGACAGAGCACGTGGCAGAACTTGATTTATGTCTCCTCTCAAGGTAAGCTGAAATACCAGTTAATCATAAATATCTGTCTTTTATCGATCTAGAAAAGTTTATTTGTTTGTATCTAGAATTCTAACTCTTTGTAGTGACTCGAACGTCAAAAATTGTAACGCACTGGTCGGCTCACAGAGCTTTCAAACTTCGAAAATCTCTAAGCTTCGATAGTAACCAAGTTTAACACTTATTTTAAACTGTAATACACTTTCGTTCTTTCCACAGGACTTAAGCAGGACGAATGAAATCCTTTCCTTTCCCGTTTAAGTCTTTGGAAGCAAACACTCGAGAAAGCGTGATGACAAGACAAATTCCACGTGGCAAACTCTAAGGTGAGCATCAAAGTTTTTTTCCTTGCATGTACATATTTTTCGAAAAGTTGGCTCTGGTTGTAATCTCGGACGGTGGGAATCTGTTTGGGGGCTCAATGGCGAAACGGCTCTTTAAGCTCTGTCAGATGATGGGATTCTTTACAACAGGGAACACCAGATGAACGAATAAAATATTGGACTTTTGTTATAGTATCAATATTAAGTGTTTAATACATTTCTTGTTTGTTTGTTTGACCTGGACTTTAAGCTGTTATTTTATTGTACCGAAAAGCATTTTATTTTCTTGTATCGAAAAGTATTTTATTTTCTTGTCTACTAACAGACAGATGAGATGCTTTGGAGTGGACGCACCGTGAAAGCAAACACCAAGATGTAGATGATTTACACCTGGCTATTATTGTAAGAAAAATTTAAAAATAGATTTTTTCTATATTATACGTACTTCTGACTAGTCTGCAAAAATAGATTTAATTCGACATGTTTTAATGCCTTTTTCTACATAATTATTTTTATTCCGATTGTCATGGGCTCCTGACTGAGTCTATCAATTGAGTTACTGTGTTTTTTTTCTGTCTCAGAGAATATCAGCTTTTACAACATTTTTGTCAAACTCTGGAGTTTAATGGGCTAGATTTCTATACAAAGCCATACTTCCTTATGCATGTTGTACATGAATTGTTTACAATAGGGTAATGCACATGCACACATTTCTCGTTTTTGAAGAATGAAACTGCATGTAGAACTCCAGCATGCAAGATAAAGTATGGGGTGATAATGAAATCTAGTCTAAGAAACTACAAGGGCTTTCTTAATCAAAATTTTCCAGATTGGATCTAAAAGGGTCGTGATAAGTAAAACAATGTATTGTTTTTGGAGAAATCGCTGCTGTAATCGCTGGGAGAATGGAGTTATCAAACGACTAGATACTCTTGAAAATGGCTCGTTTTATGGAATAAAATTGGGAATGATTTCCGTACAGGTCCCTACTCATTATGCATGCTGTAGCCGTACGGTTTCGTTCTCAGAAAACAAGAAATGTTTGCACACGCACTTCATGAGACAATGCAACTACAGCATGCGTAATGAGTAGGGACCTGTGCGGAAATCATTCCTAAAATTGTGTGAATTTCTCTGTCGCATCAACCATCGATATTCTTTCTTTCCCTTTGAAACCTCTTTTTCTTTGTCGCACCGCCGAATCTCATTTCACCTTCCTCAAAAAGAACTGGAGCACAAAAAATCCAGAGGTGGAACTCTACCCGAAAAAATTAATTCCCAAGGGAGCCAACCTTGCTTTGTTCGAGTCTGTTAAGTATGCAAATTAGGGCGTGTCCACTGAAGGGAATTAATCATTTCACACTGAACAATTGATTCAATTTGATTATCAACTACAAGGCGTTTTGTTTAATCATTTCACTTAGTAAGAATATCGCTTTTTTCAATTATCAATGCGAAGTTTGTCAAGCTTAGCACCAAATATTTAGTTCTAACCTCGACAAACTTTGCATTGTTAAATAATTAGGAAATACTGTTAATAAATATGTGTAAAACAAAACATTTCCTTCAGTGTTCTTCATATTTATTTCAGGTTCTCCTTCCAAGATAAAGCACAGAGAAGATGGGACCTACAAGGCGTTCCCTTCTGGACTCATTGAAGAATCTAGCTAGAGCTTCTAAAGGTAGAAATTTTCACTGAACTTGAAAATCTTTGAAGGGTGAAAGAGGAACTCAAGCAAAAAAGATGGAATTTTAAGTCTTAAGTAGAGAGCTACATCGCCATGGCGCTGCGCGATTCACACATTTTAAAACCCGCCCGGGTCGCAAGTGTGAAGATTTTTTGTTTTAAGACACTGACTGCAAGCTTTGCAACACGAAAATATGCCGATCTTCTTACTACATGTGGCAATAGAATAAAATCAATACAGAATTGATTATATCGTTAAAAAGTTTGCGACAGAAAAATACAACAAGGAAGCTGTTTATCATTTTGAAAAATTATTTTGAGCTCCACAACTTGTGTGAGCCAAGTGCAAAATAATTAATTAGCAGTTGTATACGAGATTTACGAGAAGCAGGTAGTGCGAATCAAAGTAGGACTATGGTGAACTCGTGGATCTGTTAACAAAATAGAGAAAAAAGAAATAATTTTAAAATTAACGAAGTGTTTTTTTATAGTTGTGATTGAATGAACTTTGAAGATAATTTTAAAAATCTATAATCACAACATAAAAGTGACCAGGGAGCTGAGTAGCTTTAATTTCGAAATAAACATACAGTGAGTACATGACGCCAATCATTTGACAGGTGGCAAGCATACAGTTGTTAAAATATTTGATAACTTAACATAAGGGTACAGGATTAAATGGAACCGAAACCAAATGTAGTTCTGGTTTCCTGCTGCTTACTGCCTGTGTGTTCAAAGTTTCTAACACATGTAACAGACTCTCAATCCTTCATCAAGTTGAATTAGTTTATTTACATTATCATCTAATTTTAGGTCATCAGTGGTATACTTCTCCCCTTTGGTGTAAGACTTTCTTAAAGAAATACTTGCAGTCTTATGAATTTGCTGAATTTGCATTTTTTTAATTTGGACAAGGTGTTAGGTACTGACTGAGCAACTCTTCCATCTTAGCCATTTGCATACTTCACTGTAATGCACAGATCTTGTTCTTTCTTGGTTATCAGCTCTGGTTTGTCAACAGTAAATTGTAGGAAATGATATGCATTCAGATTCTTTGTCCATAAATACCACTAAAGGTCTGTTTCCTTCACCTTCGGGTTGTGGCATTAGTCCATTTGAAAGTACGGATTACCTGCAGGTGATCAATAGATTTGAGAAGTTCCACATTTATTTTACCATTCGAAGAATGTTATACCAATTAAGTGTTCCATTGCTGGACGACCCGGTATTTAATGTGACAAACAGCCCCTACAAAAAGGTGATTTATCATAAACTATGTCGTGAATTTGGTTTACCTAATAATGGCGATTTTAGATGCAAAGGCAGAAGAAATCATGGATTAGGAGATACATTTATAAATTATCCGGGTAGCGGAGATCAAAATGTACACATTATTCGAGGTTACGACACGTACACAAATACTTGGCCCGCAGGTATTAATAAATTTTCAGATGAGGGGCAAAACGTGAAGATGGTAGCTTAATTAGTTTCATACGTTATGATGATTTTGCAGAATTTAAGTCTTCTTGGTTTGTGCCAACTAGTGGGGAAGGTTTGACTAGACCGGGTTTAAGATTAAATTGATCCACAGAAGCCTCTGTCTATTATGTAGTAGGATCTCAAGTGAGTACAAGATCCTCTAGTGTTAGAACAGGTGGTGGAGCGGTAGAAACGCAACAACAATTTATAACATTACTTGAATCTACTGTGATTGAAAACGACATAGCAAAATCAGTTCAATGATATCAGTTAGCTTTCCAAGAGGCGAAATTGCGTGTGAATTTAGCTGTTGCACCTGGAATATGGTTAATGCGAAATAATCTTATAATAAATACACAAAGCATAGTTGGTTATAATAATGAACTTATGAAGGCAACGAGTGATATGACATTTGGAGTTAATGATTCAGTGAATAATAAAACAAAAGACGTTGGTATTAAGCATAATTTAGGTAGTAGTAACGTAGATTTGCCTCATGCTGAAGTAAAACCAAAGCCATCTGTCATTACCCCTAATGTTGGACCAATACCAACTACTAGTTCAACTATTAGAACAAGGGCTGGTACTTACAACACAACATGAGATTAATATTATTGCAGTAATAATAGCGGTTGGGGGTTTAGCATGGTTCCTATTTAAATAAATTAATCTTGAATAGGTAATAATGATCAATATGAATGATTCAGAGGATCCACTCTATAGATATACAATGCAAAGAATTGAAGCATACAGCGTACTAGATGTTATACTATCATTGATAATGCTGAAAATATTACACGAGCGATAGAATGTAATCTAAAAGATGTAGCAAAATCTTTTTTCTAGAGGATTAGGGTGCATAAGTTGGGTCATTATTAATGGCCCATATAGCATATGTATGACTGGTGAGCACTCAACGGATCGAATACAAGAAGTTCTTATGAAATATATTCAAACTTATGTATTATGTATAAGACGTGAGAATCCAGAGACAATTAAATTTAATAATGAAAACTAAAATGTAATTCCTGTGGTTTTCAGTATTATTGTTATAAATAGATGTAATGTTTTACTATTGCTGATCTTTATTTTCTTCTTTGAATTCGCTAAGATCGTTATTTAACATATATAAAATACTACGTCAATTACCATCAGAGTTGGAAGCTAAGGCTGTTATGACCATTAATCCATAAATGAACACTGTTTTGCCTATCTTGGATATATTCCGACTTAAGATCGTAAGGCTTAGCACACACTATTGTTTTCATATTTAATCCACAATATTCATAAAACACATGCAACCCTAATCCTGTCACGACAAATGTGACCGCTCAAATGTTGCCCACTCGTCAGGCCCTGACGAGTGGGCAACCACGAAACAGGCTTGTAGGGATAAACCTGTAGTTTGTTTGTGTTTTTTCTCCCGCAACAACTACTTCGCTCTACGTTCACGTATTGAGCACTGTTTTACGATTAATCAACTTTTACACTTATATATATATATATATATATATATATATATATATATATATATATATATATATATAAAAAACGGTTATAAAATGCCTCAAGCCAACAAAGAATGCCACTGCGTCAGGAGGATCAATGAAGATTCACAGTCCAAGCCTCACCACAAAAATGAATTTAAAAACGTTAGATAAAGCAAGGACGGACAACTTCTGACGATAAAAAAGTTAAAAAGTTAAAAATTTAATAGAAAAAATGTTTCGGTCTTAGACCTTCGTCAGTTACCTAATCGTAACTGACGAAGGTCTAAGACCGAAACGTTTTTTCTATTAAATTTTTAACTTTTTAACTTTTTTATCGTCAGAAGTTGTCCGTCCTTGCTTTATCTAACGTTTTTATATATATATATATATATATATATATATATATATATATATATATAAAAAGTTATGATGCTTCGAGCCAACAGGGATGCCACACGCCAGAAGGATCCAAAAGGATTCGTAGTCCAAACCTCGAGTAATGAAATTTGTAGGCAATTGTGGAAAACGAGGACGGACAACTTCGAGCGAAAAAAAGAAATATATATATATACAGTAAAAAATCTAAAAAAAGTTTAAAAATTTAATAAAAATAGACGTTTCGGTAAATGACCTTCATCAGTTGCAGTGCAAGTGAATAAGAAATTACAATGTCCTTAAATAGGTTTACAGTATAAAAGATGACATAATATAACAAAGATGATTACATAACAGGGCGTGGTAACACATGAAAATGAAAAAATTAACCAATGATAAACAATCGGTGATTACTAAGCGAGAAACTATGACAATGCGATACAAAACTCAAGAAACGCAAACCAAATATGAATAAATAATCGGATATAAAACAAAAAGATTAATGTTAAAAAACTATAACATGATTCGTCAAGTCAGCCAAAAGTGTGAAGGGACCCGCATGTAAAATATTCACAGTATTCATAAAAGGCCATCCTAGGAAAAACTTGTAATAAAAAATATATATATATATATATATATATATTTACATATATATAGATATATATATTTACATATATTTACAATAAGTAGAATAATAGAAGAAGCTGCGCGTTACATGTAATTACAATAGGTGAGGAAGGCGGATCTATTACAACAAAGGGATATGTGAAGTAAACTGTCTAAACTAAAAACTAAGAGCGTAGGGGCGTAAAACAATAGTTCAGTATTGTATAGGATAAGCGTCAATTGTTCTTTAAGTAAAACTTGTTTTCATGTCGGCACTTGGAAATTAGTTCAGATCGTTTGTTCAGGAGATTGTTATTGCTGTGTTTGATAATATAAAGTTTTTCTGCTAGGCATAAGTCACATCGTTTACTTGAATTATTGTAGGGGCGAGCTCTTGCGATGATGGACCATTTAGTTGTGAAATTGATGTTGCTGTCTTTGAGTTGCCAGATGTACTTTGATAATTCAGTGCTGTTAGAAAGTTTTCTGTGGGTGAATGTAGACTTGTGTTGGGTATATCTCTGTTTAAAAGTTCCTTCAGTCAGTCCGATGTAGTTCTTGTTATCCTGTAATGTATATTTATCATCATGAAAATGAAGTTCAACAAAAGATATGTAATGATCCTTTGGTGTATCAGTAAAAACAGAGTGGTATTCATTGTGTTAAAATTAGTGTTTCTTGGTTGATAAATTCAGGTATTCCGGGAGTAATGGCTATTTCCCAATAATGACTTGTCTCATTCTAAAATGTTTATAACATATTTGAACATTTTCAAGCCATTGACCTTTATAATGATGGATTAGATTTCTATTGTATTTCAAATTGCCTAAACTATTATGGGACCTTCTTTAAGTACGAACTCACTGTGATGCACGTGCAAATATTTCTTGTGTTCGAAGAACGAAATGTTATAGTTACAGAATCAGCAGAATGCATAATGAAGTAGGGACCTGTACGGAAATCTTACCGTTCACTCTGATAATTTCCCTGTTTTTTGAACGATCGTCAGTGTTAAGTTAAACTGGAATGTTACATTAAAAAAGGTCTTAAAACAGTTGAAAAACCACCAACCTTCAGTCTCCCCTTCTTTCCCTCCTCCCAGTCAACCATGGCGTCTAAGCCCTCGAAGATTTCTCCGGCATAATGTACTTGCGAAGAACTTGCGACGCTATATAAATCATCTTCCGTCCAAAGAACTATAACAAAAGCCATCTTTTTACATCAAAAAAGTAACACAATAGCCACGTTAAGAAACGTCAAAGCCAACGTTTTTTCAGAGCGTGACCAAGATCGTGACACAAAGAAAGAGCAAGCGTTGTCTATAACTTTCTCGCAATCTGATTGGTTTATTCTCCAAAATGAGCGTTTCTGATTGGGTATTGCTTTGCGTGACACACTGACGCGAGGAGCGTTGTCTAGACTCTTATCCACAACGGTAAATTAGCCCATCAGATTGCAAGATTAGTAGCAACAGTGGTAAAATTCTTGTTTGCGCGCAAACTTTGAATGTGACACTTCAACTGAGAGGAATTTATTTCAGTGTTAGCAACATCTACTCTTATTGGACGTTTCAAGTGTGACAAGTGTCAGTTATCAGCCAGCTGAGCCAGGAGAATCTGTCATATTCGCAGCGGCCGATGAGATTTCACTTGTGGTTTCCTCTCTGTCGAGAACGGCAGATAAAGATAATTTGTACGTTTATTTCAATTTCTTCGTGGCTGCGATATAGTTACACTGAGTGGTTAATAAGTCAGAAGGATGGTTTTAAAAAAGGGATGAGATCGGAGGAGCGCCGGCGTGTCAATTGTGTTTTCGATTTCAGCGGCGGCATGACCTTCGCATCCTATCAGGACAACTGATAAGAAGATCGTCTCCTCGTGTTTTGAAGCTGCTGGAGGTAAGAAAAATAATCATAGTACAGAAATTCAACGATCTTATTCCACTTTTCACGATTCATTCACGTGTTGACTTCAACTTTCGTATCGTTGTTCTATTAAGACAGATATGTCGATCGATTAAAGGTATCTCCCTGAGCTTTTGGAATTGGGAATTTAACACCTATGCGCCCTGCACTGCTCTTAAATTTTATTGAAAGAATGTGTCAGGTGTATGTGTTTAATTCTTATATAATAAAGATAGATTAAGGTCGAACGTGTATTTATCATTTAATTTAAGTGTTCAATTGACGTAACATTTGATTTCCTAACACGTTAAGTGGCTTACCATTTATGCCTCTTATTTACGCATTTTCAATTTTAGACTATCTTTTTATCTGTAGAATCGAACTATTTTATTAATCTCAAAACGAACCAGTAATGACTGATCCAACTAAGGTTTATACCGAAGTCACGATGCAATAAGGGTCTACTCGATCCGGTTTTTTGGACTTCAACGTGTTGCAGATCATCGGCAGACGCTGCAGATCTGTTGTTAGTCTGTTTTTCGTCTGCAGTCTTAAAGTCGCGAAGAGTATTCAAGCTTAACGTCTGAAGCAGACTAAAAACAGACTCTGCAGACGATAAATTAGTCTGCAGTTGATCTGTTTTCGTCAAAACAGATCTGCTGCAGATCTGCTCGTTTCTTACGGGTCTGTGTAGAGTAGATTCCGCTTTCATATGTTTCGCTTACTGTAGTTGACATCTGAAGTTGATAGACTAGTCAATTTTTTAATGAATTTTAGTGAAGCATTTGGGTTATACCAATATCAGGTTGGGTGGATTAATGAATGGGTAAGAAGACAACGATGGGATGGTTGAGGGTTTATCTACCGTCAATATATTATCTAGGGAAATTAGTCTCGACTATCGGTTGGATGGTGGTTAAGGGCCCGTCCCATAGATTTTAGTTGGGATTTTGACTGGGATTTTCTAGTTTATTTTGATCG
Source organism: Ricordea florida (assembly GCA_949710005.1). Classification (NCBI taxonomy): domain Eukaryota; kingdom Metazoa; phylum Cnidaria; class Anthozoa; order Corallimorpharia; family Ricordeidae; genus Ricordea; species Ricordea florida. The sequence goes on from OX453282.1 coordinate 24,166,394, forward strand.
GAATTTTGCTTTGTATGGTTAAACATGATCTGGTTGCATTTTGTTGGGGTCGGTTGGACTCTTGGCTGGTCCCATTTTATCAGATTTTGATGTGAGTTTTTGGGAGTTTGGTCTCATTGTTCTGATTTTGGTCCCATTTGTTCTGATTTTCTCCCATTTTATCAGATTTTGATGTGAGTTTTTGGGAGTTTCGTCTCATTGTTCTGATTTTGGTCCCATTTTTTCTTGTTTTCTCCCATTTTTCTGATTTTTTGCTGATTTTCACGGACTTTGAGTAGTCTGTTGGAGTAATTATACCCGGATTTTATTTTATCAGGAATTTATCAAGGAATTTATCAGGTATTTTAATTTGCATCATTAATTTATCAGGAATTTATCAAGGATTTTATCAAGGAATTTATAAAGGATTTCAGTATGTTGGAGTAATTATACCCGGATTTTATTTTATCAGGAATTTATCAAGGAATTTATCAGGTATTTTAATTTGCATCATTAATTTATCAGGAATTTATCAAGGATTTTATCAAGGAATTTATAAAGGATTTCAGTATGTTGGAGTAATTATACCCGGATTTTATTTTATCAGGAATTTATCAAGAAATTTATCAAGGAATTTATCAGGTATTTTAATTTGCATCATTAATTTATCAGGAATTTATCAAGGATTTTATCAAGGAATTTATAAAGGATTTCAGAAAAAAATGAATTTTAAAAATGGTTTAAAGATATAACATGAAATATCAAAATGGAACGGCAAACAGTAAAAGAACTGAGAGTCATTGCAAAAGAGCGGGGTATTGAAGGATATTCTAGAATGCTTAAAGCAGAACTCATCGAAACTCTAACACAACCACAAGTACTAAACACGAATATTATTGAAGAACCTATACCTAAGATTAATGTTCCCACCCCTAAAAACCTCAAACAACCTATCAATCCAGTATTGGAAAACCTAAATGTAGAACACATGAGAGCTATAGCTAAAGAGCAGGGTATTAAAAAATATTATTGGATGACTAGACCTGAACTAATTGAAGAGTTAGGTGATATAGACATAGACCCAAACAAATTATCGAATATTCTTGATAAAATAACAACAAAAAAGTATAAGTGTATTCATGGAAGGTTTAAATATCAATGTAAAGAGTGTCATCAATCACAAATATGCCCTCATAATCGAAGGAAATCACGTTGTAAAGAATGCAACGGTGGTAGTATTTGTGAGCATAAACGGGAGAGGTATATATGCAAAGACTGCAAGGGTAAAGGAATATGTATTCATGGAAGACAAAGATGTTTTTGTAAGTTATGCGGAGGATCTCAAATATGTGAACACAACAGACAGAAGGCGCATTGTAAAAAGTGTCGTAAAACACAAGATACACAACAAAAACATTAAGTTATATAACGCAAGTCAGTGTTACATAACAAAATTTACCTTGTGACTCATCTACAGAATTTACATTGACGTAATAACATTCCTGAGCGACGTTAGAAACCAACCTTTTAAAAGTAAACTTCAAATCCACTTTCCAACTTGCTTGTTGCTATGTCGTAAAAGTATGTAATCTATTGTTCTACACGTGCGTACTAATTTACACACAATAATAATCACGTGAAATACTCATGAACTACCGAAATAGATACCACGCTAATCCACCAGCGACAACTATAAATGCTAATATATTCTTTTCATGTTGTGTTGAGTCTATATTATTTTCGTGTTGCTTTGAGTATGTTTGCGTTAAGTCTGTTTTCATTGGTGGTTTTGGTTTCGTTTCAGTTCTATGAGGTAACTTTAACTTTGAAGATCCCATGTTATGACTTATTCCAACCTGTTTTGCTTCAGTGTTTAGGGAATTATTCACTCCAAAGTTCATATCGTTACTAGCTTTCATAAGTTTATTATTAAAACTAGTCACGCTCTCAGTGTTGATTATCATATTACTAGGCATTAACCATACACCAGGAGCAATAGCTAAATCAAGCCGTAATTTCGCTTCCTGTACAGCTAATTGATACCTTTGGATCGAACTAGAAATGTCATTCTCAATCACACTACTCTCAAATAAATCTAAGAATTCTTGTTGAGTCTCTATCGCTCCACCACCATTACCGTAAATCGAGTTTCTAGTGTTGACTTGCGCTCCTAATATACAGTAAACAAAAGCTTCAGCAGATCGATTCAATCTACCAAGACCGGCTTTAGTGAGTCCATGACCACTTGTTGGGATAAACCAAGCATATTGGAAATCAGCAAAATCGTCATTACGGATGAATGAGATGAGGTCACCCTTTTCCTTCTTACCTCCTTCATCAGCAAATTTACCACCTTCACCAGGCCACTGATCAGCTTCATCATCATAATTCCTTACAATATGAACATTTTGATTTCCTCCACCTCTTCCATTGTATCCAGCACCCTAATCAATAAATATATCACCCAATCCTCCGTTTCTACCACCTTTCCATCTAAAATCAGAATTATTACCAATTCCAAATTCAGCGCACAATCGTTGATATGCGACTTTGTTGTAAGGATTGTTGTTTATTGTAAAAGGTTGCTCATTAGGTAAGGGAAGACTCAATTCATACAGTATTCGTCTTATTGTGAAATATATATGAAACTTGATAAAGCTACTCACTACTTTAGGATAGTTAAGACTCTCGAAAGGACTTATACCACAACCAGAGGTCGCACACCAAACTGCAAAGTTCAGTTGTTGAGGCCAATAATTCATATCAGGTGCGTTCAACCATTTTCTACTCTGTTTACCAAACTTGAAAGTCACAACTTGGGATGTAAATATGTTACGCATCTTAGCGGTGAATTTTTTTGTATTTGATACGTATATATCCAGTGAGGTAAGCATTTTTGTGATATTACTTGTAAAGTCATCAAAATCAATTGCAGGTATTGGGTAAGATCGATTGGTTATAGTTAAACTCTTTGGGAATGAACTCAATGAATCATCATTCAATCCTAAATCTTTCCATAACAATCTTTTCAAACGGTGTGATAGGTCATCAGTCCATGTTTTTCCAGTGGGATCATCATAAGACATGATTGTTGTCCCATTAACTTTCCACCTAATGTAACCACCATACGGATCAGCTACAACTTCAAATTGACTGTGATCAGCCTTTGGATATCTATTTCTGAAATCATTAAATAAGCCCATCTTATTATTTATGTTGATAATAAGATTTTTTTAAATCAACACCGTTCTTTTCTAATACCAACCTCATAATTCCATCCTACAGGCGTTCTCTCAAATGACATTTTCAACGTACGGGAGCTGTTAACTCCTTTAATATTTCCGCTCGAACCTCTGTTCTTATCTGATTCATATTTAAGTTTTTTTCTGTATCTTTCCGGTTTTTTTGTCGGATTTCGAGTTTTAGTTTTTCAAACTTGTCCACCTCTGCTAAAATTAGAGAAAATTCTTGGTCAGAGATAGCGTTATCTTTCAGTGCCTTTGAAACCAAGTCGTGAATGGTGTTTACTTTTGCTTTTGCTAGAGAAACTGTCTGTTCGTGTTTACTAACTTTATGTGAAAGTCGTTTAGAAGCCGCACCGAATCCAACCGATATTCCCCCACAAAGACCACCCACCGCTCCTAATGGTATACCAACAACAGCACCAAAACCAGTAAGAGAGGTTCCCAGTCCACTTGCAGATAGTATAACTGAAACCACACTGCTACCAACACTGATTTTTGTAAATATTCCCCTCGCTCTATTGTATTTTTTCCTAACATCCTCATAATGTCTAATTTCCTTCTGAAGATTATGTACTACTTCACACGATTTTTGAAGTCTGAAATTAAGTTGGTCCCCGTTCAGAGGCACTTGTGGATAAATTCTATTGTAGTCTTCCATTTTTTACAAATCAACAGGAAATCTTTAAATGAATTCGAACAGGTTCGTTATTTAAGTTAGCCTTTCTTCCCTTTTCATCTAAAATACATAAAGTAAAGTAGTTGACCAGATTTTTGGTTTGTGGAATTCTTAAACAAGGATGCTTATGAGATGGAATAACAGCTAGTAGTTGTGTGGGTTTAAGTTCTTCATTTCCACCGCTGAGGTTAAAACAATTGGAATATGAAGACTTTGGCTCTATAAGATCACACATTAAGTACAAAGGATTTCTATACGACGATTGATGAATGTAACTAACTTGCATTTGTATCTCTTTTACATTGGTTAAGGGTGGATCCAGATAAATTCTTGTTTCAGGAGTTAGCATAGTGATATTTAAAATCTTTGTATCATTCATTATTTTTTTTACTTATCGTCTCTTCTTTTTAAATTGTTCCACAAAATATAGAACAACAGCCACTATCAACAACCAAGCGTTCTTACCTAAAAATCCAATAACCTCACCGGCAGTCTTGAACAGAAAGCTAACGATAGCTCCAACCATTCCAGGTAATATTTCACCGAGTTTCTTACCAATCGTTTTAAAACCGTTACCAACACCTTTACCCAATTTGGTTAGACCTTTAGAAAGATTAGAAACGATAACACCAATGACCACACCTACGGCACTCACAACGGCAAAGACTGTAAAACCGTACTTTTTGAAGATGGCCTTTACCCGCTCTCTCAATGGCAGTCTTTCTATTATTGACTCGTTTCGTCTCTCGAGATCGGCTATTTGATCTTCGTTTGATATTATCTGCTTTCTAACCATCTCTTCCAGTTCATTAACCCTGGATTGTAAACGATCTCTACTTTGTTCTACCTTTCTTAAATTGGACAGTCTCTTCTTATTTTTGTCTATTTCATCTTTATATCGTTTCATTTCACTCAAAAGTTTCTCAGCCTCTGTTTTAGCTTCTATCTTCTGTTTAACAGCTGTATCCAAATAGCTATCTTTTTCCGCGATTGTTACTTGTTGTTTCTCAATGAATTCACGCAGATCCTTTTCTTTAGCAACATAGCGATCTATCTCCTGAGGATATACTTTTGTGGCTGCTTCCAATCCCGCCGAGGCATTAATTAAATCCTTAATTTTTTCATTAGCTTCCTCCAACTGTGACTTAAGCTCATCATTTCTTCCAAGAATTTTTTCATAACTAATACCCAGAGATTGTTTGATATTTTTTGGTAAATTATCATAATTGATTACCCCATCTTTATCAATCAATGTATGCTCTTTGGCATTTCTCTGAGTACTCAATTTAACCTTCAAATTCCCATCCTTACCCCATTCTGCTGTAAATGGAGAATCCAAAGGGTTGAAATCGGGAAATATACGTTTGATATATTGTAGCGCTTCTCTCCTATCATCATATTTCTCACTAAGTGGTGGTGTTCTAATATTCTCACTTTTATCACTAAGTAGCGGTGTTCTATCATCTGTGTCATTATTAGATGATATGGAAGTCATTTCTATAAATTCTTTATCATCATCGTCTGGATCAACTGTTTCAAAAGTATTTTCTTTGTCGGGTATTTCTTCCATGATTTTTTACTTGTCTGTAAGAAATCTTTAAACTTATCACACAATTAACTAAAAGAATTTACTAACCATATAACCCAATGCCAGCATACCACCACCTACATATACCATCTCACCCATCTTTTGATTGCTACTAGGTCTATAATAATCAGAGAATTTTGGTTCATGTGTCTGACTATACAATTTCAAAGCTTCATCGGTATTCGAAATATTTTGTGAAGCTTGGTGTTTATCATCCTTCTGTTGAGAGTACCAATCAATGAGATTCTGTCTCTTTTCCTGGTATGTAGCATAATCTTTTTGATATTTTTCTATTGCCTTATCGTGTCGTATTCGCTCCACATCTGTTTTATCACCTGAGAGATATTTTGCAAGATATGAGCCACCAACGAAGGTAGTAGCATTCAATATAGCTCCACCAACCATCATTGCTATTGCTGCCATAAATCTTTAATTTGGTAAAATCTTTTGATCCTCTAAATAAGTTTTTAGGTACATACTACCTGACAATACAGCAACCCATTTAGCATAGTTTGTAATACTTGAGGAGGGATCGTTTATAAATGATTCTTTCATAGCCTTTTTAGCTACGTATCCAACACCAGCAGCCAATCCGATAATGACAGCTGAATCAGTAACAGTTTTCACAAGTTTGTTTTCAGTTGACATGATTTTTATTGTGGTTAGAGAAAATCTTTAAACTACTTTCCTCAGAGCATTACTATTTTAGGAGTTGGTTGGGTGGGTTGGGTAGTGGTTTGTGATGGTGGTGGTTGGGAAGGAATATTTGATGGTGGTTGTTTTCTGTTTTTGTAGTACCTCATAAACATGTCAACTGCAGTAAACCCTATTCCAACAATAGATAACACAGTAGTAAAAGATAGCTCTGGAATCCAAGCCTTTGTATTTTCTTCCTGTTTAGTCTCCGCTTGTTCCTTTTCACGTTTCATTTCCCTAGCTAACGCTTCTTTAGCTTTTTTGTTATATTCTGCTAGTTTCTTACCAGCTGCAACCTTTTTAGGATCTTTCTCTTTAACAGCTTTCTTATTTTTAGTAGTAGGTGGATCCATTGTAATTTGTTCAACAACTTCTTCAGACATAATTATTTATTTCCCATAATAAAGAATCTTTAAATCAGTTGTGCTTAGTGACCTGCTCAGTTTTGTTAGAATCATCAGTATTTGTACTTGAAACTTCTTGTATTTTGTTGATTTTAATATGCTTTGCAACCTGGAATAGTCCGCTGGCAAGTGCTACCAATCTTCCACCTTTTAATGCTAAGAGACCTACAAAGTTTGTCAGTTCACGATTAACCAACTCATCGTTCTTCAAGTCTTTACAAAGCGCTTCTATGTCATCCACAGGAACCATGTAAGAAATGACATGAGAAACTAATTGAAGAGATGAATCTACTAATCCACCACTAATTTTCTTACCTAATACTGTCTGGTATCGATTATAATATTTTTCAACATCTTTTTCTGTGAGTTTCTTGATATCACCTAGACTCATATCAACACCTAAATATTCCTTTGTAGTCCCAAGAGATGCGAGAATAGCTAGTGATTCTTGTTTTATTTCAATATCATCATCATCTTTGGTCTCATCTTTTACCTCTGGCTGTTCTTCAATAAAATCTTCAACGCTTGTCATCTTTTAATTTTTTAATAAAACATATATTCTTTTAAATCACCGCAGGAATCTCTAAATAACATTGGAATGGATAACGTAAACACAAACAGAGTCTCGAATATTTTTCAGTTTTCAACATTTCTAAAAACTTTTTACGAGTATCAACTTCTAAATCACCTCCATAATCTTCGAAAAGAATCTTCATACCCTTTTGTGATGGATTATGGAATGTAACAACACAAGCTACATTTTCACGGAATGGTTTTGCTATGGATGTTAATTGCTGAGTGAGAACCCACACTGATAATCCATGATGCCTTCCAGAGAATGCTAAATCTATAAACTTGTTTGAGCGTTTCTTTAGATCTTTCGATACAGCACAGTCATCCAAAATTATTAGTGTATTTGTACCAGAGAACAAAGTTTGACAATCAGTTAATAACTCGTTAATCTCATCGCTGTTACTAGCATCTGGTGATAATACTAATAAACGTTTATCTCCGTGAGCAAATTTATGATATGTTTTATTTTTAGCATAAGTTGGACATATGAGAACAATGTATTCAAAAACGTTTTTGAATGGTCCTCTTAGCTGATCAGTGATGTATTTTGTCTTTCCACAATTTGTTGGACCTGTTATAATGCAATGAAAAGGAACTTTATCTCGTAATTCTTCCATACTTTTTTAACTAATACATTATTGATCTTAAGTTTGAATTCATGATCTCCATCAACGCGTCGGCTACCACAAACATGTAACAGGTGATATTTCCTGTTCCTCCAACTTGTCTTTTCATTTCAAGTTTTACTCCATCTCGTGTGTTGTTCAAGGCCATACCTCCCCCATGAATACTATTGTCAGGGTGAGTTCTCAAGTCAATCCATATAGCAAACTTGTTGTCATAAAAATCATTTATCTTGACACCCTCTCTACCGAAACGCTTCTTTACCGAATCCCAGAAGTCTGACGGTTCCATTCCCTTGGAGTAAAGACGGTTTGGTATGCTGTCAACGTTAATCTTGATTGATGTAATATTCGGATTGACAAACTTTTCAGAATCTCGTGCTCCTCCACCGTATCCCTCTGTGAACAAGCACAATATCCCTGTCATTGATCTCCTAGGTATATTAATGTTCTCGTTTATGAAACTGTCATTAGGTTTGGAGATGGTAAAAGTTTTGTGGAGAAGTACATTCTCGTAAAAGAATACTTTACCAACCTGATAAGCTGACTGAGCCTCACTAGCTAAGTATTCACTTGAGATACAAGCATATTCCAACTCAAGGTTTGAGATTTTATAAGATGGAGTTTTGACCGTGTCAGAATAAACAACAATATCGTAAACTGAGGCTAGTGTAATCTCAAAGATTAGTGGATGAGGTAACGCCTTTGGATAAAAAACCCCATGCTTGCTGAGAATAGGATGGTTGAGTGGGATACGGTACTTGGTGTTGTATACTGCTGCAAGAGCTACTTCCTTAGCATCATCTTTTACCTTATCACCCGCATTTGTCCTAAGCTTCCTCATGTTTTCAGAAGAAATACCTTGTTTTATTCCATCCTCACGATCTTCAGCTGTTAAGTATAAGTCATGGTATGTTTGAAAGAGATCGTATCTTTGAGTATCCTGTAGTGTTTCTCCACCAAAAAGAACCCTGAGTCTGGATACAAGGTTACTGCCTACGTTATTCACAAGGGTGTTGTTAGCATGACCTTCAACAGTCAAGTCAAATAGTAGAGATACACTTCCAGGGACAATCACTACATTCTCAGAAAGTTTTGGAATATTTATATATAAGGTTTCTCCAGGACTAGCGGATGATGGATTTAGTGTAATTCGATTCAATGACGATTCCGCTTTCAAACCTAGAGGCTCTAGTGGAATCCTGTTTGGATTAATTTTTCCAGGTATAGCTTGTGACATATTTTATTTTAAGGATAGGTAGAATATTCTTTAAATTAGTAACGAAAACATGTTATCAAAAATATACTATTCAACTTATGGATATTGGAAAGGGTATTCTGCCATTCCTAAATTAGCTGAAAAAGCAAAAGTTAGTGAAGATGAGGCTAAAAGATGGCTTGAGAAACAGGCGATGTGGCAAATCTATCTACCAGCTCCAAAATATATACCTAGGCCGCATTGGAATGTGGAAAAACCGAATCAGATTCACCAAGCGGATTTATTATTTTTACCACATGATAAAGTTGGAAGAAAGACTTATCGATATGCTCTGGTTGTGATTGATATAGCTAGCCGATACAAAGATGCTGAACCATTAACATCAAAAGAAAGTCATGAGGTATCCAAAGCCTTCACTAATATTTACTCCAGAAAGTTAAAATATCCCAAAACATTAATTGTTGATCCTGGAAGAGAATTTATGGGTGATGTGACAAAACTTATGAACATACATAATGTAAACATACAACGGTCTGAAGCTGGAAACCATAGAGCTCAAGCATTTGTTGAAAGAGCAAATAGAACATTATCAGAAAAACTATTTAGTCATCAATATGCACAAGAAATGATTAGTGATGATCGATCTAGAGTATGGGTGAAACGATTACCAGCTATTTTGAAAACTTTAAATAGTGTACCAACGAGAATAACTGGTAAAGAGCCTGTAAAAGCTATAAGAATGAAAGAGGTTGATATTGATCCTCCAAAATATAAGCGAGTTGTTGGACATGATGAGGTGAGGCTGCCGCTTGGGGTCAGGGTTAGATACTTACTCGCTCCGGGTGAACTTGAGGGTGGTGAACGAAGACGAGCTACGGATCCCATTTGGAGTATTCAGGTTTATGATATATCACGTAGTGTGGTTTCATCTAATCAGCCAGTGTTGTATTATTTACTAGATGGACCGAGGCATGGTTTTGTGAGGGAAGAACTTCAGGTTGTACCAGACGATACTGAGCTGCCGCCTAATTCTGTGATGAAATGAGCTAATACAAAGGCTCTGTGTGAATTCCGTCGTCTGCGCCACTTTAAAAGTTTTGTTTATTGTTTTAGGGGCGGGTCTTTGCGACTGATTAGGTATATTTTTATTGGTGGTAACTGTAAGCGAATCATAAAACTTTTTTCTGTCCGCCACTTTTAATGTCTTATTCTTTATTTTAGGTATGGGTTGGGGTTGAGGAGTTTTAGTTCTAGGTGCTGGGATGGGTTGGGGTTGAGGAATTTTAGTTCTAGGTGCTGGAATGGGTCTTTGTGTTTGGTTTGTGATATTAGTTCTAGGTGCTGGTATGGGTCTTTGTGGTTGGTTTTGGATAGGTCTTTGTGATTGTGTTAGAGTTTCGATGAGTTCTGCTTTAAGCATTCTAGAATATCCTTTAATACCCCGCTCTTTTGCAATGACTCTCAGTTCTTTTACTGTTTGCCGTTCCATTTTGATATTTCATGTTATATCTTTAAACCATTTTTAAAATTCATTTTTTTCTGAAATCCTTTATAAATTCCTTGATAAAATCCTTGATAAATTCCTGATAAATTAATGATGCAAATTAAAATACCTGATAAATTCCTTGATAAATTTCTTGATAAATTCCTGATAAAATAAAATCCGGGTATAATTACTCCAACATACTGAAATCCTTTATAAATTCCTTGATAAAATCCTTGATAAATTCCTGATAAATTAATGATGCAAATTAAAATACCTGATAAATTCCTTGATAAATTTCTTGATAAATTCCTGATAAAATAAAATCCGGGTATAATTACTCCAACATACTGAAATCCTTTATAAATTCCTTGATAAAATCCTTGATAAATTCCTGATAAATTAATGATGCAAATTAAAATACCTGATAAATTCCTTGATAAATTTCTTGATAAATTCCTGATAAAATAAAATCCGGGTATAATTACTCCAACATACTGAAATCCTTTATAAATTCCTTGATAAAATCCTTGATAAATTCCTGATAAATTAATGATGCAAATTAAAATACCTGATAAATTCCTTGATAAATTTCTTGATAAATTCCTGATAAAATAAAATCCGGGTATAATTACTCCAACATACTAAACTTTGTTTTGTTTTGTTTTTTTTATAACCACAGACATTACAATACATTACAAGAAAAGAGATAAAAGTACAAGAAGAAATAATTCAAGAAAGAAAAATAAAATGGAGAAAAGGTTCCCTTATCTAAAGTAATAGAGTTAATATCTACAATGGTCAGTGATGTGGCTGCTATTTTGGTTTTGTTGTTATATCCATTTTTGATATTCTATTTATTGTTAAGCGTTACAACTTTATCTGTTTCTTAGATTTGTGCTTCTCTATTTGAAGTTTACTTGCAAGGATGGCCACGAAAACTTCCCAGTAGTACTCTTCTTCTTTTCTAGAGGCAGTGTAAATATAGTGTTTTGCAATAATCAAGCAGAGGTTTAAACCAAGTCGGCGAGAGAAGTCATTGGTAACACCATATATTATCATGTTTTCATCAAAAGTTATTGGCTCAGAGTTCTTGGAAATCCACCAGTTAGTAAACTGAGACGAAAAGCTCTTAACTTTCAAACAGGTTGCGAAAAGATGGGTTAGTGTTTGTCTTTCAGAGCATAGGTGACATTTGTCGGTTTCTTTAAGTGCGTCTTTAAAAAGTGTTGCATTGGTTGGCAGAATGTGATGAATAATTTTAAATTGGAAGATGGCAAGTCTGATGTCCTTCGTGACTTTGAAAGGAAGGCTATAAATGAGATGTATTGTTTTCTCATTCAAATTTGCTTTTACCATCCTTTTTTCAGCAGTAGGCATTACAAACTTATTTTTAACAAGGAATTGTGTTGCTGATTTGCAAGAGAGCTTATTTAAAGTTAATCTATCATTATCTTTGACATCCAGAGGCGCCTGGATATTTCGTTTTAGGATATTGATCCATTCTCTAGGGATTGAGTGGCATAAGCCATGATACATAAGAAAGTTAGCTTTGATTTTAAATCTAGAGCAAAACTCAGGGAAAGGTAAAAAGGCATTGTTTTGGAAAATGTCTTTGATTCTAATTACTCCAGCTTCGTGCCATTTTTTGTAATAGACAGAAAAACCTCCTATTTTAATGAAGCGATTGTTCCAGATGATTTCATTCAAAACTTGCTCTTTGGTGTTAGGAGAGCTGCAATTTATTTTCCCCCAGGCGTAGAGAGCTTCCTTGTAAAAGGCGAGTGGTATTTTGAAATTAAGTGCTTTTAAGTCAAAATTGCATTGAAGTAAGAAAAAACCTCAGACATCCCTTAGGTAGCTCAAAGGTATGTGGCTCCAACTTGAAGTTTCATTACTGTCGTTAAATCTTTTTATCCAAGAAACTTTAAGTGCATTGTTGATTATTTCGAAATCAGGCATATTCAGTCTGCCTTTTTCTTTCGGATCGATCATAGTCTTTTGCTTTATTTTAGCTTTTTTGTTCCACACAAATTGGGTAATTGCTTGATTTACCATTGTGATAAATTTCGACGGAAAAGTGAGCACTGATGTGTTATATACAAGTTTAGAGATCGCGAGAGATTTTAAAATCGTGATAGGGCCATACAAAGTGAGGTTTCTAGGGTACCATAAGTTAAGAAGGCTTTTCATTGAGTTCAGCTTTTGTTCGAAGTTTTTCTGATATGCAACATCTTCATCGTGTGAAACTCAACTAAGCTATTCCGAGGGGTTCTGTTGTATTGTTTCTGTTCGCCCCTAACCACAATCCTTCAGTTTTGCTTTTGTTAATTTCTGGACCTGAGCATTCCTGAAAGTTTGACAATAATTGGAACAAATTAGTTGCTGATTTTAAGTCAGAAACAAAGGCAGTTGTATCGTCGGCATATTGAGAAAGTTTAAATTCTTTGTTATGTATATTAATTCCTTGAATAGATTTATCATTTCTAATAGCAGTGGCTAGAATGTCAGCATGTAGAACAAATAAAATGCCTGAGAGTGGGCAGCCTTGACGAACGCCCCTCTCAGGTTTAAAAAACTCAGACGCATAACCATTGTTTGTGAAGCAACTTGAGCAATCCGTGTAAAAGGTTTTTATCCACTTTTGAATGCTTGGACCGAATTTAAAAACTTGTAAGGTCTTGTGAAGAAAATTCCAGTCGACAGTGTCAAAGGCTTTCTTGAAATCAATGAATATTGCCATCCCAGGGATGTCTTCTAGTTCAGTTACCTGAATGATATCCATAATGAGTCTAATGTTTTGACCAATATAATGCTCTTTTACGTAGCCAGTCTGATCGTGATTGATTATTCTGGGAAGAACTTTGGAAATCCTATGAGCTATGGCCTTAGTTGCAATTTTGTAATTAACATTTAGTAGTGTTAGCGGTCTCCAATTTTCAAGATATGATTTATTCTTTCAATTTTTGGGTATTACTTTGATGATTCCTTGCTTTTGCGTTATATTTAAATGCTGATGTTTGAACCCGTAATTTAGACTTTGTACCAACTCTTCACCCAGCATCGGCCAGAAATGTAAATAGAACTCTACTGAAAATACGTCGGTTCCAGGGCATTTGTCCTTGGAGCACTGCTCTAAAATATGAAGGCATTCTTCGTTAGTGAGTGGGTGCTCTAGTCCATTTTTTTCAGTTTCATCTAACTTAGCAAGATTAGGATCCTCAAAGAAAAGTTTGTGCTTCGAAGTGTTGCTCGGCGCTGCAGTATAGAGATTTTTATAGAACATCAAATCACGGACTTTGTTGATTTTAATTTCAATTTTTCATGTTGTCTTAGCTAGAACCTGCAAATTACAACTTTGATGAATAATTATTGTATATTTAATATGCAATTAGCGGTACAACTGTATGTCGTTTTGGAGCTGAATGTTTTAAATTCCTTTAAAACTACAGCTGCTTAATGGTTTTAAATACAAGTTAAAAGCTGAGTAATGAATTGAACTGGTTTGTTTTGCAGTGTTGATGAGTGACATCGAAACATCAGTTTCACGGAAAGACTTTTAATTAAATTATGGGAAATAGTGACGGACGTCCTGTGATGCACCCAACTGGACAGGTACAGGATTAAATAGAATAAGTTAGTCTTCTTTCATAAGATTGACTGAGAAACTTTATTTAGAAATGTTTTTAAGAGGCAACTCTGGTTCACACATAAAAAGGTTTTCTCTTAAATACTGAGTTATCATTTGTGTCTATGAGGGTTGTCAAAAAGATTTTTAGTAGAAGGAGAATAGAAGAAATTAGATGGCAAGTGAGGGAAATGATGATGCCATAAGTTGTTCCACTTGATCAAACAGTACAAAACTCAATCAGGAATATCTCCAGAACTATTAGAGATGTGTTCTTTTAACTTGGCACCAGAAATGTCCATTGCAAAACAAAAAATGACACCTGTTGTGCCATTGTCATGGTAACAGTTATGCCACTGGTCCTGTTTTAATTAAGACTAAAATTCCTAGATTTTATCTTAAACAAGGATCATACACTGCCAACAATCTAATGAGAAGAGTCAGGACAATAATTATGGAAATCACGTGTGTTCTGAGCAAGACTCTCTGTCCCATGTTAAAGGGTTGCAAATGGGGATATTTGGTTTTTCACAGAAAGAGACTGGAGCCAAGAGCATTGCCATGGCAGCAACACGGCAGGTGTCCTTTTGTTTCTTTTATGATAGACATTTCTGGTGCCAAGTTTGGAGAATACTGCTCTAATATTTCTATTTTACTCTTTGAATGGAATAATTTATGATGTCATCACTTTCTCCACTTGCATAATACAAAAACGCAATATCTCTAAAATGAAAAAAGATAGTCAAAAAAGGAAAACACCATTCTTCTGAACTTCTGAAAAGCCTTTCAAATAAGCAGCAATCATCCTTTTACTTCATAGGCACTTTAACATTATTTTTAATGAATGAGGTAATTCAGTGACTTCAAAATGATTACCCTGCACATCACTGACCGGTAAAATTCTCTTTCTCCAATTTCCCTATGCAAGGGTCATTAACAATAAGTCATTTCTAACATGTCATCACTCATTTGCTTTAGAATCCACAAGAATATTGCTTAGGTTTACATTATTTTGCCACGACAGAACCCGCAATCATCTGCAATACAGTTCCTGTCAGTCTTGAAATTTCTGATCAGTATGACATATTTCTTCTCATTAGGATGACATCTCATTTTATCGCAAGAGATCCGTGTGAAGTTATGCAAACAAGCGCAATTTTAAATTGCAAAATCAAAACTGGAAATAGCACAGAAAGTGCTGGGTAAGGTGATAGCCCACCATCGTCGTGATTCAATGGAGTGTGGGCCACTAATCACCAGAACCATGAAAGATTTGTCTTGGAAGCTTGGCACATCGATAGTGCCCATCCTCCATTGAACTGCAATGATGGCAGGTTATTACCTTACGTTTGCTTACACATTGTAATTAATTAAGTAACATCATTCACTGCGGGTATAAAAGGAGCTTCACGGCTTTGCCCAATCACCCCTGAAGAAGACACCAGACAGAAGTGCCAAAAAATTGTGCTGGTGAAAAGTAACTTTCTAAGTTACATGTATTATTTTAAACCAGCATAACATCAAACCATGCCTAAGGATTGTAATGCTCACAAACTTTTGGCCATAAATAAATTATAGTGAGTGTTAGATCTTGGAACTCATATTACAACAAGTAGTAGATGTTTAAATGGTTTAAATTAAGATCAAGTAAAGTTTTTAGTCCCTACAACTAGGTATGTATGTTGGTGTATTAGTTTAAAAGAGACACTATGTATATATACTTAACATAGTTTAATTGCATGTTGAGATCAGGGATCATGTATATTATGGGGGGCCTCGACCGATACATCGGTCGACACATCGATCGAGATATCGGTCGATGTCTCGATCGATACTCAACCGATATGTCGACCGAGTGTCGGTCGAGTATCGATCGAGACTCGGTCGACAATAAACTGCTATATCGGCCGACATATCGGCCGACATGTCTGTACACACATGTCCGGCGCTATAGTTGATACTTCGCCGATACCTCACCGATACCTCAAAAATTAAAATATCTATTTTCATTAAACAACTTGACTTTTCAAGTTAGTTAATGGGAATAACCCTGTCTCTCATATTTTTCCTCTCTCGTGCTTTCTCTATTGCTCTTGTAAATGACATATCGGATGATATGTCGATCGAGGAACTGTAAAACTTATCCGACAAAGGTCGATAGTTTACCGACATGCGACCGATAGTTGACCGATAACCGACCGACACTATGGCGATCGATACTAGCGGTCGACACTCAGATGACAATTGAGCGTTATATCGGTGGTATGTCGATCGAGTATCGATCGAGACTCGGTCGACATATCCAACATGTATCGACCGAGTATCGGTCGAGTATCGATCGAGACATCGACCAATATCTCGATCGATGTGTCAAGCAATGTATCGGTCGAGGCCCCCCATAAGATACATGGTCCGAGATCAGTACAGGAAAAATTAGGAAGAGCCAAGACTGCACAAGGCAGTTTGCTTTCTCCCTGTAACAGCTAGCGTGTTAAACCTCACCTCAACCTTATTATTTGGGGGAAATTTGCAAGAAATTTGCCTCATAAGGTAGTGAGGCAGACATCAAACATGTTTGACACCTGCCTCACTACCACCCTGCTAGGCAAATCTAGTCCAGCAAGAAAGTGTGTATATTTATAATGATGTTCTAGTAGGGAATAACTAAGATGAAATGAAAAAATACATGTTTGGAGGGTTTCTCTTTGGGCCTTTGCAAAAAACCATTTTGAGTGAAATGACTTTAAGATGCAAACGTAAAACAGCAAAATTTAAGGTGAAGCATGTCTGTTAAAAATTGAGAACATTTTACGCTTGAAAGAAAAATAGAAGCAAAATAAAATTAGCTGGAGGCTAATAGACCAGTAGAGGAACAAATTATTATTGTGTCATGTAAAGTAATTTTTGGTAACAGCATCCCTTATACTAGCCAGCATTTTGTTAAATATTGTGTTTGTCATATTTGTGTATTTTATGTTGCAGGATTCATCACAGCCTGCTGTGGCTGGTTCATCACAGGAAGTCTCAGACCAGGGTCCTGGAAGTTTGTCATCTTCAAACAGCATTTTGAGAGTAGTACTTCTATCCAGAGAATGGGGATCTTTCAACGATGATGTATCCACCCTCAACAGGGAATTAGCCAAGCAGTTGGCAAAGGTCGATAATGTTGAAGTCACTATGTTTGTTCCAAATTGCAGTGAAGAGGATAAGAGAACGGCTAAAGATCTTAGAATTGCTATCGTGAAGGCAGAGGAATTACCTGGTTATGAGCCTATTGACTGCTTGGCTCACCCACCACGTGACCTCTGTATTGACATTGTTGTAGGTCATGGCATTGAAATCGGCCGTCATGCACAGATTATTAAAGTTTCTCATCAGTGTAGATGGGTGCAAGTTGTGCACGTGAACCCCGAGGGGGAGGCAATGCACCGCACTGGTCCTGGGTCTCTTTCAAAAGGTGAGAAAAAGCAGCAGATAGAACTGGACCTCTGCAAGAAGGCTGACTTTGTAATTGCAATTGGACCAAAACTAGCTGAGGAATTCACAGCTTCCCTGCGTCCATGCAGTATGGAGGTTTTTGGTTTAACTCCTGGTATTTTCAGTGAGTTTTATAATTCAAGACAAGTCTCTGAAGATCTGACAAAGTTTCGAGTATTGGTTCTTGGGCAAACAGACTTGGAAGATTTTGAGTTGAAAGGCTATGACATTGCTGCTCAGGCATTTGCTGAAATGAATGATACAACCTATCATTTGATTTTTGTTGGAGCTCCCAAAGGAAAAGAAGAAGAAGTGAAGCAATACCTTGTCAAGCATGGTATTTCTCAAGATCAGCTAACCGTGCGAAGTGTATGTGATAGTAGAGAGAAAATGGCTGATCTGTTCTGTGTAGCTGACCTGGTCATTATGCCATCAAGATCTGAAGGGTTTGGGCTGACTGCTCTGGAAGCATTGTCTGCAGGTCTACCTTTGCTTGTCTGTGGTAATTCAGGATTTGGAAAAGCCTTAAGCAAGGTACTATTTGGTTCATGGTATGTAGTGGATTCTGATGTTGCCAAGGACTGGGCTGTAGCTGTCAAGAGGGTACGTCAGAAAGACAGAAGAAACAGATTGGCTGAGGCAAAGTCATTGAGCACCAACTATGCTAAGTGTTATGACTGGCAGAGTCAGTGTCAAGTACTGGTAGAAGAGTGGCAGAAGATTAAACTTGGTATGTATGTTGTAGAGTATTTGTTTTCTAAGCATGATTGCTCTGTATCTTCCATTGTAATTTGTTGAAGCATACATGATATATGCAGCTCTCATCACCCTGGGAAGGGTGATTGTAGCACAGGTGCCTTCCATTTGTCAACACCATGAAAAAACACTCAATTCTAAAAACACAGAAGATGCCCCTAAGTTTGGAAGGTAAAAAGTCAGTTTGATATTCCTATTGAGAACAGTACAAATGGCAGATCCCACATAAAAAATAATTCATTCATTTTGACCCCTTATTAATTTTACAATGTCATTATCATAGTTTTGGTTTCAGTTCTTCAATATATATAAATAAAGAAAAGAAAATATAAGATTGGCTGGTAACCATGGATGTTGTTAAATTTAACTTTTTCTTGAAAATATTGTGGGTGTACTTTCTAAGGAAACTAGTGCTGCATCAGTGGGGAATTGAAACAAAAAAAAAATGGGATAATCAAACAAGTTGATAAAGTAATTTATACCACCGTAAGGTAAAAAGGGAGTGCTAATGTTCTGAGCATTAGCCAGTTGAAATTTCTTTTTTTTTTGGTCAAATAGATTGTGCCTCAGTTTGTACTACAATCCCTAAGTGTGCCATATAACACAATTAACCATCACTTGGCTACTTCCATCAGTAGTGTAGAAATGGGAGTTCTAGCCTGCCTCTAAAACCAAGTAAATTTTTAATAAATTTTTATCGAGCTTTCACCAGAACCCCCATCAAATTTCAACAAAAACCTCAGATAATTTAACTAAAATCACCCCCTTGGTAGCCACAAAATAATCCGCACTAAAATTTTTGTGACATTATACATATATTTAAAACAATAAACATATAATGATTAATAATGCCAGTTCAAAGTTTAAAACAATTAGCTGCTAACAGATGTTTTAATCCATTGTTTATACATAAACCTGATAGTTATAATAATTTATATACATGTTTATAGTATAGAAAACCTGTTTAATCGTTACCATAGTTCAGCATACAATGAAATTATAATTGTCTTAGAAACGTTCGTATCAAAAATTAAAAGATACCACCCAATAGTATATCATATAAAGTTTGAGTCGTGATTAAATAAACCAGGATTTCAATGGGTGGTTGGTATTCCGAGTTGCACTGAATTCAAGTTTTTTTGGATTCCTCCAAACCGGGATACTATCTGGATAGTTTGGATATTCATGTTAACTTCTATAGTGACCGAAATAAATGACCAGTAAAATGGTTATCTGAAAAAACAGGGGGGAAATAGCGTTTGGCATATGGGGGAGTATGTATTTTTGTGACATTTGCCCAGTCCATCACATTTGAATAAATTCTTTTGTAATTTGCATGACTTATGAATTGAGGTCAGCACGTGTTTAGAGCGGGCGTTTGCTGAAACGCCGAGCCACTGTCGCATTATCCGACTTGGCGAGTCGAACCAATTAATTTGAGTCGAATTCAATTGCAGCATACGTCGCACCATTCATGTGCCTATTTCAAAATAAATATGCTCGATGAATTAAATTCGACTTAGATTCGACGTTTGCCCCAGGCCTAATATCACCAACAATAGTGAGTTGTTTGGCGCCGAGTTGTATTTGTCAGTATTATATCTCTCAGTTGGTACGCGCTCTGTGATTGGTCAATTTAGCGTGCCGTACTTTACTGTACGGCCCGTGAAATTCGAAAGTTTGCCCGGCTGGTTACAAAAACAAGGAGAGCGGATCACATCACGCCAATCCTCCGCAAGCTTCACTGGCTGCCCGTGTGCAAGCGTTTCACTTTTAAGATTTTACTTTTTACTTACAAAATTTTAAACGGTTTAGCACCCTGTTACTTGGCGGAACTTATCAATCTTCGTCAACCGATAAGGTGTCTTCGTTCAAATACTGATCACCTGCGGCTGCGCATACCGGTATTTAGGACAAAGACCTGCGGGGGACGCGCTTTTTCATCTTGTGCGCCAGCACTGTGGAATAGCCTCCCATTTGATGTGAGAAGTGCCCCATCAGTGGATACGTTTAAAACTAAGCTTAAAACGTTTTTGTTTAAAAATGATCTTTAGTATTTTTTATAATGAATTTTAGTATCTTATGATGAATTTCAGTACATCCATTGTAATTTAATATATTTTCCTTACATTGGTTTCGTTATCGTTTTTCTCCTTTTTATTCTGTAAGAGTATTGAGATTTTTTTAATGTAATGCGCTAGAAATCAATTATTAATATTATTATTATTATTATTATTATTATTATTGTTGTTGTTGTTGTTGTTAAATATCTCGTTTTGTCCGCTTGGATTCATGGCACGCGCGCTTCGCGCTTGGGCCATAAATCCGAGCGGAAAAACTCTGTCCGTAACTTACAGTACGCACCTCGAACTCGGTTAGTAAGACGTATTTACTCTGAGCAGTATTTGAATTCACGCTTACGAAATTTTATTCCTTTCTTTATTCTGGTATCATTTTGTCTCCTTGATTATGGTTTGATAGACAAGAAACAGTCTCGAAACCATTTAGTCGTTTAGAGTAGATCCTAATCAACGAAACGAAACGGTTTTGTGTCATTTAGAGGAAGCCGATTTAACACAAATGTTGTTTAATTATTGGATCTTCAAACAAAATATACGCTTGTGGAGCTGAAGAACGGATCGGTTATTCCTTAAGTAACACAAGCAGCAAGAAATGAACTTGAGAATCTTTAAAAGCGATGAATGATGACCCTAATCGATACAAAACTTGTCTGTCGCTTTAGGCATACTCTTCATGGAATGGGTTGATACGTCAACTCTAAGTTATCTTCATATATATTTTACTAACTGTGTTGTTATGTACAACACTGAAACCAAATGACAAATTCCTCTGCAGTTCTGTCTGCTGAACCGGTGAGATCATTTTTGTGAAATCGTATTCATTCCAACTTGCTCATTCACTGCATTTTGACTCGTACAAAACAGACACGGACATTTATCTCAATTTATGAAAGAGAATTTAAATTTATATATATATGTTATTTGCCGGGCGGTAAAAAACTGTACTCAAGACCAAAGGCACAGTTTTTTCCCATACGGACCGACCTAGACCGGTAAATAACTTATTTATTTTTTCTGTTTGTTTGCTTTTTTTCCGCTGGGACGTGTGTAAGAGTGTAAGTTTAAGGCTGGAGGAGGAAAGTGCTGACAAAATCCTATGAAATAAATGTAAATAGGGCATCAATTTAAGTGGCATGTTTATAGAAAGTTTAATTTGTAAACTTTCGCAACAATTTCAATTTGCCGCGAATAGCGCGGATAAAAATCCGGACCGTGGTCCGTATCGTAAAAAGCTGGACCGGTTACGAGCGCGCGATTAGCCAATCAGATTCGAGGATTTGGGATTCCGGCCCGCTGAGATGCTTCAGAAAGAAATAATAATAAATACTATCTGAATCTAGGTGGCAAGTAGCATGATATAAATTAAATGAGTTGCTTTGGCTTTACTAACAAATCGTCGCCAAACGGCCTAAAAGTGGTAAATGTAATCTAATTTGTGGTGTTATCACATGATTATAGCTATACGTACAGTACCGTGCAAAGGTATCGAGTCGAGTATCGAGTATCGAGACGCAAAAATCGAGGATCGAGTTGAGTATCGAGTCTTGCGAGTGCTTTTCTGTAATTAGAAAATAATGAGCTTGTCGCTTGAGTGGTTCCTAATTAATTAAATCAGCTGATTCTGTGTATGCTTTACGCCGGTTTCGCTACTTGTCGAGTTTGCTACATGTTCGCTACCCGCATAACCGATTTCGCTACCTTACATAACGGAGACTGGTTGAACGAATCGCGTGGAGGATTGAACTCCTCCGACTCCACAAGATACATTTAGGGCCCATCGTCATTTAGACGATGCGATTTGTCGCGCGTCTTGGCTCATGCGACACAACGTAGAACAAAGTTACGTCGTGTGAATGCTCTTACAACTTCTCTACCACAGACACACGCGGCCTAAAATTCGGTTCTTGAGAGTTCGAATGAAATTCAGTTCGATTTACAAGGTACGCCGGGGCCAAAGATTCGATCATCGTCGACAGAACTTCCAGTAAATTGATTGCACAAGATGCAAGTTTTTAATTTTGCAACCAAAAATCTATACGAACGTAATCGAAAGTGTGTGAAGAGCTAAACTTCAATCCAGTACCTATAACTTGATTTATTTACATGTGTGAAGGGGAAATCAATTGCAGTCTACAGTGTGCGACGTCCACAGTACCTGTAACCATGGCAACGATACCACATGCAGGTAGGTACGTGGTGTAAGCATCATATAGTGGTTCCCCGTTAGTGAATATATGGCATACATTCATCTCCATAGCCATACACGATGCTGACACCACGTACCTACTCACATGCAGCCCGAATGAGCCACCGCACCAGCAAAATTACAAGCAAGTCGAATTCCTGGCCCAGTGATTAGTCAGCGGTTCCTACGTGATGTAAATCTAATGTCGCGTATACCATTAGGTTACGTTAATAAAAAGGACCTTGAAATTGTTTTTAGTGTGAGAGTACAGGGCAAGTATATTTGTATAGAACACATTCTCGTTTATATGTCTTGGTCATGACTTTTATTAGGTTTGGTGGTTCCTAAAGGAGCCGTTGCAAATCCGTGCAAGCTGAAAATTCCCCACCCCCCCCCCCCATCACTTTTCTAATTGTCCGTCCCTAAGGTATTTTCTCTGTCAAGAACCAAGTTGTAGGAGCATTCACACGACACAACTTTGTTCTACGTTGTGTCGCATACGTCAAGACTCGCGACAAATCGCATTGTCTAAATCGATCTTGTGCAATAAATGTCGGTATGCCATTTGTATTTTTTATTTTTGGATCTTAGTAAAGTTAAACTTAGGTAGCGAACTCGGTTATGGGGGTAGCGAACATGTAGCGAACTCGACAAGTAGCGAAACCGGCTGTTACCCTCTGTTCGGCTCGCGGATTAATTGGCAGTACTAAATTGCAATTTGAACCCAGCCAATTTATATTGTGAAAATGTCTGATTGAACTGTCTGTTGACTCTTCTGGTCAGGTGCGGCTCCGTCATTTCATCATTTGCTGTCCATTGTCGAGTCAATGAAACTCTTCACCTCTGAAGTGGCTCCCTTGACTGGACGACTGGGTTTCGAGGCGTCTTCCAGTGACTTTCTCTCTTTGTATCTCTTTAAAAAGCGCAAAAACACAATCTTCTTCAAGAATTCGCTTAATTTCAGTAGTACCTTTACCTTTTGACTGTAGCCGAATAATTTTAGCTTTAGTTTCTGAAGTTAAACGACCCATCGCAAAAGTACTCGTAACTCCATAAAGAATTTAAACCAAACTACAGCAATCGACGTTTATATATGAAACAAGACTGATTGTCATGAGAGACAAAGATCCGAAAATCCGCTTCTATTTTGGCCGAAAACCAAATGCTAAAAAAATGGAAAACCGGAAACCTTAAAAAACACAAAAACCGAAAACCTTGTGAATGACCAAAACTGAAAAACCAGAAATCCCAACACCGCCTCATTAAGTGAAGGAACGAGACATTCATATGCTACCAAGTAAAAACAAACTGAGAAGACGCGCTGCTCCAATTAAGAGGCGGAATTTTCGATCCGCCTTCCCTAAGTGTTAAGCTATAGAAGGTTCTTTCACTTTAGCTCTTTTTTGATTTCTTGCTCATTGATACTTCAGTTGACAACCACGCATCATGTCTTTACGACAGCTGTTGAAGGAAACCGCTAAAAAGCTGTTGAAAGCGCTGCTGTGTTTTCGTAACGGGAATCGCACCAACCCGACTTATCGTGGAAAAGGACTTGTCATTGCAAAATGGAATGCAAGTGACAGTTAATTGGCAAGGGACTAGAGTTCAAGCACAAATTTTAGCTTTGAGTGGTAAATTGACAGGATTCTAAATTGCTAAAATGTAAATTGACAGGATTCTAAATTGCTCAAATATACTTTCAAGTCTTTTGTACTTGGTGCGGCGTTCTTGGACTGACAATGATGTTGATCCCGATAGATAAAGAAGACGCGTTGGTCGCGAAGGATATGGAGTGGTCCAAAACCAATCTACCGCCCTGCGAGAGCGAATGCAATGGCCCTGCTGAAGAGAACCTTGAACCACCACGAAAGAAAGTCGCCCGCCAAGTTAGGGTATGTTTAGTTCTGTAAACTATCAACGAAGGTTGAGAATAGCGCGTGCTGCAAACAGTTGAAAAGTGAAGAGCGAGCGTTTGAATATTTCACAAGACTTCTCGCTTCTTCTCATTACTATTCAACAAATATTTATATATATATATAAAACGAATAGTTCACAAAGTGTTCAACAACTCTTAGTATTCAACTTCAGTCACTTCAGTTACAATGAAATTGCCTTGATAAAACTAACTGAACTTTATTATAACTCCTTGTTTGACAGGCTCCGAAGGAAAACAACAAGAAAGGAGGGAACAAAGAAAAAACCAAGGTAAGCTTATTTGGATCATTTCGCTCTGACAAGGGGCTAACGCTCGAAACGTCAGCACCCCCATGTTTTACAGTAACCGCTGTGACGATTTTAAAGTGCGTGGTAGGGCTAAAACGTCTGGCCACATATGCAAGCAAACGTTATATTAATGTCATTGTTTCACCTCTTATTTTGCCATTAAAAAAACCCAAGCAATAAAGTGGTGGTGCTATAGCCCTACCAACCTCTCCCCCTCCGCGGTCCCTGTTTTACCTTACGGTGGTACAAATTACTTTATCAATTCGTTTGATTATCCCAATTTCTTGTGTTTCAATTCCCCACCGACGCAGCACCAGTTTCTTTAGAAGCTATCCCCACAATACTTGGTACGTGGGTCATGGGTATTTATTGTGTAATGAATCACGATTGAAGCCCGAATTTGTGATGAACACTTCGTTTCAAGTGTGGGCGAACATTATAGTATTTGTATGTAAAAGAATCCCATTCGATACCATTCGTGTTCGTTGTGTAATGAATAATTAATTTACTGATTGATTGACTGACTGACAAACTCATAAACAAGAGAATCGCACAGTTTTGTGCTGTGTCTTAGTTCTGCAATATTATTCATCGAATGACTCGTATATTTATATCTTTATTATACTTTTTGTTTAGGAGTGTACTGTTTTACGTGTGGCGAGAGCGCTTCCATTGAAAGACGTAACTGTTGGGGTGCTGAACAGGCAGCCGCAATCGCCGGTTGAACCTGGTGTTCCTGCCCCTGATGAACCGCCTACACCGCAGTCACCCAGCCAACCTGCTGTTCGTGTCAGCGGTAGAGAAAGTGAGCCGTCTGTACCGCAATCACCCATGTCAGCTGCTGTCCCACAGAGCCCACTTATTGTCTCCACCAGTTCACCATCTGTGCCATTATCATCTGTTGCTTCACCAATTGCTGTTTCTAGTGGCTTCTTAGATGATTTATTCCAAGACTTAGACGGGCCAGTAACAATGGAGGAAAAACTAGCTAAACTTTTAGAAAATCAAAAACTAATACTTTCTAACCAGAAACGTATTATAACCTCACAAATGCAATCTCTCAATCAAGGTAGAGTTTCCACTTCTCGATCTCAGGAAAGTTCTCGAACAATTAGCGAGGGGGGAGTATGTAATCTGGGCAATTTTCAAGAGGGATGGGCTGAGGGGGAAACTGTCGGGGAGGGATTGGACGAGGGAGATAGGTTGCTACCTGATATAGTAAAAATCAAGGGGGAAAGCTGTTCAGTGGGTAATTTTGCCGTTAAGTTAGTTCAGTTTATTTTTTCGCCAGACGAGTTAAGTGATCGCAATTGCATGGGGAAGAAAGGCAAGGAAGCTCTCGATGTTCACAAGCTGGGTAAAGTTAAGTATTATGTCCGTAAATTGTATCCTGTGCCGACATCGGAAATGGATGTTCGGTGGAAAAATTGTGTCATTTCTATTGACGAGTTTCTCCGGCGGAAAAAAAGGAAACATGCACGCGTACCATTAGATTCTATGCCCGTTGCCAAGTAATCGTTATTTTCTTTATACATGTAGCTTTATAGTGTGTTAAATTACAATAAAAACGCTGAGTACTGTCATTGTTCATGCTTGCAATACTTTACTTTAGTTACAGTTGATTACGAATGAAAGATATGGTCGATCCAGGAAAAAAGGATTTACTTTAGGAAACTGGTGATTGAAGTCCAAATTACATATGAAATAAGGCGAATTATTGAAAGTCTTCATTTGAGCTGTGTGGTAGTTACTCGATTTGAAACATGAAACTGACACAATGCAACACTGCTAGACATTCGGGATCAATTCACTTTTCAGTTGCGATTTTCATTCTTTCTTTCTGCGGCGAATTTCCTAGTCTTATTTCCGCCCACCTATTTAAAAGCTTTGTTGTTCCACAACATTATCTCACACGGTCTGATAAAATGTTAGATTTATTTTAATCACCCTCCCTCTCAACCTTTAGGATTGACAAGTTGTAATGTGGACAGAGAAAGCCTGTTTACCTTAAATGTACTTTTATAAATACAGTCATAATTCTCACAATACAAAAAATAACACGTGTTATAAGCGAATGAAAAAGGCCTTTTGATACAGTGGCATACAAAACGCCAACACCTCATACTGAGATATTCTGAGAAAACGACTTTTTCTTTATCATAATTTCATTCAATCAAATTGTACCTTTAAAGTAAATGACTTTGTTCGTGCACTGAGCCTAATCAACTGAATGCCCTTGGACACATGGTATACAAAACAGCAACATCTATTATATACATTTCCTCATAACTTACTCAACAAAAGCCGACTAGAAAAATATGCATCCTAAATATAAACACTATTGAAAGCCCAATGTCTTTGAAGTGAAGTTTTCAACAAAAACTGATTTAACGAACTAGTATGAAAAAAAAGTTTGAACGAAAAAGATGAAAGATCAAGTTTTCTGTGCCATCAATTTTAAATCTTGCTTAACGTTTAATTTGTCAGCGACTTCAACAATTCTGTACGTTTAATAGGAAATTTTATACTTTTGAAACTGATCGACCTTATTCACTGACAACTTCCAATGATTAAATAAGATACCAGTTCAAAAATATGGCGGCAACCAACTTCCTTTAAAACGAAGATTTTATACACTTGAGGACAGTGCTTTGTATAAGGGTGCCAAGAAAGAGAAACTGGATGTTATAACGCTCTGATGTTTACAAAGAGTTTCGTTTGAAGTTTTCATGTTAAAAAATTTACAATACTGGAGTGTCAGTCGGAAACTGCAGAGGCAACTGGATGGCTAGAATATTACGCATAATTTCATCATAACTGCCACCTCCACTGGCGCCACATCCTCTCATCCAGGTAGGATTGTAGATCTTCTCTTCTCAGTCCTTTTCTCCTGTTGCGACCCAGCTTCAGTTGGCTCCATGCTGACTCCACTTCTTGCGTGTGCACACCAGTGCGAGGATCCACGAAATTATGGGCATGTACAACGACGTCACGTGCGCTAACGTTGGGCAGCCCAATCAGTCGATTGCAGGCTGCCCAGTCGTCAGTGTGTACTTCAGTTCCCGGCATGAGGCATGTTTGTACAATCGGTAACAGCGTGGCGGCGTTTCTTCTCTCCACAACCTGTAAAAAGTCTCTTCCCGGAGAGCCCTCTGAAGACACGATCCCAAAAACCCACAATTCGTGGGCTGCCCTTCTTCCCCTGTTGTACTGAAAGATAAAGGAGATGTAGATGTCATCTAATTGGTCAATTAATCTTTTGACGGCTCATCAGCACCAATCTCATTTTGTACCATTTTACTAAGTTTTTTATATCAGTGTTTTGCTTTGGTTATTTTTTTTTTTCGCTTTTCTAGTAACAGTGAGAAAGTGTTTGGAGACTAGGAAGTACCTTTTTGTATATTCGCCTAGTCTTTACCACATTTACCTTCGGCTTGTGGTTGAATTTGCTTTCATCACACTTGACCACAGTACCAGGATCCCCAAAAGGAATAAATGGTCTGTTTTGTAGATCTACCGAACAGAGATCTTGCAAACGTCTACAAATCTTTGATGTCAATCTGGCGTTAGTGCCAAAAGCTCGCATCATTTTGTGCTGAGGGTCATCTTGAGTGAAGTAGTAGATGCCCTTGAGAATGGTGGCTAAAGCCACCTTTGGGAATTCCTCAAATATGGTATTGGTACTAAGACTTCTTCTTTTGAAGCATCCGCTGCATCTCCTGTTAGAGAAATAACGGGAATTATTTACTCAGAAAGTATCACATGATGTGGGCACGAAACTCGCGGTAAAAGAAACAAATACAATTTTATTCGATTTATGAAAGTAAGTATTAACTTAAGCCTAAAAGCATGAAATCGGACACGGAGATCCTTTCGTTTTATCGTATTTCTTCGATGTTCTTGACGTTGATAACTACCTTCAATAAAATCTGTGTCGACTTCTATTTCTGGGACTAACCTTGATCCCGTGGGTTGGGGGGGGGGGGGGGTACTCCCATGAATTTCGGACAGGTGTGTGCCCTCGGACCTTATTTAAGGATGAAGCAAACGAAAATTGATCCCCTATTTAACGCCTAAACCCAAAAAATGGCACCCTATGCAAAGGAAAAAACTAAAACTAAAAATATATTGAACGGCAAAACAGCTTAGCTAACAGTCATTTGCTTTCCACTTCTTTGGGTATTTACGCACTGCTGTTTTAGCTGATACAATTTCGGCACCCTATCTAAGAATCACACCGGGAACACTATGCCAACATGGACAAAAATGATGATACCCTATTTAAGGATCGAGAACCTCAAAAACCGTACCCTATCCCGCGGCACATACTCATATAGCCCATATATGCGGGTACCCTCTCGGGCCTTGATCTCTTATTGTCGATGCAACAATGCGTGCAGCTAGATTTTGTACCCTCATTGGCTAGAGTTGCGTCAAGAATTTCCCAGATGTAAGTGAACAATAATTGAGGTTGAGCTAAAGAAGATGCTCTTTTCCGAAGAATACTGATGTTACACGACGCCTTTCGGAGATTTAGTCGACTTGTTCTGACCAGGTTCGATTTTCATCTATATGCACTCCAAGACATTTAGTATGCTGGAATCTCTTTAAAGAAATGCTGCTCACAGATAGATCGATGTCATTCACCCTCTAGAAATGCTATTCTTTACCTGAAACCAAGTTTGATGACAACTAGCCAAGTAGTCTAAGGTCGCAGTTCATTCATCTTACCATCTCAGGAAATTCAGAGCCAGAGATCGTTCGGCTTGTGTCCTCTACACAGAGTCTTGGAGTTAACCAAATCATTAGCCTTTGATGGGTGGACGGGTGAACCTATATTCTTATGCAATCCTAGTAAAACGGAGATCATTCAATCTACTTTCTGTTTTGTTAAAGATCCTGTCCTTGGTCGTTCTTTCAATTGGCAACACAGAAACCGAACTGTGTGATAAAGTACACTACTAGGATTTTATACTTGAACTATAATAGAACTGAGTCTGGGATAACACGCTAATGACATCTGCAAAATGGCTTTCTTGACAACAAGCTCGATAAGTCGGATGAGGAAATATCATACACGCTTTCGTGAGTGCAATGGGATTGCGCAAATGAGAACGAACGAACGAACAAACAAACGAAAGAAAGAAAAAAGGAAGGAATGAACGAACGAACGAACAAGTCAGCGAACGAACGAACGAACGAATAAAGGAACGAACGGAAGAATGAACAAAGTGAATAAATGAATGAATGAATGATGGATGAGTCATTCAGTGATCGCTGTCATATATAAGTTTGATGGTCTAAGATAAGGAAACTTCTCTATTAAAGAACGTTACATAAGGAATAGGTGAGCTGATCTAAAACTAGCAGAACAGCAGAACCTTGGTGGACGCATGCCATAGTTCGCGCGATGTCAGCTACAACGGGTTTTAAACAGCAGATAACGTCGCTTTTTGAGCGAGATAAAATAGATAGACATACATATGTTTATACTCGTCTGGAGGTGGCTACACGAGAGAACGAGTTAACCCTCAGTTTCTTTATCTCGTCCCCAGCGTTTTATGGAGGTCGGAGTCTTGTTTGTGCGCAGCCGCTAATTGTAGCTATTAGTTGTAGACTCAGTGCTTGGGACTTTTATTTGCGCGTGACCGCGTAAGTGCTATTTCTAGAAGTATTTGGAGTGGACGGTTATTCTGCAGTTAAGCCGTAAAGGGATTTATGTTAGAGACGTTAAAATGGAAAGCTTGTGCAAGTGCACTTGCGAAGTTTCATTCCACGTCTTGTTGTCTACTCCCTACTCTTTGCTAGTCCGTAGACATAAGGACGAAACACAGATCAACGTAAAAAGAAAATGCATTGTTACGGATGAGGAAATATCATGAGATATCCATGCACATGGTTATCGTTCCTCTGTGTTAACTCCATTGCTTGGTTGCACTGAGCACAGTTACGTGGGTCGGGAATCAAGTAGCGCCTTTGTAGCCATTTGATGAGCACATATCGCGGTTGTCGTTCTAAATCGATAAATTCATGTTCTGTAGTTGCTCTCTAAGAAAATTCCTTGCTGTGATATTAACCAATTTGAGAATTAAGATCACACTTCCGTTTTTTATGGCTGCCAATTGAACGGGTTATGCATCTTAGTCAATGAATAATAATGAATATGAAACGAGACTTCTTTTGTAAGAGACTTTGCCATGTTGACATTGAATGAAAGCCGCTTTTTAGGTCTTTATTTTCCTCGGTGCATATGCAGCTTTGGCGCAATGACGGTCTATTGAGTTAGGCCGGTCCGGATTCGGGACCGATTGTTGGTTCGGATTCGGGACCGATTGTTGGTTCAGATTCGGGACCGATTGTTGGCTCGGATTCGGCACCGATTGTTGGTTCGGATTCGGGACCGATTGCTGGTCCGGATTTTCGCTCACTGCTTGTGCAGGAATTTCTTTTTCAGGTGAACCCCTCTGCACGAATTTTTTTTTACTACGTGTGAAAAAGTCACAATTGGACCTTCCTTCTGCATGAATTTTTTTTTTATCTTCTTCTTTGCATGACTTTTTTTTTGGCATTTTCCCTTGCAAGAATTTATTTTTGGTTTTTTCCCTACCCCCCCCCCCCATCACTTTTCTAATGGTCCGTCCCTTAGTGGATAGTCTAATTGTAATTGTAGCTTGTAATTATGAATTTCACTTCTAATTTATCATAATTTAACCAAGCGGTTCTAAAAGCGTCTCTATTGGCCTTCACCATTTCCCCTTCCTGTAAGTCTGTGGTGGGCAGAGTCACAGCTTCTTTATTGACATTTAAGGGAATCACCCTGTGAGAAAGAATCAATGAAATAATGTTCATTTAATTACTGTTTGTTTTTATCATTATTCTGTGTGAATAAAATAAAATAAGTATATATTAGATTAGTGAGGAAGTTAGGCTGGATAATCGACATCTGAATAGCTTAGTTCTCTACCTGATCTTTGCAGTCACGCGGTGTACTACTGACTGTAGCTGCAGATAGAGAGCGGAGTTCTCCCAGACACCTCTCCATCTGTACTTCTCAGGAGAGACAAAGCAGGGACCTGCAATGGTCGAGTTGGCGTACATGAAGTAGTCTACCTCCCATCTAAATGATGTCGTGTTCCCCTCCTTTAGCGTTATAGCTGGCGTCGTAACGTAGCTCTGTTCAAAGGAAATAGATAAAACAGTTTGCCGATCAGAATTATTATTTATTATTTGGTACGTTATGCTGTTAGACAATAAAGGTGTTGAACGATAAAGACATTGCCTTTGGCACGGCATCGTGCTTATACATTAAAATTACTAAACGCACTGTACAACAAAACCTAACTTTAAATACTTAAACGTTCCGTAACAATTCTTGAAAACTAACCTTGTAGTACAAAATTCTACGAGGCCGTTCTAACTCTCCAGCCTGAAGCACCAT
Organism: Ricordea florida; assembly: GCA_949710005.1. Classification (NCBI taxonomy): domain Eukaryota; kingdom Metazoa; phylum Cnidaria; class Anthozoa; order Corallimorpharia; family Ricordeidae; genus Ricordea; species Ricordea florida. The sequence goes on from OX453282.1 coordinate 24,198,668, forward strand.
GTGGCTGGATGCCGCTGTTGACACGTAGTCTTAAAAGTCTTTTCAGTGTTTTTAGTTAGCCGTAAAAAAATATTAACCGTTAAACCGTAAAAACAGCCAAAAATATTAACCGTTAGCCGTAAAACAGTCAAACATATTAACCGTTAGCCGTAAAACAGTCAAACATATTAACCGTTAGCCGTAAAAGTCACCACCCCATTGAGACCTTCTTGGATTATGTCTGTTAGCCTGTTCAATTAACCCATTTATATCCTCAATTCTTATGTTCCATAACGAGAACACATCATCGATGCATCTTTTCCATACCTGTGGCTTTTCTGTGCTCTTATTCAGGATTTCTGTCTCAACCGCTGCCATAAATAGGTTGGCAAAAGAGACTGTCATTTTAGTTCCCATAGCGGTTCCGTGTATCTGGAGAAAATTTTTTCCATTAAACTGGAAAGAATTCTCCTTAAGTAAAAGTCTGAGCATCTCTCTGAGGAAATGGGTTGGAATAGGAGGCTTGTTGTTATGGAAACGCTCGTATGCGGTGCACACGGTAGTAATGCCTTCCTCCTGCTGTAGGTTTGTGTACAGGCTGGTCACATCCATAGACACAAGGATGGTGTTTTCTGGGACTTACGTATTCTCTAGGAAGTTTATAAAGTCTGTCGTATCTTTTAGGTACGAATTTTGTAGCTTAGCTATAGGCTGAACCAGACTATCCACAAATGATGATACACGTTCAGTAGGGCTTTCGCAGCCCGATAAGATAGGTCTACCGACTGGATTAGCTTTATGAATCTTTGTGAGGGTGTAGAATTCTGGAATACGCGGTGGATCTGCTTTTTGAGATAGCCATTTTCTAGTCATTATATGTATATGGTGGCTTTGGTGGAGTTCTCTCAGTTATAAGTCGCTGGACCCTGGCAGAAGTTTCCTCCACCATAGGTGTTGCAAGGGGTCTGTAGTTTTCTTCATCGTTTAGTTGGATCTGACCCTCTGCAATTTTGTCATGTTTGTTGATATTGACTGTAGTGGAACCCTTATCTGCCTTTTTAATGTTAACTTCAGGGTTATCTTTTAGCTCTTTGAATTGATCGCTTTGAGTTCGTTATAAGGCAGGTTGTTCTTTGGCTTGGCAATCTCTATTTCAGCGAGTTGTAACTTAACTTCTTGATCTAGATAGCTTTCTAGTGTAACTGATGGTTGAACTGGTGGGTTCCAGTTTGATGTAACATGGAAGGAGTGTGGTTCGTTATTCTCACTGTGATACATATATTGGAGACGCATTCGTCTCGTAAAATGATTAATGATTAATCTCGCATCAGTTGATGCCTGATGTTATTTTCTTTTGTCACGGGTGTAGGTTAAGCCCCTTTGAAAGTAGATTGGTCTGATCAGTTGTGAGTTTTGTATTTGAGAGGTTCTTTCTACATTGTTTGTTCGACTCATATGTACTTCTATGGCGCGCCTGGCGCGCTATTTTTCTAAGCGTATTGTGCGGTTTCTTATTCCTTTTTTTCTGTTTTTCTGTTGTTGTTGTTGTTTCTTTTGTTGTGAGTTCACAACATGACCAGCTCCCAGTTGGCTTGATAGCTCAGTTGGTAGAGCACTGCACAGGTATCGAAGAGGTCATGGGTTCGAATCCCGTTCAGGCCTGAATTCTTTTCAGGCTTTAATTTCACAGCTGCTTAAGTTGTGTACATAACTGCGATGATCAATTAATATCATTACATATTACTCCTCAGTTCAAATATATGGTCTTTTATATATATTCACTGGTTTAACTTTCCTTACCAGTGAATTATTTTTCGTTTTTACGCAGTTATAGGACTTCAGGCAGTTTTCTTCGAATAGGACTCTTTGCTTGTTCGTGATGCGCCTTATCATTGAACTGCTTTATCAGCCGTAACCAAGGAAGGGGAAAGCGGAAGTAATAATGGGGGGGGGAGTGAATAGAGGTGAGGAGAGATAGGAGAGGAACTTGTCATGTAGAGCTATGGCGTAACTGCTGTCCGCTCTTTAGACTGTTATGGGCACAAAAAGCTCATTGATGGCTCACACGGAATATGATACAAATCTCCTTTACTAGCACTTTTAACTGTATCCATTGACTCAATCGCCAAAGACAAAACTATTACGATTGCAACTTAATTGATTTTTGTCACTGTTAACTGAGAAGCCTATGGAGCCAGGCATTAGTCCATCAACCCAACGTACACGATGATTTGACAGTTGCTAAGGCAACGTAACTGCAGCGTGTATAACGAGTAAAATGTCCTTTTATATTAAGGGACGGACCATTAGAAAAGTGATGGGGGGTGGGTGGGGAATTTTCAGCTTTTTTTTCAGGTGAACCCCTCTGCACGAATTTTTTTTACTACGTGTGAAAAAGTCACAATTGGACCTTCCTTCTGCATGAATTTTTTTTTTTTACCTTCTTCTTTGCATGAATTTTTTTTTTGGCATTTTCTCTTGGATCTAGAATTCTAACTCTTTGCAGTGACTCGACCGTCAAAAATTGCAACGCACTGGTAGGCTCACATATATATATATATCTTTTATTTTGCACTGTTCATATAGAATTTACATTACATTTGTAGAAGTAAGAGCTTTCAAACTTCGGAAATCTCTAAGCTTCGACATAGTAAGCACGTTTAATACTTAAGTACTTTTCAAACTGTAATACACTTTCGTTTTTTACAGGACTGTAGCAGGACGAATGAAATCTTTTCCTTTCCCGTTTAAATTTGATTGTCTTTGGAAGCAAACACTCGAGAAGGCGTGATGACAAGACAAATTCCACGTAGTAAACTCTAAGGTAAGCGTCAAAGTTTTTTTTCCTTGCATGTACATATTTTTCGAAAAGTTGGCTCTAGTTGTAATCTCGGACGGTGGGAATTTGTTTGGGGGCTCAATGGCGAAACTGCCCTTTAAGCTCTGTCAGATGATGGGATTCTTTACAACAGGGATCACCAGATGAACGAATAAAACATGAGACATTTATTATATTATTAATATTAAGTGTTCAACACATTTCTTGTTTGTTTGACTTGAACTTTAAGCTGTTATTACGGAAGCCTGTAAGGGACATTCGAGATGCGAGTTAGTAGGAGAAGAAAAAAAATTTCTGGAGGTAAATGCGAGATAAAAATGCGAGATGCGAGATAAAAAATGCGAGATGCGAGATAAAAAATGCGAGATGCGAGATAAAAAATGCGACATGCGAGATAAAAAATGCGACATGCGAGATAAAAATGCGAGATGCGAGATAAAAATGCGAGATGCGAGATAAAAAATGCGACATGCGAGATAAAAAATGCGACATGCGAGATAAAAAATGCGACATGCGAGATAAAAAATGCGACATGCGAGATAAAAAATGCGACATGCGAGATAAAAAATGCGACATGCGAGATAAAAAATGCGACATGCGAGATAAAAAATGAGACATGCGAGATAAAAAATGCGACATGCGAGATAAAAATGCGACATGCGAGATAAAAATGCGACATGCGAGATAAAAAATGCGAGATAAAAATGCAAGATGCGAGATAGGACTTGTTCATAGGGCTTTCTTCGCCTTCAAAATGGCAGACTGAGAAGCGGCTGGTGATAATATTGACTTATGAGCTACTACGCGGCTGCTTATTTTCCTCTGTGTTTTGTGTCTGTTATGGTTATGGAAAATAAAGTTGCCTGTACTTATTGGTATTCTTGTTGCATGTCTTTCTCACTACGTAATCGAACTTCTATATCATCGAATACAATCAAGAGGATACGATCTTGCTGGGCATTTAGGGATAGTGCTGGTATGTAGCTGGGAAGAACAGCATTTACACAGTTCGTCAAGTGTGAAAGACATGCAACAAAAATACCAATAAGTACAGGCAACTCCATTTTCCATAACCATAACCGACACAAAACACAGAGGAAAATAAGCAGCCACGTAGCTTTATAAGCCAATATTATCAGCAGCCGCTTCTCCATCTGCCAGTTTGAAAGCGAAGGCCCTATTTCGCATTTTTATCTCGCATTTTTTATCTCGCATCTCGCATTTTTATCTCGCATGTCGCATTTTTTATCTCGCATGTCGCATTTTTTATCTCGCATCTCGCATTTTTATGTCGCATTTACCTCCAAAATTTTTTTTCTTCTACTAACTCGCATCTCGAATGTCCCTTACAGGCTTCCGTATGTTATTCTATTGTACTGAAAAGCATTTTATTTTCTTGTCTACTAACAGACAGATGAGATGCTTTGGAGTGGACGCACCATGAAAGCAAACACCAAGATGTAGATGATTTACACCTGGCTATTATGGTAAGAAAAAATTAACAATATATCTCTTTTTCTATCTTATACGTACTTCTGGCTAGTCTGCAAAAATAGTGTTGCATTATGATTTAATTCGACAACTTAAATTGTCATAAATGTTAAACCCTTTTTCTACATAATTATTTTTATTCCGATTGTCATGGGCTCCTGCCTGAGTCTATCAATTGAGTTACTGAGCTTTTTTCTGTGTCTGAGAGAATTTAAGCTTTCACAACATTTTTGTCAAATTCTGGGGCCGATTGTTCGAAGCAGGATTAAGATAACCCAGGGTTAGTGCGAAATTTAAATACTTATTTGAGAGCTTAAAAAGCACATTCAGTAGAATTCTTTTTGAATATAATTTGATGATTGCATGCTCTGAAAAAAAATAGAGAAAGTTAACGGAGAAAATGCTTTTTAACAAGAGGAAAAGAAACCCGAGTTAAAAATTTAACCCTGGCTTAGCCCTAATCGGCCTTCGAACAACCGGCCCCTTGAGTTTAATGGGCTAGATTTGTATACTGGTGACAAAGCCATACTTCACTGTGCCTGTTGTACATGAATTGTTTACAATAGGGTAATGTACATGCAAACATTTCTCGTTTTTGAAAATGAAACTGTACAACTCCAGCATGCAAGATGAAGTATGGGGTGATAGGGAAATCTAGTCTAAGAAACTACAAAGGCTTTCTGAATCGAAATTTTTCAGATTGCATCTCAAAGGGTCGCGATAAGTAAAAAATGTATCGTTTTTGGAAAACTCGCTGCTGTAATCCCTGGGTAATTATAGAATGGAGATATCAAACGACCAGATACGGTCAGTTATTACACGACCGTAAGATAACAAGGACGCTTTGTTATTTTACGGTCGTGTAATAACTGACCTTTTATATCCAGTCGTTTGAGAATTCCTTTTTCTCAAACCCTTCACACTGGTTCGTTTTATGGAATAAAATTGCGTGAATTTCTCTGTCGCATCAACCAATGATATTTTTTATCAAATAATTTTTTTCCTTTAAAACCTCCTTTTCTTTGTCGCACCACTCAATTTCATTTCACCCTCCTCAAAAAATTTGGAGCGCAAAAAATCCAGTGGTGGAATTCTACCCGAAAAAATTAATTCCCAAGGGAACCACCCTTGCTTTGTTCGAGTCTGTTAAGTATGCAAATTAGGGCGGGTCCACTGAAGGGAATTAATCATATCACACTAAACAATTGATGTAATTTGATTATCAACTACAAGGCGTTTAGTTTAATCGTTTCACTTAATTAGGATATCGCGACAAACTTTGCATTGATAAATAATTAGGAAATGCTGTTACTTAGGATGTGTAAAACAAAACATTTTCTTAAGTGTTCTTCATATTTATTTCAGGTTCCACGTGAAAATCCTTCCAAGATAAAGCACAGAGAAGATGAGACCTACAAGGCGTTCCCTTTTGGACTCACTGAAGAATCCAGCTAGAGCTTCTAAAGGTAGAAATTTTCACTATACTTGAGAATCTTTGTAGGGTGAAAGAGGAACTTTACCAAAACAAGGCGGCATTTTAAGTCTCTTAGTATAGAGTTACATCGCCCGTGGAGAGGCGCGATTCACGCATTTTAAAACCCGCCCGGGTAGCAAGTGTGAAGACCTTTGTTTTAATAAACTGACTGCAAGTTTTGCAACACGAAAATATGCCGCTCTTCTTACTACACGTGGCAATAGAATAAAGTCGATACAGAATTGATTATATCTTTAAGACCTTTGCGACAGAAAAATACAATGAGGAAGCTGTTTATAATTTTGAAAAATTATTCTGAGCTCCACAACTTGTGAGAGGCAACAGCAAAATAATTAATTTGCTATTGTGTGCGAGGTTTACAAGATGCAAGTAACGCAAAAAACCACTAAATCTTACCGGACCATTTTGAAGATTACACGATGAGTTTAGCGAAGGTTAAATGGCCAAATTAGTCAAATTGTTAGCAATAAAAAATTTCTTTTTAGGAAAAATTTGGAGTGACCTAGAGTCCACAATATTTGCATGTTCACATCAGTCTAACTGCCTTAATTTTTCTCAGAGCTTTGATCCTTCTCGCAATTATCTTTGTGCTTTGCTTTTTCTGGTTTCACTGCAGTATCGCATCGTGAATTTGAGTTCAGAAAATTAGCTTTTTAGTGCGACCTGAGAATTGACTAACTTAATTAGACAGCGCTCAACTGCGTCTGAATCCGTAGTGTTTACTTAAACGTTCCTCGTCCCTCTATAAAGAAACTTGTATTGCTTAGTGTCTGATCCTCAAGATGTAGAAGCGTGAAGGACAGCTGAATCTATGCTACTCAACATGTTAAGATATTACAAGACCAATTTTTTTACCTGAAAATTACTTGGCAGGCAAAGCAGACGCACGCTATAAGACTCAAGTTAGGTGCGATGATTTCGCGTATTCAAACTATATCGCTAAATTTGCGCCACCTTTTCTCCTGTAGGCATTTTTGTGCGGCTAATTTGTTATTAGGAATTCTTTTTACTATCCTGCACAGCTTGATTCACAAACTGAAAAGATAGAACCACACTGTGTAGGAAAACAAACAGTACCACAGTACAGTACTGTTCAGTAGCTTTACAAAGAATGGTTACACTGCATGGTTTGATCCACAGATGAAAAAGTTTGAACCACACTGTATAGTGTACTGTATATATACAGTACCATAGTACAGTACTGTTCAGAAGCTTTATAAAGAATGGTCACACTGCCTGATTTGATCCACAGATGGAAAGGTTAGAACCACACTGTATAATAAAACAAACAGTACCACAGTACAGTACTGTTCAGTAGCTTTACAAAGAATGGTCACACTGCATGGTTTGGTCCAGACATGGAAAAGTTAGAACCACACTGTATAGAAAAACAAACAGTTCCACAGTACAGTACTGTTCAGTAGCTTTCTAAAGAATGGTCACAAACAGTAGCACATAGACTAGTTTGTGAAATTGAGTTAGCATAGAACTGCTGTGCGGAATTCACGCTCCTAGATCCCTGGGTGTGGTCATCCGAATTCTCCTGAAGAGTTCAGCCAATGAGAAAGCCAGAAAACCACGTCTCCTAAATTAATTTGGACGCGCTCCTCGTTTCGGATTTTAAAAAAAAAATACGCTGAGCAGAAATGATGGATTGTTACTACTTTTTCCAAAAGCTGCTGCCTCTAGATAAAATCCCGTCCTCTAGTGGAACTGGAAAAATTTCTCAGATGCAAGTTTAACTTATTAAAACTTTGGCGTATCATCAAATTCTTCAGATGAAAATTAGACAAATGTAACAAGGCCTTAGGAGAATTCAGACGAAAATCTCGGGGTTTCAAGTAGTAAGGTGTGCCACGTGAAGCGTACTAGTAGTTTATGAAAGCTGTTATCAAATGTGAGTCGTACACTGTTGGTGCACGGTTAGATTTTATTCACAGACGAAAATATCACAACCACACTGTATTGTCTAATTATCGCCTTATAGACATACATAAAATGAACATACATGTAGCACCACTGTGCAGTACTGTTCAGTAGCTTTTTAAAGAACGGTCACACTGCATGGTTTGATCCACAGATGAAAAAGATAGAACCACACTGTATAGTAAAACAAACAGTACCACAGTACAGTATTGTTCAGTAGCTTTCTAGAGATTAGTCACTGCATAGTTTCATACACAGATGAAAAGTTAGAACCACACTGTATACGGTAAAATAAACAGTACCACATTAAATGCAGTACTTTTCAGTAGCTTTTTAAAGAATGGTCACACTGCATAGTTTGATTCACAGATAAAAGGTTAGAACCATGCTATATAGTAAAACAAACAGAACCACTGTATAGGACTGTTCAGTAGCATTCTAGAAAATAGTCACACTGCATAGTTTGATCGTCAGATGAAAAGTTAGAGCCACACTGTATAGTAAAACAAACAGTACCACTGTACATGCAGTACTTTTCAGTAGCTTTTTAAAGAATGGTCACACTGCATAGTTTGAGTCACAGATAAAAAGTTAGAACCACACTGTAGAGTAAAACAAACAGCACCGAATACTGTTCAGTGTCTTTCTCAAAATGGTCACTGCATGATTTTACCTATAAAAGAAAACGTTCATTTAAACTTTTAACATCAATGTGCACCTCAACTTGTTAACAGTTTTCATTAGTTTATATCCAGTGTCGTAATCTTGTTTTAGTTCGTTGTATTGAGTTTCTTTGCGTGGCACGCCATAGTTACTGTAGTTTACGTTGTTGTGCTCATTTTCAAGAAATCACCATGGGAACCATACCGAGCTGCGATAGACCAAAAAGGACATGTAATTTTTAAAAGATTTTTTTTCGCTTCAAAACTTTTACCAAAAAAGACCAAAATTGCTAAGGTCGTCGACTCCAATAAGAATACAGCCACCAAGTTTTCTTTAAATGAAGGTCGAAAGGTGATCAAAAGGCAACTTCTCATAAAGTTGTCCAGGAAACAGACAATGAGAATTAAGTTAACAATCAACTCAAAGCATGAATTATCCAAAAAGTAGTTTATTTAAACTAGCAAACAAGAGAATATTTGGCTCTTTTCAGGGAGAATTACTGTCCAGATCTAAGGAGTGGAAGGATTGGTCAACATAGCTTTTTAAGAGTTCATTTGTTTTGTGTAAGCGACTGAGGTCGTCTGAAGGTGATCGCTGATAAAAAATCTTCTCGTAACAGTATCGTTAAATTCTTTAGGAAACAGACAATGAGAATTGAGTAAAATATCGACTCAAAGCAACTGAATTATTAAAAAACTAGCTTCTCTGAACTTGCAAATAAGGAAATGTTTGGCTGTTATTAGGAAGAATTATTAAACGGATCTTGAAGGTGAAGGAGTTTAGCACAATGTCTGTTGAAAGCGCTGATTGGTTGTGTTTAAGCAGCTTTGATTCGGCCAAGGTTTCCTCTGTGATTTCTTAATTAAGCTCTGATAACTTTATCAGCGATATAATTTGAATCCTTCCACGGTGCCAGTTACATAAATACTTGCACTGCATGTTTATTTGCTAAAACGCACAACAAAATCAGGCCATGAATATGAACAACCAAAACTTGCGAATTTACTGTCTGCTACTGACGCTTCTTTTGGCAAAATTGATGGCAGTTTGTTATTTCACACATTCACTGTCACAGTTCAAAACACGAGCATCGTGGAAGGATCTCATGACGTCGCTATATAAATAACTATTATTAGTAAGATGCAAGCTTTACTTTGTCTGCGCGTGTGAGCCAAGGAAAACCTCAACCTCAATTGGCGCTGGATTATGTTTGGATAACTTCTTGAAATGAAAATATAACCAAAACTACGGTTTAAATTAGGGATTAAGCTTGGTAGGCCGACAAAACAAAGTTTGGCGTCTTAGCTTAGAATTATAGGTGCGAAGGAAGATTCACTTTGTTTGCGAGCCAAGTTAAATCTTGAGTTACGCTGGAGTGTGGTGGAAAGATCACTTGTCGGGCATGATAAACTCCGGTGTAAATTCAGAATTTGACTTGGCGGCCACTGACGAAGTGAAACTTCTCATGGCGTTGTAGAAATGCCGTGAAGTGTTAGCTTCACTTTGTTTTGCGAGACAAGTTAAACCTCAATTTCCGCCGGAGAACTTGAAGTCAAACACAGAACTTCAAGAAAAAGAGTACTCAGGTGTAAATTGAGAATTTATCTTGGCGACCAGACAAAGTGGGACTTGTAGACTAAGAAATGTGAAGTGTAAGCTTCGCTTTGTTTGAGAGCCAAGTTAAACCTTAATTCATGTTGGAGTGTTAGCGGCAACAAAAACTCCAGCGTGAATTGAGGATTTCACTTGGCTTGCAGACAAAGGAACGTTTGACACTTTACATTATTGAGAAGCTTTGTAAATAGGATGCATAAGAATTAAAATAACACAAGTCATGTAAATTAGCTGCTTTATTAAGTAACACATATCAATATTGTAAACAAGTAGTTAGGAATACATGAGATGCAAATAAAGAAATGAAAAGGAAAATGAGTTGTACTTTAATGAACATCAACCCTTTTAATTTTTTTTTTAAAAAAAAGGACGCATGCGTATTTGGCACGCCGTATTTTTCTAAGTCTTTTGGCGGGAAAATTAGGCCAATTTGAACAGGGAGCTGCTGGAAAGACTCGTTATGCAAATAGAAAAAATCAAAGTAGGACTATGGTGAACTCGTGGATATGTTTACAAAACAGAGAAAAAAGAAATAATTTAAAAATTAATGAGGTGTTTTTTCAGAGTTGTGATTGAATGAACTTGAAGATAAATTTAATAATCTATAATCACAACATAAAAAGTGACCAAGGAGCTGAGTAGCTTTTTGAAATAAACATACAGTGAGTACATGACGCCAATCATTTGACTACTCTAGGCATCAGTTATAAGGCAGGTGGCAAGCATACAGTTGTTAAAAAATTTGATAACTTAACATAAGGGTACAGGATTAAATGGCACCGAAACCAAATGTAGTTCTGGTATCCTGCTGCTCACTGTCTGTGTGTTCAAAGTAACAGGGTCCTTCTGAATAAGGCCTGAATTTTGTTGCCATGACATTGTCAATTTTATCATCATTATAGTTTTTGTTGTCTACAAGTCTACTCAATGTATGCAACAGAAATATCCACCTTGATTCTGCAGCTGATAATGAACAAAACCATGTAGGATAGCCCAGCTGACGTGGCTTAAGACTCTCAATCCTTTATCAAGTTGAATTAGTTTATTTACATTACCATCTCATTTTAGGTTATCAGTGGTATATATATTCAGTGTTGCACTTAAAAAAAATCACACTTGCCATAACAGCAATACATCTTTGTTTTTATCCTTATAACTTCTTGTTTTTACAATGTAAATATGATGAGTCACACAACAGTAAGCAAAACAGGTAAGCCTATTTTTCCAACATGTCTACTTCAACACAATCTAGTTCACTTCAAGGTAAATTCGGAAATCAATAGACAGAAAACGTTTCATTGTAACGGCTTGTGGTGTATTGTATATAATATAACGCTTAATACATTTTCTACATGACTTACTCTTTTCGAACCCTGGTTCTCCGTCACGGCATGCGCCTCTATATTTAATGCGGTATGCGTTGACATACTTCTTGACCGTCCCAATACTTTCCCAACTCCATTCCTGTTAGTACTAACACTTAAATCAGTAGAAAAGTCCTCCATGCGATGTTTCTTATCCAGGTTGGCCGCAGAAGTTCTTCGGTTTCACATCATGGATTCGTCAATTTATTCTGTTTTCAGTAGTAGTTTCGTTCAATAACGAGTACTCATTTCGCTCAAATAAATTCTCATTCAAGTGCTAATTTCGCTCTATGAGTTCTCATCAAAGCTTACTACATTAGCAAGAGATTTTCTCATCTTCAGATCACTTTCGAGCCAACTGAAATTCATATACTGCTTGTAATCTTGGGGGCGGTCGATGGCGGTCGATGTCGGAAAAGCGAATAGTTATCATCTGTTCACGTTTAGCGCCTGGCCGAGTAAAAGGCTCATGAAATTCAGTCTCCAAGTTGGTCATTGTCCTAACTGGAAACATTTAAACTCCTTTTGATTTCAGGGGCGGATCCAGAGTAGTTCAAGTGATTTCCAGAAATCACTCAAATGTTTCCAAACCTGGGTTTGTTATTTCTCAGGTTGTTTCTTGAAGCTCAAGACAAATCAATTATCCTTCTTGTTGCAGTGTTTATTATGAAATAAAACAAAGAAACAAATTGTCGAATCTCGTTATACCGTCGATTACACAGCAAACCCAGTCCTTTCCGAACGAATTTGACGAATCTCCGTTCGCGCGCTTTCGTCCTTTGTCGAGACTTCGGAGAACAACACGAAAAAATTCGTAGGCACGACCGGACAAAATTTGTACGCAGTGGGTGGGAGTGGTTAGTTTATCGATCTTTCCACAAATCACTCAAAACCCTCCTCTATTGGCCAGAATCACTCGCATTGTCTTGCGAACAACTCAAACTCGGTTGTGATTGGCTATCCAGGACGCAAACTACCGTGCAAACTACTGACAATCGTATATAAAGGGAAGCCTCTCCACGAAAGTCCCCCGTTTGTTCTTGCTCCGATCAGAGTTCATTGTTAAAGTAACTTGCTACGGAGGAAGACAAGGGAAATTTTAATTATAAATGATGGTTCGAGGCGATCCAGTTTGTCGGAAGGAGGACTGTTCACAGTATGAGGTTGGCTTGGTTTTCAAGGAAATCAACTCATATTCGGACCAGGACAAGTTCAAGTTCATAGAGAATGTGTGGAAACCAGGTGAACTATTTGATTTCCCAGCGTCAGTGGAATGTTCGAATTCTAGCCGTCATTTTGTGTGGAGCTGGCTGAAAAGATTTCCCTGGCTAGCATACTCTAAATATGTCGATGGGGCATTTTGTTTACCGTGTGTTTGTTTTGGAGTCCATGCAGTGTGGGCGAAATACGAATAAACTAGACAAATTGTTCAAGTCTTCACTCACATTTTGGACGTCCGCCGTTTCACGTTTTACCAAACAAGCCAGCGGGAAATGTGAGATGCATAATTTTGCAGTGATCGCAATGGAGAATTTGCTGAGAAACATGAGAAATGCTCCCAGCCATGGGAATTGGAATCAAAACAGTAGAAATGATGCACAAGCCTTAATGAATTCAATTACATTTTCCTTTATTGTTACTCTTGTTATTGTGAGACACATTTTAGACTTAACCAGATCACTCACAGTAAGACTGGAAAAGAAAGCAATGGATCTTCGCAAAGCAAAAGAGAAAATTGTTCTGTTAAAATCAGCATTAACAGATATGCAAACTGACATTGATAACAGGCACCATGCTCTCTACCAGGAAGCTGTTACCCTAGCAAGACGTGTTTCAGTGCAGCCAAGCATGCCCAGGATAATTCAGAGGCAAGTTCATAGAAACAATGCACCAGCCCCAACCCCTGAAGACTATTACAGGATCAATCTGACAACAGAATTCCTTAACCATGCTCTTGTACAACTAGACAGCAGATTTGAAGATGATGTTTTTGTGTGCTACAAAGGATTTTCAGTGATTCCATCTAATTTGTTGGCTACTGACCCCATTTGGAAGGATAATGTTTGGGAATGTTGTAACCATTACAGACAGGATATCCCTAATTATGCAGGTTTACCAGCAGAGCTTTTGTTGTGGGAAAGACTGTGGAAGGGGAAAAATGATAGAAGGGAAGACATCCCTGATAGCATAGATGCCACCCTTGAACAAATTGACAAGGATGCTTATGTAAATATATATACTATACAAATCCCGATCACTATTCCCATTTCATCAGCATCTTGCGAAAGGTCCATTTCAAACCCCCCGAAATCTGAAGACTTATTTGAGAAGTACAATGGTCCAGGATAGACTGAATGGATTAGCACTGATGCATGCCCATAGGGAAATGGAATTAGATCTTGAACAAATTATAGATTCATTTGATAATTTACTTCCCAGAAGAATGAGAATGGAAAATATTTTAAATGAATAATTTTGTACCAGGCAGTCACTAGTGTTTCTAGAGTACTTGTGAGTTATGTTCCATCGGGATTGATGTAATCCTTAAACTGATGGAGAACAGTACAGATACATAACTGGTGTCTGTGGTACAATTGTATTAATACTTATGTCTGGAGAAAAAAGTCATTCTTCAATAGTTTTTAGAGCTATTTTTCCACTGACACTGGGTATTTGATAAGCCGATTTTTTTTGAAAAATAAACTAGTGAGCAGCACTCTGCGAACTGGTTTTGTAAAACTGATTTATTCTCCTACGCGTTTCGTCCGACTGTCGCGGACTTCTTCAGGGAGTTTTACAAATGAGAATTACAAGCTTGTATTTATACATAGTGTGAGCCGCGTAAAGTACCTTTACAGATTTGTAGCGGATTCACGTACAGGAAACAAGCTAAATTTTCACGCAGGGCGTGACTAAGGTGTAGCATACGTGTGACAAATTTCTGTCATGACGTATGCGTGACATATTTATTTTTGGGGACCACAGATTTAGTACTAAATCTGTGGTCCCCAAAAATAAATATGTCACGCATACGTCATGACAGAAATTTGTCACACGTATGCTACACCTTAGTCACGCCCTGCGTGAAAATTTAGCTTGTTTCCTGTACGTGAATCCGCTACAAATCTGTAAAAGTACTTTACGCGGCTCACACTATGTATAAATACAAGCTTGTAATTCTCATTTGTAAAACTCCCTGAAGAAGTCCGCGACAGTCGGACGAAACGCGTAGGAGAATAAATCAGTTTTACAAAACCAGTTCGCAGAGTGCTGCTCACTAGTTTATTTTTCAAAAAAAATCGTCTTAGTCGATACTAGAAGAAGCCACATGGCGAACGAAACTGGTAATAGTTGCTCCGGACCAAAGCGCCGCCGATCATCAGCTTCAATGGATCCAGAGCCAAGTTTTCCAGTTCCTATTTCTTCCAGTCTAGATCCCACGATTGAAACTGTCCTCAGAAAGGCAGTTCGACAGCGGTTGGATGCCGAGAAGGCCTACACAAACCTCCAAGCCAGAATTAAGCTGCTGGAGACCCACTTAAGCCAAGGCACCATTCCCTCTGGCCTTAGGATCAAAAAAATCCAAGCCAAAGGACCGAACGTGGATACACTTCAAGCCGCATTTGACGACATTGTTCGCAAGGCTGAGTTTAAATTACTGGAAGCTACTATAGCTAATCTCCACTCTGAAATAAAAGAGCATCAGGAGGCAATCCGCGTCACCACTGCCAATGTCGACGGCACGATTGCGATGTGGAAAGTTGAGCTCCTGAAGCACAAACTCTCAGAGGCAAAAGCCACGAGTCTCGCTGACGCCGCAGCAACATTCGTCGATAAACTCAATAACGACATGGCGGCCTCGCGTGCCTCCAAGGCTCTTCAAGCGGAGATATTTCGCAAGGATAAATGCAGAAGTCAAACAGAGATGGAAGAACGTGAAGTGTTCGTGCCTTCGGAGGACTCCATCAGAGATATTATACGCAATGAGCTCCGCCTTCAATCTGCAGCGAGCACGGCAAACCAACCTGAGGGAAACCGGCAGCGTAAAGTCTCTCTTGTCGATTCCAACTCTGGTGGTAAGCGCAATGGCAAGTCACGCAAGGGGCGGCCTGAGCAACGGCAGCAACAACAACAACGCCAAAGGTCAAGCTCAGCCAAACGGTCCAAATCTCGAACCGACCGACGACAGCAACAAAAGCAGCGCCAAAGGTCAAATTCGGCTAATGGGCCTAAATCCCGATCGTCGTCAAAAAACGCCCGGGGAAAAGGTTCCGGCCACGTAAGATAGATAGGCGCTTTGCATACGAAAAATGGCTCTTTAAGATGGCTAGACGACCCCTGTACGACCTGCTTCCACGGAATACGGAAATCCATAACTTCACCTCTGTTAACCTTACTGAGCGGCAGTCAAGGGTTCTGGGCATGGGTCTTAAGTTCAGACCCTCGCTTCGACCTCCAAGTGAAGCTCAGTTCGACTCACAAATTCAGGACTTCTGTCGAAGAGTTCGCCTTCAAGATAGGTTCGCCAACAGTCCACATGACACAGATTTCAACCCAAGACTTTACGTCCCCACAGGCTGGAATCCTCCGCAAGAAAACCCTGATCTTGAAGACAAACTCTACGCTTTACGCAAAGAACTGCAAAAGAACTTTGTGGTTAGCAAACCGCACTGGAGGAACAATCTCACAAAGCAAGAGCGAGAAGACCTTCTAAATTTGAAATCTAATGCGAACATTAGAGTACTGCCTACGGATAAAAATCTGGGGCCCGCTGTTTTGCCTACGAACTGGGTTCAAGGTGAGACACTGAAACTGTTGAATGACGAGTTGTCATATCGACAAGTCACGCAACAGGACTGGTATGCTAATCGTCTTAAAGTTATTTGCACGCGAGATCGGCTTATGTCTATTTACAGTAGATTCATTTCCTCTGACGCAGCTCGTTTTTTGCGTAGTTTCGATCATTTTGTTAATCCTGCTAAGTTCTATGTCACTCCTAAGATCCATAAAGATCCTATGGTGGGAAGACCCATCGCCGCTTCTCATTCATATATCACTAGGCCTATCAGCATTTTTGTTGACGAGCTTACTAAGCCAAAAATACATATGCCTACGGTTCTTAGGGATTCTGGTGAGCTTATTTACTTACTGGAGAACACGGTGTTACCCGACAGCAATTGTTTTCTTGTCACGGCGGATGTTGTATCCTTGTATCCAAACGTGGATACCAAGAAAGCATTAATAGCGCTCGACTTGCTTCTTCGGGAAGCAAGGGTTGCCGAGACTCCACTATTAATTCAGCTCGCCAGAATTGTTCTGGATAACAACTATTTATCGTCAGAATTTAGTCCGGCTATTTTCCATCAAGTGTTTGGTATCGCTATGGGCACTCCCTTTGCCGTCACAGTAGCAAATGCCTTTACGTATTATCACGAGATAGATATTGTGGAGTACTACTCCCAATATTTGACAGTCTACAAACGATTTATTGATGATATTTTTGCTATCTGGTGCGGACCCAAAGGTATTCTTCTGGAATTCTTAGGTGCCCTTAAAAACAAGACTGATCGAATTAAGCTTACTTATAGTATAAGCGAGAGTAGCATTTCCTTTCTCGATCTATTTCTCTATAGAGATGCAAATTCGGGCAAACTGCAATTTTCCACCTTTCAAAAGCCCCTTAACAAATACCTGTATATACCATTCGAGTCGTTTCACCCTTCTAGCAATAAGAAAGCCTTTATCAAAGGGGAATTAATGAGATATGCTAGGAACAGTTCCTCCTTCGAGTCTTTTTCCAAGACTAGGGATAAGTTCTGGAAGCGGCTACGCGTTAGAGGGTATCCTTTCAGGTTTTTGCTTCCGCTGTTTAGTGTTATAAAATACACTGACAGAAAGAAGTGGCTCTATCAGAATCCTAAGAAAAGGTCTGTTTTAGGTAGGACTATCATATTTAAGACCACCTTTAATTGTAGTCACGCTCGTATCAAGAATATTATCAGTCGGATAATGCCAGATCTCAATTGTACTGTTTGTTACAAGAAAACCGTAACATTAGCTAACCTCTGTAAGTAAGTTTTTTTTGGGGACCACAGATTTAGTACTAAATCTGTGGTCCCCAAAAATAAATATGTCACGCATACGTCATGATAGAAATTTGTCACACGTATGCTACACCTCAGTCACGCCCTGCGTGAAAATTTAGCTTGTTTCCTGTACGTGAATCCGCTACAAATCTGTAAAAGTACTTTACGCGGCTCACACTATGTATAAATACAAGCTTGTAATTCTCATTTGTAAAACTCCCTGAAGAAGTCCGCGACAGTCGGACGAAACGCGTAGGAGAATAAATCAGTTTTACAAAACCAGTTCGCAGAGTGCTGCTCACTAGTTTATTTTTCAAAAAAAGCAAAAGAGAAAATTGTTCTGTTAAAATCAGCATTAACAGATATGCAAACTGACATTGATAACAGGCACCATGCTCTCTACCAGGAAGCTGTTACCCTAGCAAGACGTGTTTCAGTGCAGCCAAGCATGCCCAGGATAATTCAGAGGCAAGTTCATAGAAACAATGCACCAGCCCCAACCCCTGAAGACTATTACAGGATCAATCTGACAACAGAATTCCTTAACCATGCTCTTGTACAACTAGACAGCAGATTTGAAGATGATGTTTTTGTGTGCTACAAAGGATTTTCAGTGATTCCATCTAATTTGTTGGCTACTGACCCCATTTGGAAGGATAATGTTTGGGAATGTTGTAACCATTACAGACAGGATATCCCTAATTATGCAGGTTTACCAGCAGAGCTTTTGTTGTGGGAAAGACTGTGGAAGGGGAAAAATGATAGAAGGGAAGACATCCCTGATAGCATAGATGCCACCCTTGAACAAATTGACAAGGATGCTTATGTAAATATATATACTATACAAATCCCGATCACTATTCCCATTTCATCAGCATCTTGCGAAAGGTCCATTTCAAACCCCCCGAAATCTGAAGACTTATTTGAGAAGTACAATGGTCCAGGATAGACTGAATGGATTAGCACTGATGCATGCCCATAGGGAAATGGAATTAGATCTTGAACAAATTATAGATTCATTTGATAATTTACTTCCCAGAAGAATGAGAATGGAAAATATTTTAAATGAATAATTTTGTACCAGGCAGTCACTAGTGTTTCTAGAGTACTTGTGAGTTATGTTCCATCGGGATTGATGTAATCCTTAAACTGATGGAGAACAGTACAGATACATAACTGGTGTCTGTGGTACAATTGTATTAATACTTATGTCTGGAGAAAAAAGTCATTCTTCAATAGTTTTTAGAGCTATTTTTCCACTGACACTGGGTATTTGATAAGCTTAAATGGTTTTCACATATTCTCTCAGTCTGAGCTCATTGGACCACATCAATTTATACACTGATCTAAAAGGCTGACAAAGGCAAGTAGATTCCAACTTTTCAGTTTTGCTGATACATTTCCACAACAATGTTTCTTAATATTCACTAATAAATCCTTATTTTTTTCCTCCATTCCCACTTTGAGCTAACTGACCTGATTCCCATTGGGAAGTTATTTGCACCCCCACAAGCATCCAAGACAGCAATCCAGGCAGCAGATCTACTACATTTTCAAAGGAAGCCCTCAATCTTAATTCACATGCTAGACTCCTTAGACACGGAAAGGCAAATTTCTGGACAAAAAAAAATTTAATGTTATTCTGGTTTGTCTGTGTAAATGCACAGAATTGATTTTTTTGTACAGAATTATGCCTTTCTGAGGAGGTACTGTTAATGTGTCTGAATGGCTTAAAGTGCTCTCAGAATGCAGGAAAATTGCATTCTGGGAGCACTAAATTTCAAATTTTCTTGGGGGAGCATGCCCCCAAACCCCCCTAGTTAAGGTGCTGCAAATCACTCATGTAAAATCCTGGATCCGCCCCTGGATTTTAGTAAGACCGCTAATGAGGCCCTGTTAGTGAGGTTCTTTATGTCGCGCGTCTGAGTTTCAAACCTTTTCACGTCGCAATGTCGGAAGGTCGAAGGTCGCTGTCGTAATTTCCCGTGAGCGGCTCGTCGTTCGTCGCCATTTCAGGTCCTTTATGTCGCCGTTTCAAGGCCATGTTGCTTGTCGAAATTTAACCCTAACAGGGCCTCGCTAATCGTCCTCTTAAGCTACAAAATCATTACAAACTCTGGCAACGGTACGATACACTTTCAGCGTGAACTTTCATCAACAGACTTCCGTGACTTCGGTCACGACAATTGTCGTCTTCATATCGGTGCCCCCGAGTTCTATCCGACTAATTACGAAGTGTGTCTACACTGGAGTGAGTGAGTGAGTGAGTGAGCGAGTGAGTGAGTGAGTGAGTGAGTGAGTGACAATTTGCATATCGGAGTCCCCACAAAAACTCGCAAATACGCTTCGCGTATCCACGAGTTAAAAACGAGACTGCAAGTAGAGAGTGCAAATATTAAACCAGTGCTTGATTGAATATTCGCACATGAGCAGAAAGGCAAAATAGAATTTTTCGCGCATGAGCAGAAAGGCAAAATAGAATTTTTCGCGCATCCGCACTGACCCAAAAGCGAGACTTGATAATATTTCTGAGAAGGCCATTGCCACCTAGAAAGCAAAGCTGAGCGCACTGGTTTAACGTTTACAAACTCTGTTCCGATCTAACAATCTTTATTGGCTTCAAAGGTTTACAGTCTGATTAGGTTTTCCTCTTTTCTCTGGCTTGTCTTTCCGGCTTGTACTGTTATCACAACAACAAGGCCTGAAGAACGAATACAAACAAACAGCAATTAGACACTGACTGGGCCTTTGGACTACGTCTAAGGCTGCATTCCTTTGTATGATCTAGATCTAAATTTGTGATCTGTGATGTGAGATCATGCTGCATCAAAGGAACCAATAAATCCTTGTTTAGAGTGAATTCATCTGTTGGTTCATTATCTGTGTGATCTCAGCTCACAAATCCAAATCTAGATCATACCAATAGAATGCACCTAAAACTATGAGTGTTGAGGGTGAGTTTAATCCCAAACACCAAATATCTGAATTTGCCTGGAAAATTTAACTCTGTGTGGCCATTAAAGTTAAGTTTGCCGATTTCACCGATAAGTTTGGTTGCCTTCATGATTGCAAATCATAAACAGAGCAAAAATATATGGGAATGTTGCAGAACCAAAAGCATCTTTTAACTCAATGCCTGTAACTTAAATTCTTTGCAATCAATAAAGCAGATGAAGGTTTTTCATTCAACTCTATCAACTTTGACACTTATGTAGAGTAACAAACTTAACTTTAACTTTAACTTGGTGACACCCTTTATCAGTTGATGTTTGAATGAGTATTTTGTATCTTGATATTGGGCCTTTAAAAGTTAGAGCGGCAATGTCAATTTCAAATTAGGAATTGGATGAAAACCCCAAAATAACAATATTTGCAAAACTGTTTTCATATATTTCAATCAAATTATTTGCTGTCGTTGGTCTAAAGGAAAGGAACAGATTGAAACTTAAAAAATCTAGGATCACAATTCAGCCTTGGTCACTGCATAAGGCAAATATCACCAAATAAAATTATTTCTTTTCCTATGAAAATCTAATTCATATCTTTGTTTGGGTGTTGCAGATCATCAACTTTGTGCACAATTAGAACTGCATGGTCAAAATATTTGGAAAAAACTGCTTGAAAGTAATGAAATCTCTGCAAAATACCAAAATGATTTTCTCAGTATGGCAATATTACAATGTACTTGCATTAGTTGAAACAGGGTGTCTCCATCAATAATAAACTAAACTACTTTGTGGTTCAAGACAATGCACAAAGAGTGAAATTTCCTAAGTCTTCAATCTTTGACTTCAATGCTCTGAGTAGTAATTCTCTTAACAAGTGTGAAAACATTTTCTTGCAAAATGGTTTTGATATTTTGGTGTAAATCAGCTTGCTATTCTGAAGGTGAGAATTTTCTCTCACAAAAATAACAATTTGGCTAAACACTATCCTACAACTGACTGTACATGTATGTACTGCATCTCACAGTTGCCAAATAGCTAACCCTGTCACTTCCAAAAATGACAAATATCAAACTTCTCTTTACAAGCTCGCAGATGACAAGAATTTAGAGGCAAACTCGACTTGAGGATAATGAAGTAGTCAGACTTAATAATTTCAACAAAAACAATGCTGCAAAATTCTCCATACTGAAATGTAGGAAATGCATTGTAGGAGAACTACTACTCATATGAAGGAAGGTGCTGGGGAAATCTAAAGTACCAAAAATTGAAGTGACAATGATGTTACCTTTGATCCTAGGTCAGCACAGGCAGGCAGGCCAAGGTCACTGACATTCTAGGACCTTGACTACAAACATGTCATATTCCTTGCAGATAAAACAAAAACATTCTGAAGGCATGTTTCCATCATTTACTGTGTAATATATGGTTTAAATAATACTGGTCCCACTGTAAACTTTTCAGTGTTATGAAATCCAGTTAACGTAACCAGAAGCTAAAGTTGTTTTCAACCCAGTTAAATATTGAAATTTCAAGCAAGAAATCTTTACTCTGTATTTTTGTAGCAGCATCGTTTCTACAATTGTTGCTTTTTACCAGAATTTCAGGTTTTAAATAAAACATTCCCGGCATAGTAGCAAAATAGTACACAAAACTTGTTTATGCTGTTGAAAAAATTGATCTTTGATAATCACAGAGTCGACCAATCACTTTCCATCGATTTTCGAATCAATAAATTACAACTGATTGCACTTGATTACTATTGATTTTCATAGACTATCAAAAATATAAATTAGTTAGGTCCTGATATTATGTATGTACCTGAAAATATAATAATAGAATGAGAAAAAGAAACTAGAAATTCTATTACCTTAAAGGAAAATTGACAAATCACATAAGCATAATCATGAACACAAGCAAAGGAATTACCAGGAGAAGCCAGCCTTAACCTGACTACTGGGATTGTACAACATGAAAACAAGGAAAAGGCCAGAGAGTAATATGCAAATTAACATGGACATATTGAATGTTTGAATTTACCGCCAAACGAAAAATTGTTTCAGCATTACTAGTGAACGATTCTGCTTGTAAAAGTAAGCAACAGAAGTTACGAAAAGATAAAGGGAGAATACATTTTGACAAAAGGCCTGCCAAACAAAGAATTTTTACCAAAGTTACGTACCTTTGACGGTTTCTGCAAACATTACACATGATGGTCCCTTTGTTGGATATATAGGTTCAAACAACTTTTTCCTCTTGAAAAAACATACCTAAATAGTAAAAAGTAACATGGTTAAGATGTCTGCAAAGAATAATAAAGAGGGAAGACAGATAAGGGTATAAATGAACAAGAAATGTAGCAATTTGGAAAAACACACCTTCTCCGCCATGGCTTCCTTGCTGACTAAACCGAGGTGCATGGTGGGAGGTGTGCTAAATTACTTACAGGGGTAGGGTAGGTAGTAACGTATTTTCCATAAAGAAATAAAGAAGGGGTTTGCCTAATGAGCACGATGAATGACCAGCATTTGACTTTATCTTAGGTCGCGTTAAACATGTCTCGGTAATGCGGTAAACAGCTGTCCCTTCTTTCTTCTTTATTACTTCCCATGCAACCCATTGATGGGCTCCTGCCCGAACTGATTCCATAAAGAACCATGCACTTTCCATACTGAGACAAAAAAACTTTCAAGAATTATATCAAAATTTAACGCAAATGTATTTTGTACAACAAGTGCAAGAAATAATGAAAGCTTGTCATACTTGTCGTGATTCGACCCACAAATAGGGGACCAAGGGTAAAACTGTGCATGTGCCTCTACAACAAGTTACTTATCTTACTTACCCAGGAGCCCATTACCCAGAGCGTGCAACTGCTGTAGGTTCATGTAACGGCGTTTTCACAAGTAAGGTTATTTTTAGAGCGGCCTCTCCCGAGAAAAAAAAGTTGTTTCCGCTGTCGCAGTTATCTCATCGGAGCTACTATTCACTGTGTAAATACCTTGACTATCGTCAGAAATGCTGTCCGAACACTCCGATGAAGACTCGAGTATGTCGACTATGTTCGTCGTCGCTACAGGCGGTTATCATGCTACATATCAATCATGCACTAGCTTGTAATTGGCTCTCCTAAACCAATTCGCGGGAGAGACGATCTAAAAATAACCTTACTAGTGAAAACGCTGTTTCACAGACCCAGTATGGTAGTGACATGCTCCGGGTAATGGGCTCCTGACTAAGTTAGTTATCTCACTTATCATATATAATATGTCATATAAGAAGGATGCTGAAGTTTCGAGCAAAACTCCACCTATAGTTGATTGATGGATTGGTGGGCGGGACACCTTTCTCATATTACATGGTGAGATACTGAACTGACACACCCACAAGTCTTACACACCATGACCCCAACCATTAATTCATAATTTCAAAATTCATCATTTCAAATTTCTTATTCCCAAAATTCATGATTTTGAAATTCACATTCCCAAAGTTCATAATTTTAAATTTCATACTTCCAAAATTCATAATTTCAAAATTCATATTTCCAAAATCAATAATTTGTAAAGTTTTGACGATACGTTTTTCCCTCGAGACTGTGAATTCTTGACCGAAGGGGCGCTTGGACTGAACGGGGGAATCTGACTCTGGAGAGCACCAGTTTGCCTGCGTGAACAGAAACTCGTCAATGGTCTTCACAACGCACGTCAAGTAAGAGACATAATTTGGTCCCGTGGACAGTAGTTCATTCTGCGTTCGTTAGTATCGACGATTTAATCGAAAAACGTTTGCGATGTTGCTTGCTTATATGAGAGACTTAGGGACGGACCATTAGAAAAGTGATGGGGGGGGTGGGGAATTTTCAGCTTGCACGAATTTTTTTTTCGCTCACTGCTTGTGCAGGAATTTTTTTTCAGGTGAACCCCTCTGCACGATTTTATTTTACTACGTGTGAAAAAGTCATAATTGGACCTTCCTTCTGCACGAATTTTTTTTTTTACCTTCTTTCTTGCATGAATTTTTTTGTTTTTTTTTTCCCACCCCCCTCCCCCTCCATCACTTTTCTAATGGTCCATCCCTTAGGTACAAAGTACAAGTTATGTTGCCAGCTGAGTAATTACATTCACGTGTGGAACCAAATTAAAGATGCTCAGATTACTGATTCCTATCGAAGTTCGTGATTACTACTAACGTGATTCTATTGTCACACTAAGTGGTTGACAACAAAGAGAACCTCCCCTTGAAGTGCTTTGCAAGTGTATACGCGGTGGCTTCAAACGGCCAGCTGGAAAACATGGACTGGACCCTGGACTGGACCCTGGACTGGACTCTGGACTGGACCCTGGACTGGACTATGACCTTTGGATGTCGTGAGTTTTGAAATTTCACAAAAATGTCACGAAATCTCTAAATTCTTGCAAAAACCTGAACAATTTTACCATAAAACACACTTTGAAACAATACCCGGTAATTTTAGGCAAATCCAGGACGTTTGGCTTCTATTGCGTGAATGCTACGAGGTTTGAGGCGTACACGTCAGGAGCCAATGACCATGGGCTCCTGACACGTACGTTTCATGTCGTGCTGTGGAATCACGAGAATGCCCCTCTACGAGCCTCAAGATAGCTCACAGCAGTAATATAGGCTATATAATGACACTACAGTTTGACCGGGAGTTTTACATTGCAGCATCAAATTTTTGCGTTTGTTTCAGTGTTTGTTTCACAGGCCCCACGGCTTACAATGAACAACAATTTGTTTGGGTTAGATCTTCTAGGGAAAAGCCCTGGGAACGAGGTTGCAGCGCGTGTAACAAGTAGAGAATGACAACAATGTTTATACCAGTGTCAAACTGGAATCGTAACGCAAATGAGGGGGCAGTATCACGTTGTGAAAACACGCAACCATTTAAAGTGAAAAGAACATTATACTATATTTAAAAAAGGTCATAGTCCAGTCCAGGGTCCAGTCCAGGGTCCAGTCCAGGGTCCAGTACAGAGTCCAGTCCTTGTTTTCCAGCTGGCCGCTTCAAACAGGGAAGTTCGAGTGACATGAACAATTACCGTCCCATTTCTGTTATCTCTGTGGTGGCCAAGGTATTCGAAAGAACAACATACGATCAAGTATACAGGTACCTATCAGAACATAACATTATTTCAAAAAGTCAATCCGGATTTCGCTCTATCCATTCTACGGTCGCTGCTCTACTAGAGGCGACCGATTGCTGGGCTTTTGACATTGATCGTGGAAACGTTAATGGTGTAGTATTTCTAGATTTAAAAAAAGGCCTTTGATACAGCAGACCACACGATATTACTGTCTAAATTAAAAATATCTCTGTTCTGTGGAATAGTCTTCCTGAAACTTTAAGGCAACCAGAATCCCAACGTAATTTCAAGTCACTTTTGCACAGTTATTACAATATCAAGTAAGGCACGGCATTCATGGAAAACAGGCTTTATTTTTTCTTTTTCATATATATATATACATATACATATACATATACATATACATATACATATACATATACATATACATATACATATACTATACATACTTAATTGAATAATTTTAATATTGTATTTTAGCAAACCCAGTATGTATTAAGAGCGACGGTCAGGAAAAATCAAGCAAAATCTGAATTTTCTGGCGAAACTTGGCGAAGTCAATTTCTTTCACCTTTATGGTGTGGCTTATATTGGCCTGAAGCACTTGCGTTTTCAGAACATCAAGAAAACCGATCGAAGCCTTGCGAACTGAAAAATAACTGAATTTAACCCGGAAAATCATCACTTTTCAACGTCTCCGCGTTTGTTTTACAAGAAGCGTAGTACTGATCAGGAATTCGTGATATCGAAAAACAATCTTTCTCTGATGTGATATTCGTTAAATTTGTGGCTCTGGTGATATCTGGCAAATTTAAGGGTTCTAAAACATGCGGCATGTTTTTA
Source organism: Ricordea florida (assembly GCA_949710005.1). NCBI lineage: Eukaryota > Metazoa > Cnidaria > Anthozoa > Corallimorpharia > Ricordeidae > Ricordea > Ricordea florida. The sequence continues at coordinate 24,225,021 of OX453282.1, forward strand.
CAGCTAGTGAACTCTGCAATATAGTGGCAACGGCCAAGCACACATTTCAGTATGCGGTATAACTTGAAATATTCTGAAACTTAGGTTTTCAGTAGCAAAAGTCTTGATGTACTTCATACCTTAATATCGGGCTGGGTTCTTCGTTGTTTAAGTTGGGGAATTTCGATCATGACGTTGGTTGGCGGAGTTAAATTAAACGGCCAGGAGAACCAACGGGTAGCGACAGACAAAACGAGAATAACAGTGTAGCGTAAGGCCGATCAGCGTACGGATAGCCCAGAACTGGGGCTAGCTTGCACTTATGAGGACAGTAACTACACCAACTGGACTATATGCATCTATCTCACTTTATTAGAATAACTACGAGTATTTATATGTTACACAACATTCCGATTATCGGTGCACGATTGCCATGTAAGGAAATAGAACAGAAAGGGAGTTTATATATTGAGCAACACGTTGAGCAATCTCACGTACAGTAGATTTTACGTGAGGTTATGCCGATTACACTGCATTCTTATTACGCAAGTGTTGTTATCACGCTATGTCACGATAAGTCACGCTTGTCACACTTTGCTACAACAGCTTCAAGGCCTTTGATCATGCTTAAATCTTGCTTAATAAGGATTTCTCTTTTCTTCTCACTTCCTTTATCCATTATTGACGGAAAAAGAAGGAATCGAAAGTCTCACAATGTTGCGTGACAGCCAATATGCAAATTAGTAAGAGCGATGGCAGTGGGGAAGTAACGGGGTGGTTGTTTCACGGATCAACCAATTGGTGTAAGCATTGAGGCTTTCTGTACCAGCTGTTTATCCAGGATAACGTACTCTTTGCTCTTTTTCGTAACTGTTTGCTCAATTGACTAACATACACAGTTCTTTATTGAATTGTTTTTTTTTCTTTTTCCGTAGCGACTGCAGCAGCGAAAAATAATAATTATAATAATAACTAGGAGTAACCACAGGTTAGGAAATGCGGGCTGGACGATTGCAAAATGAGGCGCGACACAGAATTTTGACCCTGCAGAAGTGTAGGACTTGCATTACACACTTGTTTAAAAATTGTTGTTACCAAGCTGAGGAACTGGGCCTAAGAACTTATGTTGAAAATCTGGAAGGGATCACATTTTTCATACGAGTGAAATATATCTTTAAAGATCGACTTGAAGTAAGAGAACACAATGGACGCATGATGAACACAACATGATTTAATCGAGAAAACAAATATATCCAGTGGTATGACAGAACAACAATGGGTAAGCTAGAAATGTAAACATTCTGGCAGCAGGTTTCCCGGTAACGAATATGGATAATCAATAGGCCTTATTGCTGTCTTCAATTTTTTCAGTAGGCAAGCGTGGCAAAAAAATACAGAGATAGTAGAAACTTTAAGAGTATGATGCTTGGAACTTTTTTACTGCACAACATCTGATGCATTGTAGTCTCCGTTTCCATGGAGATATGAAATTCGGTGTGGGCTTCTGCAAAAGCTAGTTGCTTTGTAAGCTGTGCCATGTGACAATAGTTAATTTCTTTGGAAAATGAAACAGCAGCGCCAGCGTAAATTAAACGTATAACATTTAGACCTTAAGTAACTCACCTTTAGTATGTCAAAGGGTCGTAATCTAGAATCTGATGAGCCGTTGGAGTTCTCAGTTCGAGGAGTTTTAGCTCAATGCGAACGACACGAACTTGTGTCTCCTTTCAAATCACAGTACAATCCCGGCATGTGCACCGCTGCGATAATGTTTTGGCAGCCATCACTTATTAAACACATTGCCGTCTGCACGTGTTGACTTTTCAAAGATCACCTACACCCAGGGAACTATGGGTAATTTTGGAAGAAAAATTCTCGCCATAAATTTTGGACAGACTCCAAGATTACACAAAAGGAAGAGAACCAGAGAATACCGTTCACACTCACTTTTCACCCACTCAACCTACCTGTCAAGAACATCATTCTGAAGAACTTCAAGTTACTTCAGAATGACAACGAAACAGGCAGCATCTTCTCACTACCACCATTCATTTCATTCAAACGTAACAAAAACGTAAGCGATTTTTTAGTTAGAAGTACACTAAAATCAGACGAATCACCCGGCACTTTCAACTGCACACGCAAAAGATGCAAAACTTGCCCTTTCGTCCACAATACAAACAAAATAGCAGGACCTAAACGATCGTTTAAAATCACCGACCGTTTCACATTAGGTGACCGTTTCCGCGAACATCTGCGTGACGTCAAAGGAAATGATAAAGATGCATCGAAACCTGTAGCGCGACACTTTAATCTACCTAACCACTCAACTCAAAACATGGCGGTATGTGGACTTTCCGTGCATCAGGGCAATACGGAAAGCCGTAAAAACCTAGAACAGAAGTTTATCTTCCAACTCGGTTCTCTTAATCCCCACGGTATCAACGAACGTTTCTCATTCATTTAATCATTCATCTAATTTATTCACTTCCATTCACACAATGCTATGGTTCCACCAATAGCATGGCTCCAAACTTCTCTATATAAATTGAACGTAACCCACAATCCTCTCATTCGCTCCGACGAAGGGCTAACGCTCGAAACGTCAGCACCTCCCTTTTACCTTACGGTGGTATAACTTACTTAATCAACTCGTTTGATTTATCCAGTTTCTTGTGATTGCGAGTTAACTGAGGAAACACAGAATACCAAGGAAGCAAAAGGTATGAAAGTTACCAAGAAAGAAACTGTGTTGGAAAAAGAACTGCTCACCGAGGTAAAATCTGAGAAGGAAAATGTTACTAAGTCAGACAGTCAAGAACACATCGAAAATCATGAGATTCTTCACCAGAAACCTGAAGCTGGCTTCACAGCTGACGCAAAGAATAAAAGTTATATGAGAGGAAAGAAGAATACAATTAAAGCGAAAGCCGCCGAATGCAGTGGTGGACAAAATTTGGCAGCGCGGTCATCAACAAAACGCCGAGTTCTCAGCAAGCCACGAAAAAATGTTTTCGTTGGTTGGATATGTGGAAAGATTGTCAAAGCATTTTGTAATTCCAAGCTTCTTATTTAAGGAAAAATAACTCTTTATTTTCTGTAGTGTGCTCGTGAACGTTATACGAAATACTTTTTAATCTGCGTATGGTTGAACTTTATTTGGGTGAAGTAAGGGATATTGATGGATCGCACTATACCTCCTTAGCTTTACTTGGTTGTATAAATCAGCCAAGAAGCTGGACACTTTTGATGAGTTTACCGACATGATTAGAATTAACACCAAATTTTGTATTAATATACATATTTTTACAGATGATTGTTGTTCATATTAATAAAACAACAAAAATTGTTTGAAGAAATCATTTCGTTTATTTTGAAGTGAAATGTTTGTAACTATTCTTGTAGAAGATTAATTATTTCCTTTCTAAAAATTCATGCGTGCAAACACGCGCGCACGCAGATAGAGGATATGTGTGTTTTATATAACATTTATACTTCACTCTTGCTCAACCCACGAGATGGGAGTCAATCACCTGGGAACGTAAAATTCCCCATACTAGCCCCGTGCTGGATTACTTACTCGTCTCCTGACCCCGCCCATCCCCTCCCCCACTGAAAAACTAAATTAAAAATATTCTCATCCCTAGAATTTTCGCTTCCTTCGTTTGGTCACGTGATAAAGAAAAACAGTTAATCAAACATGAGTAGCTCTGGGAACGATAATGGCGTTGACGACAAAACACTACGCCGCGACAAAAAAAAATAAAAAATAAAAAAATAGTTAAAACCGTTTAGTGGTGTAAATGAATACAACATAACAAGATTCTTAACTTAACATAAAAATAGCTAGAATACCCTAAAACTAAAATATATGAGAGTCTCAATGGGGTGATGGCTTTTAAGGCAAACGGTTACTAACTGACTTTTTCACGGCACACTATTTGCCTTGCGGTTGACAGAAAACTTAAAAAATCAATCTCAATTCTTTTGAAGAGTTATTATTTATTTTTTTTTCTTTACAGTAAACATATTTTACGGCTAATGGTTAATTTATTTGCCGTATGGTTAACAGAAAATCTAGAAATTAATCCATTCTTTTAAAAGGTTAATAATTAGTTTTCGTTGTTTAAAGAAGTTAAAAATGTATTTCGTGGCTTGAATTGTTTAAATTTTTTTATTGTTAAAATTATTTTCCAATTTTTACACCTAACAGCCAATTTTTTTGGCCCATTGAGACCCTCATATATACGGTTATTTGACCAATATAAACAACTTAAGAAATTCTGGAAATAAAATACGGAATTCCTATGAATTATGTACAAGAAATATTATATTTTGTTCAACAGTTTGGTTCATAGGTCGCTATGCAGATTTCCCTTTCACTACCACATGTGATCAATTCGTATTTTCTCCGTACAATATCGATACAATCTCGAGCAAGAGGGCAATGAGATAACATTGATTGAGCTCAAATACTCCAAACTTAAGACTTGTGTGGTAAAACGTCAGATCGTAAGAGTGAAAGGGATAATAAAATATAATACACGTTTATAAGTCTTACACCTAAGAATTAATTACATAAATTAAAAATTAATCAATTAATTAATTTATTACGAAATTGTTTATGCGTATAATTCAGTTTTAAGAAAATTTGACTATTAACTCCTAAATAATATGATTCCTCTAAGTTTGATCTTTTTCATAAAAAGATTTTTTTAGGCTCAAAATTTCCAGCTTTGCTCAAGTGTGATGCTAATTAGAGAGAGGTGCAATACATCTCTATTTTCTGAACTGTGATAACAACGAGTTCAGTCCACAGACAAGTTGCTGTGTTTTAAAGGCTTCAAAGATGTCATGCTGTCCGACTCCAGTCAATTAGGACAACTCCAGAGGTCGTAACGTAAATGCGACGCTTTCGGCTGTTTGCAAACTTTGTTTCGATCAAACAATGTCGTTGCATTTCTCCTCGGCTAGTTCTGCTGATCTTGGTCGTTCGGGCAAAAGTTTCTATAAAGTCCATAATAAAGCACAGTCTAGTCCCCACACGGTTTCTTTTGACGGTATGCATTCCAGAGGAACGAGACCAAGTTCGTGCCGAGTCTCTCACGATGACAACATTCTTCAGGTAACGACCAACTTTGACCAAGTTGACTTAAACTTTCTGACATAACCTCAACCATATCGCCACGTAATAAATGGCTGCAAAAGTTACCACCCAACGCAACTGTCAGTCAATAAGGGTTTAGAATTCCTTCGTGAAAAATTGTTTTTTTTTCCGCGTCGGAGTCGGTTGTTGCTATGCGACAAAAGTCAGGTGAATGCACCACCATGGAATTAGCCTAAGAAGTCACTGTTATTTACACCAGGCGCTAATTAGACAAGAAAGATTGGAGACCTTAGAAAGCATAAGTTTCACACAAAAGGTCTTTGGCAGATTAGTGGATGTTACTCAACCGAAGAGACACTTTATGTTTCAGGATTCGAGGTGAGGTTCAATTAATTCCTCTATTATTCTCCGGTTCACCTCTGCACGCCCTACCCTAGTAAGGCCTAACATGACATCCCTTGTTGTGGCATTTTGTCCCTTAATCTCGCGGAATCGTCTGAGAACCAATCGGCACCGCTCGTGGTCGTCGGTCTGTTCCACTTCTATAGCATCGATTATTTCATCTCTTATTTCTAATTCTCTTGCCAATCTCTTCCACTCTGTGCTAATCTCCCGCGACACGATGTTAACGACCTCGTAAGGGCAAGGATTCATCACCACGTCTCTAGCTGTAAAAGATGCAGAAAATTCATGATTACGTCGTAGTATGCCACGTGTTAAGAGAGAATAAAATTAATTAGGCTATGTTCAGACTATAACAGATCCCCTTTGGAGAAAAACGCAAGGAATTCCGGCAATGGGGTATTGTGTTATTCTTCGTGGTATTAAACGCTTTGCACTAGTGTTACACTTGATCTGTTCTGTTGTTAGACTGTCTACACTGGCGTTATATTTGGACTGCACGGCTATTGGCCAATCGCAATCGAGTAATTTTATATATTATTAAGAGTGAGACCGTAAAAGTGATAGCACAGAAAAGAGTCTCACCAGTTGTCAGACGTTCAGCAATATCGTGGGTTACGTTGACATTCAGTTCACGTAACGCTGAAACGATACTTTGAAAAAAATCATCTTGAGCTTGTTTGCGCATTTGTCCCACTTCAGAGAAGAATTCTTTAATGACGCGTTCTTCATTAAAACTCGTGCTGTTCAACTTTTCCTGGTATGACTCCCGCAAGTTATGTATTTCTAGTGTACTCAAACACCGCATGAGCACTTCCCGAATGGGAAGTCTGAGGAGATGGCGGTCGTCCAGTGGAACCCCAAAGAATTCCACAGGCGTGCACTGCAAATGTGATCAAAAGAAGGAGCTCAGTAACGCCTTTAACCATTACAGTACTGTACTGTGGTACTGTTTGTTTTACTATAGTGTGGTTCTATTTTTTTCATCTCTGTATCAAACCATGCAGTGTGACCATTCTATGTAAAGCTACTGAACAGTACTATACTGTGGTACTGTTTGTTTTACTATAGTGTGGTTCTATTTTTTTCATCTCTGTATCAAACCATGCAGTGTGACCATTCTTTGTAAAGCTACTGAACAGTACTATACTGTGGTACTGTTTGTTTTACTATAGTGTGGTTCTATTTTTTTCATCTCTGTATCAAACCATGCAGTGTGACCATTCTTTGGTAAGCTACTGAACAGTACTGTACTGTGGTACTGTTTATTTTACTGCACAATTTGGTTCTAACGTTTTTAGCTGTGGATCAAACCATGCAGTGTGATCATTCTATGGAGAGCTACTGAACAGCATTGTACAGTGGTAATGTTTGTTTTACAAAAGTGTGTTCTAACTTTACAGTGTGGTTCTAACTTTCTATCTTCCAGTGTCGACACTGTAGATGAGGAAACGCTGAGAAAATACTACTTTTACAAGAATAACCCACAATTCCCCGGGAGCTATCCCGATGCCGACTTCGACAGTAGCCATCTTGCTTTTTAGATCTTTGCGTCCTTCCCGAATCTAATCAGTCGTTTACAAGGGAGAAAGTACGTTGTGCTGTGAGAAAGTACGTTTTGCCGTTGCAGATATAGGCCCCCGTAAATAGGCCGACAAGTCACTTGCACGTAATTACTTTGCAGTGTTGTCTGGACCGTCACACAAGGAGAGTAGCGTGACGAGCCAGAAAACAGCGGCGAGGAAGATTTAACAAGTCACCTGAGGTTCCACTTGGGCTTGAGGTATTCGAATTGTCATTTCACACAACAGCTCTTCGTCATTAACCTCCTGTGATAGGCAAAACTTCACACGTGCCGCACGTCCTTCTTTGAGACGAACAAGAACACATCTTTTGAACTGGCTCTCTTCGTGGAATCTGCCAAAACCGGCAAGTACATTAGCATGCACAATAACAATGGCTAAATTGCTATTTTGTCATATACTATTATTTATTATTTAATATTTATCTATTGATTTGTTCTATTTATTTTATACTGATGCCTCGCCTGGATACTTTAAAAATTAAGCTTCAATAACTTATTTATCAGCTGTCTAGCTACATTAGCTTTTATGGTTACTTCTGGACGGCGTTATATCCTACCCATGTACTATTTCTTTATCATTTGTGTGCATTTTAGTGGGTGGTGTATAAATAAAGACGTTGTTGTTGTTGGTAACTCAAAAAGTTGCAATATTTACCGACCCTGTTACAACTTTAATCGTACTTGACAAAAACATACATAACAAAAAAATCACTCCTCTCCTTCATCTCGGTTGTCTGTTCCTCTATCACCCTTTCTGCTCCGCCAGAAAAAACACATACGCTTTTTCCCCCGGCGCCATATCTATTAAAGCCATCTCCTGCATTAGTTTCGATTTGCTTTCATCCACGAATTGTCTGTTAAGGTGGGGCGGAGCGCAATACACGGCCCAGTTCCACGTGACCAGACACTGAGACGAGTCCCGCTGCACTTCTTCCAAGAACTGAATTGTAAATATTGCTGGAAATCGAGGAAGCCGACGTTTGACCGAAGAAATTCCTAATAATTGTGCCCACCACTCACGCAGAAACCAGAACCTGGAGTACAAGCGTGATATAAGTGATTAAGCAGTGAGGGAAATTTGCAGTACTAAATGTAACATAGAGACTTTGGCAAAAGTTAAGATTAGGAAGTCTACAACGATTCCTCCATTTTCGCAGAGGAAGCTTAAGGATTTTAGACGCGAAAAAAGGGTCGTCATAAAAACATTGTTCAAAATATTCATTTAGCCAACTGCTGTTTCTGTCCAGATGATAATTAACAAATATTCGCCGAAGACGAAGTGATTATCGGTGAATATTCAGAAGAAGTTGAAGGTGAATATTTACCAATAATCATTGAGCTTGAGGCGAATAATTGTTTTAGTATAAATACACAGGTGACTATTTTAAAAAAAGAAAAGAAAAAGCATTGAAAGCGCGAACGACTGGCAGCCACTTTGTTCGTCGAGGTGATTATCGGCTGATAATCCGAGATAGCGAACCAATCAGAGCGCGCGATTTTGTATAATCACCTGAGAATTTATACTAATGAGAATTATAGTGAAAAGGAAGATGAGGATAAGAAAAGTGATGACGTTAAAAATGATAGTAACGAAAATAATAATAATGACAACGATAAGCAGAAATAATATAGCTGCGAGATAAAATAAAGGTGATTCTAAGTGCAAAATAACCAGGAGGTTTGTCGTTATAATATTGTTGAAAAAAAATTACTTGGCCAACTGCTGTTTCTGTCGAGGCAATTATGATAATGACGTTAATAGTTATAATAATAAGGAAAGTGATAATGTTAATGATAATGATGACAATAATTATAATAATAATAGCAGAAATAATAAAGGTGTGAGATTAAATAAAGGTTACTCTGAATGCGAAATTAGGGTCGTCACACAACGCTTCTCCCCCCACTAACGTTAGTGAGGGAGAAGCGTTGCGTGACGACCCTAATAACGGCTGCCGAGAGAAGACTACCTATACCTCTGTGGTAGAGCGTTCGAACTACTCATGGGACGGTCGTCGGTTTGACTTCTTTTGGGAGAATTCAGATTTTCGTTTTCCGAGATTGCCTGTGAATGTAATGTAAAACACATGCACACATCAACATAGTTGTAGTTGTAGTTGTATCCTCCAAGAAATTTCCAAGCTCAAAACATACAATCTTCATAATTTGACACTTCACTTTGACATTCAAATCCTAGCAGTAATCAGGATGTTTGTCCCATAAACCTAGTTTAATGAGCGGCCGAACTAGCAATCGGAAGGTCGTCGGTTCTACGCTGTTCCCACGAGTCTCCTATAGCTCAGTGGTAGAGCGTCCGAACTAGTAATCGGAAGGTCGTCGGTTCAACCCTGTTCCCGCGAGTCTCCTATAGCTCAGTGGTGAGGCGCCCGAACTTGTCGGTCGTAGGTTCGACTCTTATTGGGAGCACTCGGGTGTTCATTTTCCGAATTTTCGGCTCAAAACCTGTCATAGATTTCCCTTACTCTCAGTGTTATTGGAATCTTAGTCCTCACTGGCACGGCATTCTTGGGAATAGTTAGAGTCACTGCAGGATAGTCAGGAATTGTGAACGTAGCAGGTTTTGATGTTATGTCGTATTTGTAAGCCTTCAAACGACACACCACGGCGTAACAAGAACACTTAGTTACCTTTGCCTCAGCCACAGGAAACAGAAAGTCAGGGACATCACCAGGTGAAGAGTAATCTTGTTCAATATCTGAAAGTAAGTAAAAATCAAAGTAGGACTATGGTTAACTCGTGGATACTTTTACAAAATAGAGAAGTTAGATGAGAGAAAAAAAGAAATAATTTTAAAATTAACGAAGTGTTTTTTTATAGTTGTGATTGAATGAACTTTGAAGATAATTTTAATAATCTATAATCACAAAATAAAAGTGACCAGGGAGCTGAGTAGCTTTTCGAAATAAACATCCAGTGAGTACATGACGCCAATCATTTGACTACATTAGACATCAGTTATAAGGCAGGTGGCAAGCATACAGTACGTGACAAGATGATAAGGTATCCGGTCATTTCGCACAATGGTCATTTCGCACCACGGTCATTTCGCTCCCAGTCACTTTGCACCAAACGAGAGTCAGATTGTTCCACTGAAAGGTCACTTCGCTCCATATTACAGTCAATTCGCTCCATGTTAAAGTCGATGTTTACATGTTGTTGAATAGAGAACAACACTTGCCAGAACATGAAATACAGATCACGAGCGTTCCCTGCCGATATGTACATGTTGTCAATTTACTGTTGCATACTGGTTATAGAACATGCATGGAACGAGTTACGACAGTTACTTAATGTTTACATGTAACAGTGTTGGAAGAGGCGAAACGAAGTCCGCGCCGGTAAACAAGGATCAAAAGCGTCATTTGAATAAAACTCTTTTTCCCTTTTTACTAATCAAGAACGATATATTTTCGATGATGATCGTTCCATTCCACGTTGGAAAAGGTAAGACCTCTGGGAGCTTTTCTCTCTTTCAAATGCTTTCATCTTGATGTAGTCTCCCTCGCAGCCGTTTATGTGTCTGGTTTGGTGCGAAGTGACCATTCCGTGGAACGATCTGACTCTCGTTTGGTGCGAAGTGACCATTTCGTGGAACGATCTGACTCTCATTTGGTGCGAAGTGACCATTCCGTGGAACGATCTGACTCTCGTTTGGTGCGAAGTGACCATTCCGTGGAACGATCTGACTCTCGTTTGGTGCGAAGTGACCATTCCGTGGAACGATCTGACTCTCGTTTGGTGCGAAGTGACTATTCCGTGGAACGATCTGACTCTCGTTTGGTGTGAACTAAGTCACTGGGAGCGAAATGACCATGGTGCGAAATGACCGTAAACCGAAGATAACAATTCGCTCTTCCGACGTCGACCGCCCCCAAGATTACAGGCAGTATATGACTTTCGGTTGTAGGTCGGTTAGCCCCTAGTCGATTAGCCCCTAAACTAAGAGTCGACTAGCCGTCAAATAAATTATCTATTATCAAACACACTCGCGATCTAACTTACTACATGGATATTCTAACAAACCTGGGATGGTCCACGAATCAAACTTTTTAATGTTGATGAAATAGTAGCCTATTGCGGTCGAGAAAAATCGGTTGATCTGATCGATTAGATCTGTACCATGTAAATTTGTGGCTATTAATTATTTTGAAAAAATAAAGAGTAAAGGAAGGAAACCCGGTCACCTTCAACTAACGAACAAAGGAACGATCTTAACCTTAGTGACTTCAATACCATGTATGAGTAAACAAAGAGAAACCTGTAGCGAAAGGGTAATCTACTAAGTCGAAAACAGATCTCCGTTAGGGGCTAATTGACGTCTAGTTTGGGGGCTAATCGACCGGATACCTTCTCGTCACGTTTAGCGCCTGGCCGAGTCAAAGGCTCATGAAATTCAGTCTCCAAGTTGGCCATTGTCCTAACTGGAGATATTCAAACTCTTTTTGATTTTAGCAAGACCGCTAATCGTCCTGTTAAGCTACAAAATCACCACAAACTCTGGCACCGGTACGATACACCGTCAACGTGAATTTTGATCAGTAGTCTTCGGTGACGACAATTGTCGTCTTCATATCGGTGCTCCCGAGTTCTATCCGACTAATTACGAACAGTTTCTACACTGGAGCGAGTGAGTGAGTGAGTGACAATTTGCATATCGGAGTCCCCACAAAATCTCGCAAATACGCTTCGCGTATCCACGAGTTTAAAAGGGCCTTATTCACCTATACCTTCAAAAATGCCAATCTTGATGACCCGTTCATGTACAGCAAGAGCAGAACGTACGGTCCTCAAATTTATCTCAGCTAAATATTCAGTCAAACTCCGTAATAAGTTGTCCGTGTGTATTTAGCCAGTGTCTGTAATAATGTAGTGTCTTCGTTAACTCTGTAATATATAGATTTAGCCAAGCCTAAAAACGGGGCTCCCGTTCAGTACTTTCATTTCTCTTTAAACTGTAAAAGCATTCTAAAATATTGCGAAGGAATTCACAAACGTTTTTAACTATAGTTAAGTGTCGAGGTCGGTTAACTCGCTATGATTTTTGTCTAAACTTTCGTCTGCCATTAGTACGGTCTTTCTACCTACAAAGTCATGGAGTATATTCTACAAAAAACACAAATTATCAATTATTCTATTCCTGATGAAACGTCGTCGTCGTCGTTGTCGTCGCTAGTGGGGCAACGTCGTCGCTAGTAGGGCAACGTCGTCGTCGTCGCTAGGCGCACGCGCCCGCGAGCCATGCCGCTAGCCACGATGACCATGAAAACTCAAACGCATGGTTTTCTCAATTTCTATCCTCGCACGGTAGTTATGGGGCTCCGCTCTGCGGCTCTTCGAGCCGCTGTGGAGCTCCGCTATAAATTACTACGAGATTGCTTGCCCCCGCTAGTAGTAAAATCGACCAATCAAGGCAGGGGCAAGGGTTAAAAATAAAAAGATTATAGACACACTTAATACAAAGTTAATTAATGAATTAGGGAAAAAATAAACTAACAATATAATAAATTACATGCACACACGAAAAGCAAGAAGGCAGTATCTAATAACTATATAATATAGGCTATGTTAATGTAGTAAAATGTTTAATAAGTTTGGAGACTTCAATATAGTCATCTTCATAGTGTAAAACATCAAGGAGTAGTTTTTTTAATTTTATTTGATATCCTGATTTGTTTAATGATTTTAGTGATTGTGGGATCGAATTCCAGATTGATACGCCAATTCTTGTAAACGATTTTTTCATTTTTTCTGTTCTAGAAGTTTTTATAGCAAAGCACTCTTTTGAGGACGATCTGGTGTTATAGTTGTGTATTGTTCTGATTTTCGTAAATTGATTAAGAAGGTTTATTGGAGCAGCTTGCGTAGGGACATAATACATCAAATAACATAATTGCTGGAAAAAATAGGAATGATATGGGAAAACTTTGATGACGTATTCGTCGGTGCAAAGGTAAGTTGACACTTGATACTCGCAAAAATCGAGTATCGGCCGTGTATGGGCTGCCATCACCACTAAAAATACAAGGATATTAAATAGATCAGCAACAACAAAGATAATAAAATTGTGTCTCTTGCACTTGTACGAACACGTGCTTGACAAAACGGACAGCAAGCAATCCCAATTAAGTATGTCCTTGTAAAGCCGAAGGCTTACAATGTGGACCATTGCGCAAGTGTGGATCTGCAGCGAAGCCTTGTAAAAATAAATTGAGATCGCACTGTGATTTATGCATTATCTGTTTTTTTCTCTACAAGCTTAGCCAGTAGAAGGTGTTCTTGTTCTTGCTGGTTAGGTCTTAGTTTCATGTTGGTTTTGTGTTACACTTGCAAGCTGTAAGCTAGCTTACTTGTTGTCAAATACATGATTTTTATCTGTAAAACAACAATTTTTATTTGTAAATTTTCCTTTCCTCATATTATAACATGTGTGAAACGCTACTGAACAATTTTTTCTTGGAAATAGCGCTATATAAATGAATGAATTACTTTTATTATTGTTTCAGTATTTTGTACCTAGAATATTTCCATAGCTTTCAAATCAGCTATTTCTTTCTCCATAATATTTTCAATTGGTAGTCATATTTTGTTCAGTATGGATGTGATGCCTTTGACTCAATTTTTACGTTCCATTTTCATCTAGCCTAGTGAAAGTATTTCCCCTTCAGCCAGCCAGAGACCAAGCCAACCATATAGCAATGCCAATGATAGGCCCAGCAAAGATGAAGAGCAGGTGAAGGAGAATAAGGATGTGAATGTTAGCGAGCCTAAGATCTTTACACAATAAATATTTATGTGGGTGACCCAAATCCAATCCACCAGAAACTTAAGCATTGTATTTATATGAATAACAACCTGTGCCCTGTATATCAATAGTTCATCTTTGACATTAGATTTCATTTCCTGTCACATTTCTTAGTTTTCCAATGTTATCTCTGGGATACTAGGGCAAAGTTTTTTTCTTTCTTATTTGGTAATTCTCTGGATATCTTATTATTGTATGTCATCCTTTCAGGAATTCATCATAATGGAGGATGACCTGGATGAAGGTGCAGAGGTTTCAGCTTCTCACATGGCTGCACAAACATCCCTTGAAGGATCTGAACCTGGCCCATCTTGTGTCAGCATTGCCTTGGTGCAAGAGTGGGGTCAGGGCATGATGCCACAGGAAATTGAGAATAAATGCCGTGGGCAAAGGCGCTTTGTCACAAGGCACACAAGGCTTCAAAAGTTGTACCTAGACACCGATGTCCTCCGGCTGGCTGTCAGGAATTGTGGCAACATTCGTAACGACAGGGAAGACAACAGCACTAGGTCCTTCCGAAAGGCTAGTTACAGGCAGTATGTACTCAATAGGTATGGATATCTGGGAAAAGGGAACAGTGAAAGTGTGCCCCTCATGTGTAGTTAAAGTGGTTTGTTAGCATTACCCATCTCAGACAGGAGTTTATATGGATTCCATCATGAATGAAGATAGAACCTGCCCTATTAGTACTTGCATGAACAATTGTAAATAAACTCAAATTGTCAGGAACATAAAATTGAGTTTTTAACCGTGGAGTGCATTTGGCAGAGATAGCTGTAACAACCGTGAGTCTTTCTCTGAAGAAATGCTTTTAATAACAGCATTTTGCCAACTACACTCTGACAACGTGGCACTGCAAAAGCGATGCTTATGCACATGCTCAGACTGAACTACACTGGAATTGTCGGAATGCTGGACTGGATATTTCATTTCCCCCTTTTTCCAGAGACAGTCTCTTCCTTAAATAGAAATGCAACTAGAAACAATGTTCTAAAATGTCCAACGTTCTAACCTCAAACAGAAAATGTTTCCGGAGCATAATGTCTGGTGAGTATAAGCTTAGTACAGTGTAGGTAACATAGTCTTTCAAATAGTCTGGACGTCTCAGATCTCGCTTTCGTCTGGTTACAGTTGCTGGAATCTCTGATGGTTTGTTCTGCTCCGTTTTATTACTGCTGCTGGTTTCGGCTGTTTTCTCTGTATTGGTGATAATCTCCTCTTGGACTGACTGAGGGTTGGCATTCAGGAGGATTTTCTCTCTCCAATCCTCTGAGGTTGGTTCGTCTTCCCTGCCGTCCCTCTCTTCGATGGTGTTGTCTTGGATTAATGCGTTAGCAATTTTGAACTGGCTTGCATCTCGATACACTTCCCGTCCATCTCTGATCCTCCGTGCTGCAATGCTTGATCCGTCGGTTCGAGTTACGATGTAGAATGCTGGTTCATATGCTGCGGACCATTTGTTCCTCTTCTTCTGCTTCAATAGTACATGTTCTCGTAAAATGAAGTTGTGTTTCCTGGTGGTCCTGTTCTCAGTATTCTGTTTGATCTTTTCTTTGTATCTCTCATCCCTCTCACTGATGACTGTGTCACGAGCGTTCTCACTACTCTCCCTCGTTTGATGGTCTATCTTGGTTCTGACTTGTCTGTTCATGAGGGCTTCATATGGCGCTATTCCCGTTGCAGGGTGTGGTGTTGAGCGGTAGCCTGTCAGCATTTCTTGAATAGCTATGCTGCCATTCCCACCTTTGAGGTGGGTAATCTGTTCTGTCTGGTTAAGCAGTTTCATGAAGCTTTCCACCTAGTCATTAGCACGTGCATGTTCTGGGGTAACACAATGATGGTGAAATCCCTCAGTTTTAACGAACTCTGCAAATTCTCTGGAATTAAACGGTGGTCCGTTGTCACTCTCCAGCTGTCTTGGGGTGCCATGAGTGGCAAACATTGTCTTGAGCTTTTCCTTGGTTGGTTGAAAAGCTGTTGAGTGGGTCTTTGCAACTTCTGGATATCTTGTTCTCTTGTCTATGGCCACGAGATTGTAATGTCCATCACGGTAGGGTCCACTGAAGTCTACAGCTATGACATCCCACGGTTTCTTTGGTATGTCTGTGACTTTGATGGGTTCCTGCCTGTGTTGCTTTGTGATAACCTGGCATTCATAACACTGACCAATGATCTGTTCGATCATAATGTTCCTGGTTGGAAACCAATACTTTCCTCTTGTCATTTGCTTTGTTTTGGTTGTTCCCAGATGTCCAAGGTGGTGTGCAGCCTTAATGACTTTTCTCTGTAGGCTTCTGGGGATAATAATCTGATTCATTCGGAAGAGTAGGCCATCCACTGCATACAACTCATTCTGCACACTGTAGAACGGTGCAATGTCTGGGTCGTTTTTGTGCCGTTCCCAGTCCCCGGTAAGTTTCCTGATGGACAGTTTATGGGTATCTTTGCAAGTTTCTTCCTTGATCTGATCTAGAATAACAGCATGCTCGGCTGTCACGACGTACTTGATTACTCTCTCTACAGCATCCTTTCCTTTCTCTGGAAATGGGTGTCTTGATAGGAAGTCGAGTGGGTCTGCATCATTCTTTCCGGGCTCATAGATTAGCTCGAAGTTGACACCTTGCATTCCCATAACCCACTTTTCGATTCTTGGTGGGAGTCGCATGGCTGCCATGTTGAACAGAGGGAGTAGTGGCTTGTGAGCTGTGATGATCTTGAATTTTGGCGCTCCAAGGAGGTAAATGCTGAACCTGTTCTTTGCCCAATGTACTGACATGGCATCTTTCTCTGTCTGACTATATCGTTTTTCTGTCTCGGTCATAGTACAACTAGTGAAGTGGACTGGCTGGAGACCACTGCCTTTCTCTTAGAATAATCCAGCTGAGAGCCCTTCATGGAAGCTGGCTTCCATTCTCACATCGATTGGTCTGGCTGGGTTGAAGTATGCCATTGTGCTTTCACTTGTTATGCTTGCTTTCAGCTTCTCAAATGCTTCATGCTCTTCTGCTCCCGATTTGAACTTTCTATCTTTATGCGTCAGCCTTCGCAAGGGTGCGGTTAGTGATGTGTATCTTGATCATGCCAAGGAAACTTCTCACAGCTTCTTTTGACTTTGGTGAGCTGCTTTCTTTTACAGCTCTAATTTTCTCTGGGTTTGGCTGTAATCAGTCTTTTGTGAACTTGTGTCCATAGAACTCTATCTCCTAAACTCCAAACTGGCACTTGTCAGAATTTAACGTGATCCCAAAATCCACTGCTCTCTGCAGAACTGCTTCCAATGTCTTGTTGTGTTCCTCCATGTTTCTTCCTCCTAACAGGATATCATCCCATTGGTTGAGGCACCTTGGTATGCCTCCAAATATTCGGTAGATAGCTTCATCAAAGAGATCTTGTGATGCTTTTGCCCCAAAGATCAGGCGTTTTGGTTGCATGTTCCCCCACGGGGTGCTGAAAGTGGCAATTTTCCTGGACTCCGGATCGAGTAAGAGTTGGTGGTATCCCTGCCGCATGTCAAGTTTGGAGAAGATAATACAATCATGAAATCTGTACATGAAGTCTTCAACAATTGTTCCCTGAGTGATCCTATTTCTTTCCATGAATTGGCTTGGTATCCTGAGGTCCACGCTGGCTCTGATCATGTGCGGTTCAAGTTTCTCCTTGTCTACAGCGCTGAACTTTGGCTTTGGTTGAACAACCAGGGGTGAACACCATGTGACTGCCTCACCTTCAGGCACCTCTTTGAATATCTCCTCTTCTACACACTGTCCCAGCCATTTCTTCAATGTTTCTTGCAGGTAGTAAGCCACTGGTCTCGGTCTTTGAGCTACAGGTACTGCTTCTGGTCTCATGCTGAACTTTGCATAGAACTCTTTTCCATTCTTGTTGTCTCTGATCTTCCCGATGCCCTTAAATACGTCACTGTATTGATCGGTGATTTCCTTGATTTCAGGTTTGAGATCCTTATTTTGCTTGACACTCTTGATGCCTGGTGGTTCTTCCTGGATTCTCAGGTCACTGGTATCAGCGAAAGAGCCATCTTCTCTGATCTGTAACATACCCAGCTCTTGAAGGGTACTTTTGCTCATGAGGGGTGGGGAATTGATTCTTCCTCTGGTTACAACAAATCTTGCGACTGCTCCCCAGGTCTGGTTCCCTACGGTGGTTGTGAACTCTCCTTTCACAGGTAGCTCACTCTGCAAGGTGCTTAGCTTTACTCTGCTTGGTTGTAATGTAAGTTTCACACTGGACCGATTTGTCAGTGGTTTATATTGGTGTTTATCCATGACATTTACTTCTGCTCCACTGTCGCGCTCAGCTCTTACATCAACATCTTCTATCTTCACTGATATAGTTCTGTCTTCACCATCTGTTTTGATTTTCTTCACTTGCTTCAGGTGTCTTACAGCTTGGAAGAAGAACTCGTCATCAGAACTTGTTGAACTGTTAGCATCTCCTTCAGTGGTCCTCTTTACGCCGCGCTTGTGCCTTGGATTCACTTGCGGCTTGTGATCTCGTTTTTGCTTGTTGTCTTTCTTGCTGTTGTACGGGCCTTTAGACTTGCACACAGAACTAAAGTGATTGAACCTTTGACATTTCATACATTTTTTCCCATACGCTGGACAGTTCTTGCCTTCCTCGTGTGTGTCTGTTTGTCCGCAATATCCACAGGGTTGCTTTCCCCGACCGCTTTGTTTGTTCTTGGGTGGACGCTGTAGAGTTAAGATACAAGCAATCCATAGCCATTCAAACACGACTTAATAGGCCAGAAGTTCCAATAACTCAAAGTTTAATCAAGGGTTGCTCACAGCGATCGAAGTGTAGACAATTCTGAAGAAAGGCTTTTGAGTCGAGGTTGACGTTATAGCAGCGATTGAAATTATTGTTGTAGAGCTGAATTGATTCTGGCGTAAAGCGGTTTGAACTAAGAGTGAAAAAGCAGAGAATAACACTTCTAAGTACTTGCGTTGACGGCAAGCGTGGGAACTGACTTGAAATGACACGCCTTTAACATAGATGAAAACTAAACTAATATATAACTTAACGTAACAATTAAATTCTTCTTACTTTGGTTTCCTGACTTGCTTGTTCCAAAAAATAGCGTAGATTGGCTGTAGCGTTTACGATAGCTTCGTTTTCAGCGTCGCAGAAAATGTTCTTAAGCAATTATCGAAGCGTGGTCTCAAAGCTAATTGCACGCTCAAATTACACGAGTCAGTGATTGGTAGACCTTAAAGTGCTAACTAATTAACTAGATTATGTTCGCGTTGTAAGCTAACAGACGCCACTTCTCAGAACTGTCGTCCAAGCTTCTTCACATCTAGAGGAGTTTTCATGTCGCTTATTTGCAGTGATGTATCTTCGACTTGAGCAGCTTCGGTTAAAAACCGTGTCAAATCCCATTTCTTGTTGATCGCTTTTTGGATGAGCAATTGATTCTGTCATTTGGATGACGTGTTCCAAGATATGTTCATCGCAGTTAGCTTCAAATTTGCAGTCGTTGGCTTTCTCTCTTAAACGTGCAGCACACGCGTTCGTCGTTTCGTCATGTGCCGGTCTCATCTTGAGGAATATGTATCTTGCGTGGTGTTAAATTTTCTTCGGCTTGAAGTAATTATTCAGCTTCTTTCTCAACTATTCGTAGTCATTGCTGCCATCTGTCGGGTTTGGCAAACTTTTCTCCAGGCGCGCGATTTCTTTCCCGCCATAAATGATGAGTGCATCTTTCTTGTCAAGTTGTTCCGTAATCTTGAAATATCTAAATTCCTGTTCGATTTCTTCGAGCCAGTCGTCCCACGCTTTTCCTTTGGCTATCGGGTCATCTCCTGGGGTAAATAGTTGAGATTTTAGATTTCTCGTTGTCGTGATAACTTGTACTGGAGCTGTTGGGCCGGCATCTGCTTGTTCTGTGTCGACTGATCGATTCACGCGTTGTAGTATTTTGCTTGCTTGCTTGCCTCTCTCGCTGGGCTTCAAACTTTGCTTGCTAGGTTTCTCTTGCTTTTTTCTCTGCTTCTGTTTATTAGGCGAGCTTGTTTTCCTCGTCGCCAGTGTAACAACTGCGAGTCTTTCTCTGAAGAAATGCTCTTAATAACAACATTTTGCCGAGTACACTCTGACGTTGCACTGTAAAAGCAATGCTTATGCGCATGCACAGACTGAACTATACTGGAATTACAATAGCATAGTGAATTTTTTAGTTTTGTGTAAATTTAACTGTTGGCATTGCCTAAATGGCGGTGTATAAATAAATATGAAAAGTAATTTAAAACCTCTTTGTCATTGAATAGTTCATTTTTTTAAAATAAAAGTATACTTTTCATCTCTGGCAAGACTTAACAATAATAATTTTATATTCTTGTTAATTGCAAGATACATTTTTGTGAACTGCAGCAAAAGGGCACATTTGTTTTTATTTCAACCCTTGCAATGTTCACATTTGTAATAAGAATCTAATAGCCACTCACATGAAGTGTTTTCTTTTTAGCCCTCTTATGGAAAATGCATGCTGACCTAACTCACAAAATGGACAGATTGGCTCAGACAGACACATCTGTTTTGCACATTGATGAAAGGCCTACAAACGAAAAAGCAACCAATGACTATAACCAACTACATGCAGAAATTGTATTGTGATTTCTTCGGTCAAGCCTTAGAATTCCAAGGAAAATCAACTCTGTTAAAACCACAGATGCAAAGACCCTTCTAAATATACAGCCAAACCTCTTCTTATGGACACCATGAAACCCCTAACAGACACCTATGGGAGACAGTTGACTTGATCCTTGCTTATAGGCTATAAATGGGCTGTACAAAATAGCATTATTATAATTAATACATTCTTCTCAAGTTTTTCTTGATTGGAAAAGTTCTTTTGATGGTAGAGGTGGCTTTGCAGCTATAGTTGGAACCACCAATGCTGGATCACTCTTGTACAGCAGTACGTACATCCTCCAGCAACCTGGTAGGTGTTATCATTGACAGAAAATTCTGTAATCCCAGTCACATCAACGTTGCTGCAGAAATAAATGAGAGGAAGCAATATTACAACAAAAGAAAAAAATCCAGAACAACACAATCTGGACTATGTTTTCTTTGTTTTCCTTCATGTATCTAACAGCATCAGAAATATATATCTTGCTGCTTCATTCTGACATACAAGTACATGTATTAACTTTGCTTGCTGTGTATTCCAGAGGTTACATGATTGCATAACAACGACAAAAGATAGAAGAAGAAAAATTATTTTTATTAAAAACTTATATTGCAAGACAGCCTGCAATAGTAAACATGAAAAGTGCAAATACCAAATTACAATTTCTATCAAACATAATTATTGTAACAGCTAGCAGAAACTGAAAGCTACATGACATGCAATCCAAATACATTTCGGGATCAACAGGGTACATGACTTTGCTGCTACTGCACAGTGTATACAGTGTTTACTCAAAACTAATAAAACTCAATTGACCTTGTGGAACCAGTACTTTCCAGTGTCAAATTAGGCGATGCTACTGAAACAAGCACTGGTTTCACAGGGGTAGAGGTCAGTGGAGGACCTACATAATCAGGAATTAAAGAAATAAAGATGATGTGATCGAGTTGTTTGTTAGATTTATTACGTATCTTTTCCGAGATAACAAAGAATTTGGCTTTTTATAACCTACAGCCTGTATGTATAACGATAAAACCGCTTGTAAAAGATAAACATTGTAATCAATTGCCAGTGGAATGTATATCTCACCTTCAAGATGGTGTCAACCGTCTCTGATCTTGTACTTCTTGTCACAATTGCTTTTTTTCCCCAAAAAAGGAAGTATGGTTTGTTTCCAAATACGAATACTAAAATAAAATTTTCTGCAGTAACAGGTAATCAATACTGACCTTCGCCGTTCCGGAGAAAGAAGACGACCAGCAACTTGTGAGTCCGTGGTTTACCCACATTTGATCTTTGAGGACACCCAAGAAGAGTGCAATACACTGTCTAATGAAATCCTTTAATGACCCCTTTGCCAGACTTGACTACACTGCTTTTGCAAAGTGTAGATTCGTTTACGCTCGCTTCCAGTTTGACGGCCACCATGGCCCGACATAACACCATACGAACAAATTGTTTCTAAATGCCCCAAACAGCAAAGGCGTTACCAAAAATTATAATGGAAGCAAAGAATGGATGTTCCTCTGACTAACTGACGATATTGTTACTTGCGATGAACAAGGGTGGCTTTGATTCAACAAGATATAAATCCCTGTTCTCGTCACTCAGCGATTTTGAAAAACTTTGCCAATTTTATCAACTGACACTGACACTGACACTGCTCCTTTAAGGAACAAACGTTTGAATTCTGTAAACGTTATTCAGCGTATTGTGTTAAATTTTTCAGCCATCAAACATCAAAATAAGTGCATGAGGGGGCATGAGGGGCTCATGTGCAGTTTAAATCAAAATCTCAATATTTGCAAAATAATCAATTTTAGGCCTGCAATCTTTGATATCATCAGAAAATTGTTGTATATCTCTTTTTTGTTATGCTATATGTATTCTTTTTAATTTCATTTCTGTTTGGTTGTTTTGTTATTGCAGGGATAGAGGTAGAGGTAAAGGTAGGAGTTTCAACAAGCATCCAAACAGAATTTACAGGAAAAAATACAGCTGTGATTGCAGCTGTACCAATATAAGGACCACCTTGAAACACTAGTCCAATTTGAGATGAAAACATTGGAATTTGCCTATAGAGTGTTTGCACAAAGATCCACAATCACTTCTTTAACAAAACTAAGAAGAAACCAAAGATCAAAATGTAGTGGTACAGCACATCAAAGCTATGGTTGTTTTCCTAAAAGAAAGTAGATTGAAGACAAAATTAATGCTTTAAAATGAACTTGCCTTGTGACTGGCGTAACTTGAATGATGAGCCTATCTCCTGCTGACTACTAGGAGCTGCTGAGATTAAAACAATTGCAACTACTCAATAAAAAATACTCAGACTACACTCAATGTATAGTTAGGATATTTTATCCACCTGGTTACTGACCAGGTTCTGATTCATTTTTTTCTGGAACTTTATACTGGAGATGCACCATGCATCAGTTCCACAGGCTTTAATACTTGTTCATAATGGATGAGGGGACACACTGCGGGCCAAACAAGATAATTATTTTGGCTCTTAGTTTTGAAACAACAGCTTTCAATTCAGTGATAGAATAATAAATATTACAGATGTATATGCCTGTCTCTCAGTGACTGTGTAAGATATGAACCAAATCCTGCTCAATGGTTGGGTACACAAGCAGACAAGTTAGAGCTGCCTTACAATTTCATAATTATTGTACATGTAACATAATTTTTTTTTCCAGTCATAAACATTTATGTTAATGAGTTGTGGCAAAAAATTTATGTTAATGAGTTGTGGCAATAACCTCGGCCGGACCAACACTCAGAGTCTTAATCTGATCAGCCACACTCAGTACAACCAACTAAGATGGTATTATAGTATAATCAATTAAGTATGACTAGCGTTTCAATTGAACCTATTATTGATATTTAGTAAAGGCGGCCCATAACGCCTTTAAGGGACCGGAATGTTAGTTTCGAAACTCGTCGTCCATTTTTTTAAATTTCCTCTAAGTACCATTTGATTAGTGAATACAAGCAACATGGGTAGATACAGACTAGTGCAACTAGTTTCCAGAGATTAATCAGAATCTTTAAGAAATTAAAAAAAAAAAAATCAGAAAACTATGCCAGAAAGTCTTAACTGCAAGATGACAATTCGTCCCAGGTGTTTTTATTATAACACATGCAGAATTTGTTAATTCCAACTGCACTGCATTTTTGCCAGCTTCTAGCGGACCAGCGTCTTGTGTCTCACTGAGCCCAGTCTTCACTCTTCCCTTTTCCACCTCCCCCTCCGTACATCTCTGCTCAATGTATGTGCACTAGTGCAAATTTTCTATTGTTTCGTATGCACTAGTCAAAACTCTCTTCCACAAGCTGAGCACAATTGTGCACCAGTCAGAGTCTTTTCTCACTGGCGGCCATGATTCCGTGCACTGGTCGTGAACTACTCGCTCTGAGTGACGTGTCATGGCGTCGCTACTTTCCAGGGAGCCTATTTGTCAAAAGGAAGATTGTTCACCGTTTGATATCGGTACCGTGTACAGAATTATTGCCCCGTTTACCGACGCTGAAAAGTTTCGGTTCATTGAAAACGTCTGGATGCCAGATCTACTGTTTGAGTTCCCCGCATCGAAAGAAGGCTCTGGAAAGCAGCGTACGTTTCGACAGGAATGGCTCGTGAAATACCCTTGCTTTTTTTATTCCAAGTACTTGGATGGCGCATTATGTTTGCCTTGCATCTGCTTCGGAATGGAATGTGGCAAAAATGGTGCCAAACTAGACAAGCTGTTTCGATCCCCGCTTACATTTTGGACGACGGCACGTGGAAGATTCGACAACTATTCCAGCGGAAAGTCAGAAATTCACAAATTTTCTGTCATGGCAATGCAGAATTTCTTGGCTGCAATGAGAAGGCAAACCGCCCTCACTGATCAGCAGTTAAACCGGTTGATGCAAGCCCAGATCGATAAAATTGAGAAACTGTAATCGTTTGTGGTCAAAACAACATTCCGTTGATGGGGAAACGAGATGACAACCCTGATGAGGAAACTTTCAAGCCCTTCTGGAGTTTCGTATTGAAAGTGGCGATGTAAAGCTTAAGGAACATCTCGAGAATGCGCCAAGAATGCCACTTACCGCTCCAAAACGATACAGAAAGAGACTATTGAGACTGTGGGGAATTCTATTTCTTCAAAGATCATCGCCGAAGTTAAACAAAGCAGAATGTTTTCTGTTATGGCTGAAGAGGCAGCGGGCGTTTCCAACAAAGAAAACCTGTCTCTTGTCCTTCGCTATGTCGACTCTTCAAAGAATATTCGCGAGGACTTTGTTGCTTTCCGCCTTTGTGGAGAAGAAACAACCGGTAACGCAATCAAGGAGTTAATAATTAATTCAGTTCGTGACCTTCTTTTGACCATGGATAATTGTAGAGGCCAATCTTATGATGGTGCTGAGAATATGGCTGGCAGGTACGTTGGTGCATCAGCATTAATCCAACATCAGTTTCCCAAAGCGATTTACGTTCATTGCATGAATCACCGTCTCAATCTGTGCGTAGCTGATACTTACACGCTGGCGATGGTTCAGAATATGTGGTGTACTGTTAGGAAACTTTCTGAATTTTTTAGTAACTCTCCTAAGCGCCAGCATCACCTTGTTGATAAGATTAAGGAGCTATTACCTAACAGTAATCACAAAATTGTAATTGGTGTTTGTCCCACTCGGTGGATTACTCGTATTGATGGTTTAGACAAAATTGTTGAGCTCTTAGTCCCAGTTTTGTCAACACTGAAAGATGTGCAGTTCAACATGGAAAAGAATGGTGTTGTCAATGCTGGTACTTGGAATTCCAAGAGTCGGGATGATGCACGAACTTTACTCAATGGTATCACTTTTGAAGAAAATGCCGTAGACAATCGACCATCTGAGAACAAATAAACCCAAATCCTTCCTGAAATTTGTCACTAGGAAATTTCACCGGACCGCCTAAGCAATGAAAGAACACGATCGAGAAATAAATACAAACTAATACCACTTCAGGACAAAAAGTGGCAAAATGTGGCAAAAGTAGTTTTTTTACCGTTAATTTGGGCATAAAGGTACTAAAGGTTCATCTAAATCCGGTGTATTAAACTTGCAACATAGCAGAATCCATCCTGGGTACATTTGCGTACTTAATCGAGTTCACACCTGAGTGAGAGAGTAAGTGACAAATCGTCCCCTCACAATATGTCATCCTGCATTAACATGCACGGATCACATAAAAACGAAGTAAAAAAAAAAAGAAAGAAACTGTCCCCGGCGGGACTTGAACTTAGGCCGTCCACCTCACCGAAGGGGAATGATCACCGCTAGACTACTGAGCAAGTCATGCACTCATACTTGATCGAGTTTACACCTGAGAGATCGAGCGAGTGCATTAACAAGCACGGATGACACGGATGGGGATTTGTAGAGAAGCACGCTCAGAATATGCATCTGTACGTGGTGGCTACGTCGAGTGAGTATTGAAAGACAGTTGTGTTGGAAAACCGTGTCCTTTTTAACTCATTCGTTGCGAAGCAGAATGAGTTGTTGTGGACAGTGGGAAAACGGCGTTAACATTTAATGTTATTACATATTATACGGCGTGATCATTTAATGTTATTACATACTATACGCCGTGATCATTTAATGTTATTACATATTAATCCGCAGTTGAAATATATGGTCTTCCATATATTCATTTGCATCATTCTTCTTCATCTACGGGTATATAACGAACTCACAATATGACCAGCTCCCAGATGGCATGATAGCTCAGTTGGTAGAGCACTGCTCCGGTATCGCAGAGGTCATGGGTTCGAATCCCGCTCAGGCCCGAGTTTTTTTCAGGCTTTAAAATTCACAGCTGCTTAAGTTGTGTACATAAATGCGATAATCATTTAATGTTAATACAGAAATCTGCGTAGAAAGAAATGGCCGCGTTAGCAAAAATAGTACCAACAATCATATTGCTGTACATCATCAACTGACAAACCACAACATTGACTGGGACTCTGCTCATTGCTTAACCTACAGTACAAACTATTTTCAACGACTGACCCTGGAAAGCTGGTACACCAACTTGGAACGAACACCTCTTAACAGATGTCAACAACTACCGGCGCCTTACAAACGACTTATCCATGACGAAAACAAAACCGACAAACAGACTTCTAACAAACCGACATAATTTGACTAACTATAGACGGACCAAAAACCGACCTATTTGACAAACAATAGACGGATCGAAACCGACCAATGACTGGTAACAAACTTTACACGAGTCTTTCAGCCAATACCATCATGGCTAAACTGACCAATCACGTTTAACAGACCAGACTTATAACATCATCGTCTGACAAACACTATCCACTTGACTCTGAAGATGACTTCCGCTCAGGTTGTCGAAACGTCAGTCACCAACAACAGTTCTTTTCAGAACTACCCTCACCCGGACGATCAAACTAGACGAATTACATTGGCATATTCCAACTCAGCAACCTTGGCATTTTGAGCAATCTGATTGGCTCTCCACCTCGATAACATTCAATATTCTAAAATAACTCAGATACTACGGGCACGCTGATTGGTCGAAAACCTATGGGTTATTATGCCGGTAAACCCATAGAAAAGAGAAACATTTTCTGTTTTATTTGAAGTTAGCTTATAAAAGCAACAAACCGATGTTTCTATGGGTTTACCGGCGTAATAAACCACGCAGGATGTTGGGAGAACACGAGAAGATCTTGTAAATCACGTGCCGCAGACGAATGATTCACAACGAAACGATGTCAATTATACCATGTGCTTGAGCCTGTCTTAAATGTATATCGATCCGCCATAGAAGACATGCGCACGCTCATGAACACAGGGATCCCGACTGCGGCAAGTAATGGGCCTTCGGCTATTACCGTAAGCGGTGTTGCCCCATGAGATTACGGTCGAAATCGCGGAGAAAAATAATATGGAGAAATGGCTTGCAGTTTTAGACTCGTACCCGGCCGTAGGCCTGGGCACGAGTAATTACACAAAACACTACCACGATGAAACGTTGACCAGAGCAGGGCCAAACAATAGCGCAAATGAACGAAACAGTGAAACTTCACGTGAAAAATGAAGTCCATTAAGTCTCTTTGTCGTACGAATTACGCTTTAACAAGTCGATTATCCTCGGCGTCATTGTCGTGTTTACTTAAGTTCCCTACTGAGGTTGCTTCATTGGTATACACTAGAACAATTATTCTCTTCAGTCTCGGTGAATAGTGACTTTAGGAATATTCTGTCACTATTCACCTCAATTTCTGAAAATAATTGTTGATTATTAACTCGTTTGTAAAACCATTTTTTTGTTGATAAAACAAAGCTCATTTACTTGTGACGTCAGCCTCCTTAATTGAAGGATGCAAGAAACGTCCTGCAACGGGGACAAAACCAGAGTTATCTATTGAGACAGTGTAACATACGTCTTGAAATTTGGCCTTAAACTTTCTTATGTTCTAAACTAAGTAAAGATCAAAGGGAATCCCCTCCTTTACCTATTTTAAGACACAAAAATAAAGTATTAAGGAATGGGTTGTTGCTCATCGTGGAAAATGTGATGATAATATAAATAGTTCATCTGTCACACGATGTGGTCACTGGATGTTGATCGCGACGTTTCGACTGCTTACTGCTAGTCTTCAGGCGATGGGGTCGACTGATTCCGGCTCACCATTATGCAGCTGTGTGGTCTTCTCTGATTGGTGCGTTTCAATCCTGCTATTGTTCCTGCTTGTTGTGTTTTCCTCAGGGGCCTGATGGCTCGCCGCGTGTTTGTTGTTGTGTTTCTTGATTGTCGGCATTAAAGCTTCTGGAATTTCAATTCCGTTATCCCTGTTGATGTTATTAGGGTGCAGCCTTATGTGAATTGCCTCTCTCACCTTCCTCGTGTACCAGTGGTTATCACGATCAATAAACTTAACTTCTTTCCAGAAAGGGAATTACAAAAGGTGGAATCCACATCCGGGAGGAGCGAGGATTGGGATTTACTGCAAAAACCATCCTCGGCGAAATCAGTTACGAGGCGAAAACCACCTGATGTTTTCTTGACTAAGAATGAGGGGTTGAGGTACTCAACAGAAACATTAATGTCTTCAGGGCGCCGGAAGACACCGAGTCTTTCCACATCATCAAATTTCTGTTTAGTTCGACGAGTTTGTCATGAGCATATAAGGGAAGGCGACCTTTTTGCTGGGGAGGCTCCACGGGATCCATATTTACCTTTGCCTGGAGAGGGCCAAATCCGCCATAGTAGCAGGTGATCGATGGATCAAAGACGGAGTCATACCGGTCGAAAACAGTACGGAACTTATTACTGATGTCTGGACGGAGGAGGTTATCAGGGTCAAGGGTCACTCCCTGGGAGTGTTTTGTCTTTAATACTGGCACTGAATATGCTTTATGGATGGGGAGGCTGACAGCTGGGTTCAGAGGCTGATCCTGAAGGGTAGGTGAGAAGACTGGGTTAATCTGGCACAAGTGCTCATTCCTTTTTAGGACAAGTGGGCTGTCGGACAGGTTGGGAACTCTACCAGCGATGCTTGTGATGATGCCTGGGGAAGGCCACATGTTAGAGAGCTTTGCCAGTCGTGCGTTGCAGGTGTCGGATCGGGGCTCCAGTGCATACTCAGTGTCGGGGGTGGCTCCTTCTGGTAGCATTATCTCAATGAAGTCACCAAGCCAGAAAGTTGTTGAGGAGGATGGGGCGCGAAAAACTAGCGTGCGACGGACGGCATTGGAAGCAGGTGGTAAACTCGTGGACCCGTATGTGAAAATGGTGTTGTCTGTGAGGATAACCTGGCGTCTCGCAGGGCGAATAGTTATGTCATTGGCCTCCATGAACGGTGTACCCGCCAAGACATCAACATCTAGATTCTCTACAACTAGTCCCTCAAAGTGAAACAAGTGGTTCCCTCGAGTGAGGCCAAGACCAGTTTCCCTCAAGACTTTTAAAGGAGAAGAGCCATCCGCTTGATGGGCTGATTGAGAACTTTGCTTAATCTCAGCACCTAATCTCTAGGCAGTTGAAGGTCTGATCATGTTGCATGTGGCGCCACTATCGATGGTACCTCTTGCACTTTGATGACCAAAGAATATATCAATGTATGGAGACTGGCGCCCAAGAACCCTTCTAGACACATCAGTTGGACCTGGATCAGACTGCTCAACAGAGGGACACAGAACTGAAAATCCGGATTGTCACACTCTTCATCAAGAATGGAAATAATCTGACGTGCCTTCAGCAAGTAGAGGCGGTCCTGGTCGGGGAGGAAACCACACTCGCTGAGGAAGTGATTGTTTCGTTGTCATTCTGAAGTAACTCGAAGTTCTTCAGAATGATGTTCTTGACAGGTAGGTTGAGTGGGTGAAAAGTGAGTGTGTGAACGGTATTCTCTGGTTCTCTTCCTTTTGTGACGTTTGTGGTGCTGAGTGTTGGTCAGTTGTTTGAGCGCGTTGAGCTGTCTTCACAACTGAGTCAGGGTAGCCACGGTTCTTGAAGAACTGGAGCATTTCTTCTGATATGCTAGAAAAGTCCAACTCATCACTACATAAATGTCGAAGTCTGAGGAATTGAGAATATGGAATGGAATTTTTAACATGGGTGGGGTGAGAAGACGAGTGCAACAAATAACTATTGGAGTCTGTAGGTTTGTAGTACACACTGGCTGATAGGCCGTTGTTGTAAATTGAAACGTTGATATCGAGAAAAGCTATTGAGGTTTCTGAAATTTGCCAAGTATATTTCAATGCTGGGTGGAACGAATTGACAGAATTAATGAAATGCTTAAGTTCTTCCCTGGTGGATGAAGTTGCGCCAACGCAGTCGTCAATGTAGCGGGATATAGTTTAGGTTTAGGTCCGTTGTATTGGCTGAAAAATTGGTTTTCAATGTAGCCTCCGAAGAGATTGGCATAGCTAGGTCCCATTTTAGTGCCCATAGCGACACCATTGATTTGTTTCTCACTCTCCAACCATGCGTATAAAGATATCTGGGATGCAGTTGTTGGTGAAGTTCTGGATTGTGAGTTAAGCCGGTTATGAGCGCACCAAGTGATTTTACATCTATATTTTTCACAGCACGAGCCTGATAACCCACACGACACCCATGCTGTTGCCGTTAAACGGGTTCAAGACCAGGAAGGGACAGAAGGGATGCTTCAGATCGTGGGCCATGTGCCACTGACACCTTCACGTGTCTTCCACTTATTTTTAAAGCACGGAGGGCAAATATCAGTGGAAGTGGCTGGCAAACGAAGAAAGAAGGGCATTGGACTGGAAATTCCTACAATTTATTCCTTTTACCACAAGAAGCCATCAAAGATAAAGAAATTAATAGAACTTATAAAAGACAAAGAGGATAAAGTGGATCTGTAGATGCTTTTATGTCTGTATGAAATTTTGTAAACAGCTGTAATGGGCTGTTGCCCTCGTGTTACAGGATTAAAGAAATGTCATCCTTGTTGGTCTGTTTCACATTCATCGTTCGTCACATGTTGACACTTATTCGTTATATCGGTGTTTTCCACGTTTGGGCTTCTGAATTCTGTTTGTTATAAGGAGGATTTCGTTATATCGAGGTTTTGTTTCATACATTTTACTGTAATTTTGGCCGGGCTGAAGAAAATCATTCGTTGTATCGAGGACTTCGTTATATAGAGGTTCGTTAAATCGAAATTCCACTGTAGTTGACTTAGCTAAAGTGCAGATCAACCTGTCAGTTTTAAGTGCGGCCTGTGAACAAGATCGTTCTTCTCGAGACGGCTGAGATGGACGACAACGATTAGACAGTTAAGAAGTATTTTACATATTCAAGAAACTGAACATTCATAATCTCAGTTAAAGTATTATCAATTAAGTATGACTAGCGTTTCAAACCTATTATTGATATTTAGTAAAGGCGGCCCGGAAGGTTAGTTTTAAAAACGCCTCGTCCATTTTCTAAGATTTCCTTTAAGTACCATTAGATTAGTAAATACAAGCAACTATTATTTAGTAAAACGTGCTTAACACTAAGTGACGCATTAGCTAGAGAATTTGTAGTTTCCCATTTATCTTACCGCTAGGTCCGCCGCTTCTGCGTAGGTCTCGCAAACGCTCTACGAGTTCTTCACACTGTTTGAACCAGTCGTACTCCTGAGCATAGTTTGTGCGCACGTTTTTTGCCTCAGCCAATCGCACACTTCTATTCTTCTGACGCATCTGCTTGATAGACTTGGCCCAATCAATGGCATCATCCGTTGTTACAATGTAAAAATCGCCATGCAAAACATTTTTCAGTGCTTCCCCAAAACCTGAATTACTGGATACAAGAACAGGCAAACCAGCAGACAAAGCTTCCAAAGCAGTCAGCCCAAACTCCTCCGTCCTTGATGGCATAATTGCGAGGTCAGCTTCATAGAACAGTTCCGATAGCTTCTCCCTATCGTTTCGAAATCCGCGAACTAAGAGCTGGCTTCGATCGATGCCATGTTTAAGTAGATCGTTTAGGACACCTTTCTTTTCTCCATCACGAGCCCCAACAAATATAAGGTGATACGTCTTGTCTTTTAGCTCGGCTATTGCTCGGGCAGCAATGTCGTATCCTTTCAGCTTAAAATCTTCTGGATCACCACGACCGAAGACCAACACTCGAAAGTTCCCCAGGTCGTCTTCTCGTTGTTTTAAATCTTCAAATTCTTTAAAGACCCCGGGCGTGAACTCAACCACCTTTATGGCTGGACGAAGATAAGCCGACCAAGCTTCAGTTAGCTTAGGTCCAATGGCCACGACAAGGTTGGCCATCTTGCACAAATCGAGTTCAGTCTCTTGTTTCTTCTCACCCTTGGAAATTGCCTTTTCATCTTGTTTAAACATTGCAAGTTCTTCACTGGCTGTGTGTACCACGTGGACCCACGTGCATTTGCGGTTCTTGGCTATCACCTGTGCGGGAGGTCCCACTTTTTGACCGTGACCAATGACGACATCGATAGCAAGGTCCTCCGGTGGAGAGCTTAACCTCATGATTTCAGATATCCCAGAAAACTCTTGGGCCTTGACCAGATTTATATGATGAGCGTGTGCTATCTGTTTTTCTTGTTCACTGCACTGTGGAACAAGCATAGAGACCTCTACACCTGGAACAGCAGCTAACGCCTTGGCCAGCTCCCTGTTTAGAGTGGATAACCCACCTTTTGATGAACCCCATTCGTCTCCAAGAAGGGTAACTCTTAGCTGATCCGGTTCGCGTCGGTTTTCCTGTCAAAAAAAGAAACATAAGACCAATCAACCCACAACAACAACTTCAAAGCAAACTCTTATACTAAGTGATAAAACAAGAGGTTTAACAAATCCAATGTGGTTTAGCATTGTCTGTACTCCCATCGACAATGAGTACGCGTCATCACTTTGGTCAAAATGTTGTGGACTCACGAGGCGCAGCTGTATAAGAAAAAGCTGTATATAGTTTTATTATACAGTGTGGTTCAAACTTTACTGTGGTACTGTTTGTTTTACTATACAGTGTGGGTCTATCTTTTTCATCTGTGGATCAAACCATGCGTTGTGACCATTCCTTGGAAAACTTCTGAGCAGTACTTCACTGTAGTACTGTTTGTTTTACTATACAGTGTGGTTCTAACTTTTTTATCTGTGGATCAAACCATACAGTGTGACCATTCTTTGTAAAGCTACTGAACAGTACTGTACCGTAGAACTGTTTGTTTTTCTATGCATTGTGTGGTCCTGACACCCAGAAAGTGTTTTGATCATTACATATCTTCTCCTTAGTCAGGAACCCATTACCCGGAGCGTGCAACTCCCATACTAGGTCTGTGAAACAGCGTTTTCACTAGTAAGGTTATTTTTAGATCGTCTCTCCCGCGAATTGGTATGGCAGAGCCAATCACAAGCTAGTGCATGATTGATATGTAGCATAAGAAACGCCTGTAGCGACAACGAACATAGCCGACATACACGAGTCTTCATCGGATTGTTCGGACAGCATTTCTGACGACAGTCAAGGTATTTACACGGAGAGTAGTAGCTCCGATAACTGAGACAGCAGAAACAACTTTTTTTCTCGGGAGAGGCCGCTCTAAAAATAACCTTACTTGTGAAAACGCCGTTACATGAACCTACAGCAGTTGCACGCTCCGGGTACTGGGCTGCTGCCTTAGTACAACAATAGGTGACCAGGTTTGTGAGAGTAAAAACACTGATGACATCAAAGTAATCGCTTTGATCTGCAATATGAATTTCTTTCTTCCTATATGAAAGTAAATGTATGGAAACCGGTAGGGAGAAGTAACATGTTGATCTCAGGGAGGAAAGGTTTGAAGAAAGTCATACTCAAAAATACCTAGAAATTTACTTCTAAACTGAAGTATATGGGATGCTAGGAGAATTAAATTATCTGAGTGGGACAGAGAGTTTTGAAATGCAAACCTAAACAGACATAAAAACAGACTTTATAAGAGGGTCTGGATGGGGTCTAGAGTTAAGTGTTAAAAGCACGAATTTGCTAATGTTAAATGTTAAAAAGGCTGAAAATTAAATGTTAAGGGTTCGTGTAAAATTGTACAGTTAACAGTTAAAAAACTTCCGTTAAATTTAATTTCTCACCACGAGAGTCATGGATCGTCATGGGATGGACAACAAACACGACCAAACACAATATTCAAATCCAAACGCGCTTGTTTGGCGCAAAAACGATCTCTCTCTATTCTTTTTTGGCTTGTCTAGAAGGCGTGGCTACTTAGTTTTCTCTCTCGCACGATTTTTAACGATGAGGTGCGCAGCATCAATGTTGATATTATTTAATGTAATCTTTTATTTATTGTCACAAAGAAAATTAAACTGTTAGCTGTTAAATAAGGCAAAATATGTTACTGTTTACTGTGAAACAACAAAAGTTTTGAATTTTAATCGTTATACAGACCCCTTCATCTAGACCCTCTTATAAAATGGCCCGAATCGTCAAACCGAAAACCCCAAAGTCCCTTAGTCACAACAGTGCCACTGCTAAAAGTATAAGGGATGCTAGTTGAGTTGCACCATCTTTGTGCTGCGGGTAGTTTTGAAAAGAACTGTAGGTGACTTTGACTAACATTTCAACAACCTGAGCGGAAGTCGTCACAAGAATCACTTCTCTTGTTCGTCCAGATTGCTTAGTCTTTATTGCTAATATGTCAAACTTACAGGTGCTTTTTCCGCCATTCTGGAAATCTTCCCTGAAAATTTGGTGGACAGTAGTTTACTCCTGAAACTTAACACAGATAATTAAAGATACAAATTAATAAAACTTTGCAATGATGAAGATGGTAAATATTGAGCCTGGTGAATTTGTAAAAAGACGCCAGATTTCAGCACTGTAACAGCCAACCTGGGAAAATGGAAGTCTGGCTTTTTTCATAGACGGCTTCCGATGACAAGTTCATTTCCAGTTTCTCTGTTATAGTTAACGAATAAATTAATATAAACCCAGTCCCCAGCAAAATGGGGACGTAACTATCTTACGAAAGTGTGTGCATGCTTTTAAACAAACTTAAGTTTTATTTTATCTTGAATGCGATTCTACACAAAAGTCAACCCGTTCCATTGTTTAGTCAAAACTTGAGTCATTTCATGTGCTCATTTAAAAGTAGAAAACAAGCCTAAGGAACCAGGAATTAGTGCCTCAAACCAACATACACTAATTTTCATAAATATGAGACAGTGTCTGTTAAAAAATAATTTCCTTCTCTGTCATCATGAAAAAGCCAGTACATTTAGCGATAAGTATAATGTTTTTATTTATAAAAATGCATTGCATTTGGAGCCCATTTGATTTAACATGAATGGCGATCACTTGACTTCTTGAACAAGACATGGCGCCATAATGATTTTTGGCGTGACAAAAACGTCTTGGGGAAAAATACCCATTGTTGTACCAACGAACACGAAACGAGTGAAAGATCTGTGACTGGACCAAACGAATTCACAGGAAGGGTTCCAGCTAAGAAGGAAATGTTTTCAAATTAAAGTTACTTATTAAAACGATATGAGTTGAACAAAACAGATTTAGCACTTATATTTGTTTCAGATTCATATCAGATCTAGGGCATAAGGTCAAATTATTCCACAGTAGTGAGTAATGTAATTTTTTTAAATATTCAAATGGATAAGCTAATAATAGTAGTAATAATAATAATAATAATAATAATAATAATAATGAACTTTATTTGAATGTCAACTGTATGTAGCACTTTCGCTCCGACGAAGGGCTAACGCTCGAAACGTCAGCACCTCCCATTCACATTACGGTGGTATAACTTTATCCAATTTCTTGTGTTTCAATTTCCCACCGACGCAGCACCAGTTTCTTTAGAAACTATCCCCACAATACTTTGTATCTAGCACTGACTTACTAATTGGGGACCCAGTAAAACACAAATGAAATCAAATCAAACTAAATGTTTGGTTTTTGTGAAGACGGGGAAACCGGAATACCCGGAGAAAAACCGGGTGTTACGAAAACTAAGACCCTCGAAAACTAAGACCTAAGACCTAAGACCCGTCTTAGTTTTCGAGATTACGAAAACTAAGACCCCCTAAAATCGAATCCGTCGAAATATAAAGTCAAATTGTAACCGAAATAGGTCTGATCTGTCAAATTATATCATGTTCGATCCTTTTTCCCGGGTTTTAGGTCAAATTTACCGGTAAATTTAGGGGTCTTAGTTTTAACATCTTAAACGTTTTTACTGATATTTACATTATCACTTACTTAATAATTTAATTTAAATGTACGACCCCACCAGCTATGCTGAATATTTTATCGTGCTTAAATAAAGTTATCATTCATTCATTCGTAGTACGAAAACTAAGACCTCATCTTAGTTTTCGTACTACGAAAACTAAGACCCACTAAACATTTTAACTGTCTAAATCATGAGTCACAAAATTATTTAAAATGTAAATCTCACGTCGCATCTGACAAATTCCTTTGCTCGAGCGCGATTAAGTCAGCGAGAACTGTTGTCTCGAACTTTGTGTTATTTTAGACCAGTCTTGAGGAAAGGCCTTCGCGTGGATAAAATGTGGGGAAAACCTACTGCTAGCACGAGGTTCATATCAAACAGAAGTCGAATTTGCAAGACATGCCGCGCCGAGAACGTGTTCATCAGTAGAGCTGATGACCTAGGGTTGCGTGACCAAATAATTATCAACCGTGTAATCTTTAGCCAAACTTGTACCTTCGTCGGGAAAACAGTTTTTATGCTTAAAACACTCGTATCCGTATAAAAGGCAAGACATTCTGCAATGGATTTAAGCTCAGTAATCATTTGCTGAAAATAGTGAGCGGTGCTTACACTTGAAGAGGGTCTTAGTTTTCGTAGTACGAAAACTAAGATGAGGTCTTAGTTTTCGTACTACGAAAACTAAGACCCCTAAATTTACCGGTAAATTTGACCTAAAACCCGGGGAAAAGGATCGAACATGATATAATTTGACAGAATCTCGAAAACTAAGACGGGTCTTAGGTCTTAGGTCTTAGTTTTCGAGGGTCTTAGTTTTCGTAACACCCGGAGAAAAACCTCTCGGAGCAGAGTAGAGAACCAACAAACTCAGCCCACATATGACGCCGGGTCCGGGAATCGAAACCGAGCCACATTGGTGGAAGGCGAGCGCTCTCACCACTGCGGCAACCTAGCCAGCGTAGCTTGGCGTTCTAGTCAGTCACGGAGAGCGAAAAATATAGAAATATGGCGGGCAGAAAGAACGCCAGCCGCCAGACGCCTCTTAAACGGGAGAAATCTTTTGAATTAGCGGCCTCCAGAGGCCGCTAATTCCCATTAGCTAAAATCGCCTATCTGTCCTGTGATTGGTTCGTTGGCTTTAATTTATTGCAAATGACTCATTCGCATGCACGCAACATTCAGGCCACGCAATTAGCATTTGACAAATCTTTCTCTCCGTTGCTCGCGCGCGCGATTTCTCGCTCTCCGTGACTGACTAGAACGCCAAGCTACGCTGGCTAGCGCCAACCCTGCTCACCACTTTTGGAGTATTCTTGGTTTGTTTACAGAGGAGCCTGCTGGCCATTAAAGTTCATTAATGTAATTCACAAGGATAGACGGTGAAGAACAAAATCCAAATGAATCACGCTAAGGTCGAGCGGTGTGTAGCAAATATCGAACACGACGAGAATTAAAGATTCAACAGAGTTTAATGGACGTTGATAACAGATAACAGATACTAGCTACCACTAACTGATTGATAAAACGAAGTATTGAAGTGTTGATAGCTGATCGAAGTACTGGAGTATCAAATTGTCGGAGAGACGAGGACTTGAAGTGTTGAAGTGTCGAATTGTCGGTTCGAACTGCAACACGACAATGAAAAAGTACAAACCTAAATTAACTAACTGCAAAGTAACGCCACTAGGTGATATAAAATGACTAAAATGACGCTAAAGAAGCTTAGATCTAAACTTACAGCAGATAAAACGATGAAAACTTTAAGAGCACAAATGACTAGATGTGATCAACCTTTGAATGGTTGACGAACCCTAAAAACTGAAATCTGAAAACCACTTAAGTAATAGTGACAAATAGCGTTCTAAATAGCGCGCATAGCGACAATATAAACTAAATCTCTATGAAGGTATAAATCACAAAGGCTTGAGAAACCAACTTCACGGGCTTAAAACAGCCACATAAAACTGCAATAACAAACAATTATTTTTAACAGAAATCTAGAACGAGATACATAGTGCTCCGAGCATACAAGTTGACTCGGTAGCGCTCCTAATTTAGTAAACGGTTATAAAGACAATCTAACCGATATGAAAACAAAAACAAAGAACTAGATTGTACTCACTTTGGTAAGCACACACACCAACTTGACTGAACTTGAGAAATCGATCGGTGGTGAGAACGAGCGCAGATAGAATAATGGCCTAACTTGCCGAGCAGGTGCTAACACGGTAGCGTCTACACTAGAACTGAACTAACTAAGAAGAAAACTTACTTTTATAGCATAGAGAACGTGATCACTTAATTTAGCGCCTACACTGCATTTGCTAAAGGAAATGATAGCGCAGGGCTTGGCAACGCCGATGCTTGCCACCAACGCGAGAAAACTTTACTGAATGAATTCTTTGTAACTCAACATTGATAATGACTAAGCGTAGTTAAAGGAAGTCACGTTTCAAACCCAACATTAAAACTATCAAGATTACCGGGTTATGCCATGTTTAATGCGCGTACAAAATCACCTTGATTCAAGCTAATGCAGATGATTTAAGAAGGAACTTAAGAAAGAATACGATCGCGAAGCCAGGTCAAAACACGCGTTAGATCGATCTGTCGATGGGAAAACTTTGTCTTAAGCTTGATCACGAACTCAGGAAACTTTTGTCAGTCTTGTGTGGGGTATTGATGTGAACATTGGGAATTTCTAAACGGTGCAGAATGGAAGCGGATTCAAAGCGAGTTGGATTCATTCGGAATGAATATTTCGCCTTGGAAGAACTCGCCTGATACCCAAAATAAGGCATGAAAGAAACAGATGCTAATTGTTCAAACT
The DNA here is from genome assembly GCA_949710005.1 of Ricordea florida. Classification (NCBI taxonomy): domain Eukaryota; kingdom Metazoa; phylum Cnidaria; class Anthozoa; order Corallimorpharia; family Ricordeidae; genus Ricordea; species Ricordea florida. The sequence goes on from OX453282.1 coordinate 24,264,142, forward strand.
GAACGCTAGCGTTGTATTAAATTGTTTAACTTTTCTTACCTGAATTATTTTTCGTTCTTACGCAGTTACAGGACTTCAGGCAGTTTTCTTCGAATAGGACTCTTTGCTTGTTCGTGATGCGCCTTATCATTTGAACTGCTTTGTCAGCCGTAACCAAGGAAGGGGAAAGCGGAAGTAATAAGGGGGGGGGGGAGTGAATAGAGGTGAGGAGAGATAGGAGAGCAAATTGTCATGTGGTGCTATGGCGTAACGGATGTCGGTCGTTTCGCATACAAGTCGTTTCGCATACAAGTCGATTCGCATACATCGAGGTCGTTTCGCATACAAGGTGTTGGTCGATTCGCATACATCGAAGTCGTTTCGCCGACACGATCGGATGTCGGTCGTTTGATATTTTGTGGCCGGGTTTAGTATCAAACCGCGAAAAGCATTTAAACAACATAACAAAATTCAAAACTTAAACTTGAACTTAGTCTACGCGCTGCCAACGCGTTCGCTGTGCCGAACAGAAATAACGCACGATACATAATAACAACACGCGCATATCGCCGGGTTGAGGTTAAGTTTATTTCTCTTTCCTATAGCTATCTTGTTAGAGTGTTTATGAGAACTTTTTCAATGTATTTTGCACTTTTTCGATGTATGCGAATACACCAAGATCGTGTCGGCGAAACGACTTCGATGTATGCGAATCGACCAAGACCTTGTATGCGAAACGACCTCGATGTATGCGAATCGACTTGTATGCGAAACGACTTGTATGCGAAACGACCGGCTTCCGGCGTAACTGCTGTCCGCTTTTTAGACTGTTATGGGCACAAAAAGCTCATTGATGGCTCACACGGAATATGATACAAATCTCCTTTACTCGCACGTTTAACTCAATCCATTGATTCAACCGCCAAAGACAAAACTATTACGATTGCAACTTAATTAATTTTGTCACTGTCAACTGAGAAGCCTATGGAGCAAGGAATTAGTGCATCAAACCAACGTACACGATGTTTTGACAGTTGTTAGGGCAACGTAACTGCAGCGTGTATAACGAGTAAAATGTCCTTCAAGAGAACCTAACCGAATTTTATATCAAAGTATATACACATATGTGTCTTTATTGATACCCTGGTTTAGACCTAAACCAATCTTCTATACTCTGTTCCAGGACAGGTTCTTACTGTGACACAGATGGCCTGTTTCAGACTAACATATTCATAATTGACATGAAAAATGTTCAACGCGCCGACTGGCTGAGAACAGGTCAATTAATGCCAAAAAGTACAGAAAATTGAAATTGAAGTCTGCATGCATATCATTAAGTTAGCAAATTTTTTGAGAGCAATTTGGAATAGAGATACACTCGTAAAAATTTTTCATTTTTCAATCGCAATAAATCTACACTTGTCTTATCAGTGGGGCGTGCAATATTTTAGTTCCTATTCTGTTTATACCTATATCAACATATATCCCCTGATGAGTGGGCAACCACGAAACAGGCTTGTAGGGATAAACCTGTAGTTTGTTTGTGTGTTTTTTCTCCCGCAACAACTAATTCGCTCTACGTTCACGTATTGAGCACTGTTTTACGATTAATCAACTTTTACACTTTATATATATATATATCAGTTACTTTGAGGTCTATTTTGAATGCAAGCTGAAATTTCGTACAAAACTTTACCCTATTTAAACGGCGAAATTCGTTAGCCAGTTTCATACTATTTGTCGCCACATATACTGTACCTAATGGGCCTATTTAAAAGAGTTGTTTTCGAGCTCCCCCCGGGTCATATTTTCGACATTATAATAACTTTAGCCCTGTGAACGAGGTTGATGCTGGCTTGATTAATTAACTCAACAGAAATAGCCCATTTCCATCACCAGGAGCAGATTAACGTCTTTTACAGGAATGCATATGCCTCGGTATCCTAATTCGGTAGGGTCACCATTCGGTTATCCACTTCCACTGCCATGTTGGGAAAGAAGCGCCCTGATGACCGTTTTGTTATCGCGTGACAATATCGCGTGACACCGTCTGTGTAGACGCCTCTAAATATACTCGTCTGTATGCATTTGATTACGTCTGTGAACGACTTGATAAAGTACACAAACAGACCTTTCGCAACCAAATATTCCCGCCTTCTATCTGCAACTATAACAAGAACTGTAGGATAAACTCGTGCCGAGTTTTCTAAACGCACAGTATGTTCAAACAAGTTGCAATTATATTTGTTGTCCTGATAATTCTAGGACTTATCGTCGCCTTGATCGTAACGTTCAGCCTCCAACTCAACTGCCCAGCAGAGAACAAGGAGTCGGCGAAGGTGACCAAACCAGAGAGAGAAATTATGAAGTTTCTTCTAGTCACCGATATTCATTTTGATCAAAGGTATGATAAATCAGTCTCCAACACGCGTCTGTGTCGGGGTAATGTGCATGATACGAATGCAACGACAGCGACCCGTGAAGGTACAAACTACGAAGCACGGTATGGCCGAATGGGATGCGATACACCTTTAACACTGTTGCATAGCACTTTAAAGGCCATGAAGAAAAACAGCAATGGTTCCGCTTTTCTCCTAATCTCAGGTAATATGAACTGGTGTTGTTACAGTTGAAAGAATTTATAAGGATTTGTATGGGAAAAGGACGCTTTGTCACCTAGTCACGTTTCGATGATTTTCATACAAATCATTGTATTTTTCTAAGTTTTTAAACCGCTTTAAAGTTCTTCCTTCAAAATATGAAAGTCTGAAAATTTCCACCCTTGCACATTTATTCTCGCTTATTTGACCCATGGTAAAAATAGGAATCTGAGCTCTGTTGGTGACGCTTATAGGAACCGGAACAATTACACCGGGTTGCAAAAGCTTTTCGTTCGTAAACAAAAGTATGGAAAATTTCGAGTGTTGAAATGGTCATAAAAACTTTATCTTGAGAGGTATTTCTCTGCAAATTTGTATTCTGGCCAACACAAACACGATTTTTCCATTTCTAGAATTTATAAAGTCCGAGCTTTAAGTTCACCAATTATCAGTCATGTGACAAGTTTGCTCCGAAGGGCCTACGAGTGAAACGAGATGCTTTCCTTCCGGGTTTTTTACTTCCAAACAAAAAATGTCGGTCTAAGTGTCGCAAAAGTCCTAAAAGCAAACTACATCTTTAAAGATCCACTGCAAAAAGTGGTAGGGACGAGAAATATAAGTATCCAAGCTTTCCTTTATCATTCTTTTTTACTGAAGAGAGCTGCTCTCCTTCGTCCAGTCAAATGCATTGTTGAAGTCCACAGTTGACCAGGTGGATAGCGGTAAAAATTTAGCCGCGCCGAAAGCATGGAACAGCTATCATATGATTTGCCCATGGAATATGAGGTTACAACCTAATTGCAGCTTATGTAAGCTTTCGCTTGTGTTACTTAATTTGAGCAAAGTAATATGGTTTCTTTTTACGCATCGTTGATAGGTGATTTAGCAGGCCATAACCTTTCCGAACCTGAGACTTTAAAGAGCATTGCAGAGGTTAGCAACCAAACACACCAGACCTTTCCAGACATTCCTGTTTTTCCAGTATTTGGGAACAACGATCTTCCAGAGAACTACAAGATACCAAAGTCCAGCGAGTGGTACCAGAAATTGTGGGTTCTTTGGGCGCCCTTAATTCTCTGTACAAGTTGCCCAGTAGAGGATGCTGATAGACCCACCACGAGAGCTATTTTAAACGAAACGTTTTTGGATGGCGGTTATTATAAAGCTAGTATTGCAAGTAAGGAGTATAATTATAGATGTCTGATATGTGAAGTAGAAAATGTTACATAACGTTAATCTCGCTATTGAACCACCAGGGTAGCTTATTAATTTAAGGTACCTTTTGGGGGGTGGGGTATGGGGGAGAAATCGCCTTATTAGAGGGTGCGGCTTAACCTATGGGAGTGGCTTATTGAGTTAGCTAAATGCAATCACGGGAATAAAATTCAATGTTGTAAATACATTTTTCCAGATAAAGGTTTGTACATGAACCTGCTTTGTACTGATGGCAATACAGTCACTGTGCGATGGCTCAAGACAGTACTGTCTTATCCTGAGTGAGGGACGGACCATTAGAAAAGTGATGGGGGGGGGGGTGGGGAATTTTCAGCTTGCACGAATTTTTTTTTTCGCTCACTACTTGTGAGGAAATTTTTTTTTCAGGTAAACCCCTCTGCACGAATTTTTTTTACTACGTGTGAAAAAGTCACAATTGGACCTTCCTTCTGCACGAATTTTTTTTTTACCTTCTTCCTTGCATGAATTTTTTTTCTTGGCATTTTCCCTTGCATGAATTTTTTTTTGTTTTTTTCCCCACCTCCCCCCCCCCATCACTTTTCTAATGGTCCGTCCCTTATATACAGATCTCGAAAAACCGTAACATTTAGCAATTTCATTTATTTGGTCGATCTTGTTGAGTTGTAAAACTTACAGTGCGACCAATCGAACCAAGACACCAGACCACGAGGGCAAGCTGAGAGAAAGCCGAGAGCAACAAATTAAGTTTCACACAAATTTTGAATGTCTGTTTTTGATGCTGAACCACAGATCTGTGGCGAGTTTCTACCGACTAAGATGATTCCTTTTCAATCTTGATATGCTTTCAGTAAAGTTATAGAGCAAATAAGGTAAATCTTTGGAATCAAAATTCGATTCTACTGAAATAGAAAAAACGGTCAGTACAACACAGGGCTTTTGATAGGAGAGAAATAAGTAGACAACGTAATAAGACAATGTCCTCATTCAGTCAACCAATAGCGAAGACAATATTGTATACTTTCCCACTCCTCCCTTAGCTTGATATTCGTACTTTCAAGTCCCTACCCTGTCCCCCCTTATTGCTACATAATCGTCGGTTCGTTGCAGGACAAGTGGATAGCTTTCGTCCACTTGAAACGCCTGGCTGAAATGCTATTGTAACTTGTTCTCATTTTAACAGGTGGAAGAATGATTCTTCTTGCACTGAATACTCTTTATTGGTACAGAGACGCCGATGACAATGATCCCATGGTTAAGGCGGTGGCTGACAGACAAATGGAATGGTTAAGGAGTCAACTTGAAATAGCAAAAACACAGGGGAAAAAAGTGTTCATAATGAGTCATATACATCCTGGGTAAGCCACAGGCTTACTACTATAGGCCGTCAAAGCCATACGTTTACCATGATTTGCTGTTCACACGACAGGCGTACTAAAAACACCACAGGCTTACCAATATTGAACAATGACGCCACAGGCTTACTACTATAGGCCGTCAAAGCCATACGTTTACCATGATTTGCTGTTCACACGACAGGCGTACTAAAAACACCACAGGCTTACCAATATTGAACAATGACGCCACAGGCGTACTACTATAGGCCGTCAAAGCCTTACGTTTACCATGATTTGCTGTTCACACGACAGGCGTACTAAAAACACCACAGGCTTACCAATATTGAACAATGACGCCACAGGCGTACTACTATAGGCCGTCAAAGCCATTCGTTTACCATGATTTGCTGTTCACACGACAGGCGTACTAAAAACACCACAGGCTTACCAATATTGAACAATGACGCCACAGGCTTACTACTATAGACCATCAAAGCCATACGTTTACCATGATTTGCTGTTCACGCGACAACAACAACAACAACAACAACAACAACTTTATTTAAATATATAACAAAAGATACAGTGGGACTGGCCTGCAGTTAGCAAGGCTATTCGAGGCAGGCCAGGCTACATAATTTACATACAAACTAGACAAATACCAGAAAAGAAAGAAATTGGATGTGATATAAGTATATATATTTGACATTAAATAAATACTATTCAACTTAAGTTCAAGGACAATTAAAGTGAAATTTTAAAAATAAAATGAAATGAAAATAACAGAAAAGAGAATTACTTCTTCATTTTCACGATGATCGCATCCACATCAATATAATAGGAGTCTTCAGTTACAAGAATATCAAGTAGCATTTCTTTTAGTGATCTTTTAAAAGCTTTTTTCGGTCTTTCTTTAAGAATTTGAGGTATCCCATTCTAAATTTTGACCCCAACACGTGAAAAAGCATTTCGTTTGACATTGAGTCGAGATTCTTTAGTATAAAAATGTTCAGAAGTTGAGGCACGTGTGTTGTAAGTATGAACACTAGAAATTCGAGAAAAGAGTTTCAAAATATTATCCGGAGCAGTGTTTTTATTTATATCATACATAAGACTACAAACGGATTCATAATATAGAGACTGTAAAGGTAGAATTTTTGCATTTACAAAATAAGGTATTGCATGGTCGTTTGTTTCAGCAAAATATATTAAACGCAGTGCACGTTTTTGAAGGACAAGAATTTGGTCAAGGAAAGTTTTACACGCGTTGCCCCAAGAGATAAGACCATAGCTTAGATAAGGTGTAATTAGTGACTGATAAATATTTAGGAGGGTGCAAGTGGGAACAATATGTCTTAATCTCGCAATTAGCCCAATTGTTTTACTTATTTTGTTTGCAACAGAGTAAATATGGGTCTTCCAAGATAGATTTTCATCGATTAACAGTCCAAGATATTTAATAAAGTTTTTACGTTCAAGGGTAACGTTTTTATTGCTTTTATTGTCAAAAATATTAACCTGGGGATCGTAGTTGAGTTTTTTTTGGTACGGACGAAAAATTACATAGTTTGACTTTTTAATATTCAGAGAAAGTTTGTTTGAAGTCAGCCAGTTATACAAGTTGTGCAATTCTGTATTTACTGTTAGTTCCAGTGTCTTTAAATCTTTATGAGCATGAAGAGCATTAGTGTCATCAGCAAAAAGGAAAAACTGGAGTTTGCTGGAACAATATTGGATATCATTTATATAAAGCAAGAAGAGAAGTGGACCTAGGACAGAACCTTGGGGTACGCCGCAACTGATATTTAGTTTACTAGATATATGAGAGCCGATTTCAGTGCTTTGGGTACGATTTGATAAATAAGAGGAAAACCATTGATTGACAATTCCACGGAAGCCATAATAATTTAGTTTATCAAGTAAAATAGTATAATTCACAGTGTCAAAGGCTTTTTTTAAGTCAATAAAAACACCACACGAAAAGAGTTTTTTGTCCATATTGGTTTGTATAGTTTCTACCATATCAAGAATAGCATGTTGGGTTGAGTGAGCTTGACGAAAACCATATTGAGACGAATATAATAGGCTGTGCTTTTCAATAAAGTCTCTCATTCTGTCGTACATAATTTTTTCGAAGATTCTATTGAAATTTGATAATAATGAAATTGGCCTATAATTAGAAGTGTCGGTCTCGTCATCAGCTTTGAAAATAGGTATGATTTTTGATGTTTTAAGTTTTTGGGGGTAAGCCCCGAGAGAGACAGAAATATTGAGAATATCTGAAAGAATTGGAGATATGACTTCGCTTGAGTATTTAAGAAGTTGAGTAGGACAGGAGTATAAGCCATGCGATTTGTTATTTGGTATAGATAAAATTTGAAATTGAATTTCGGATGGAGTTACAGGTCTGAAGAAAAACGAATGTTCTGGCGATGTGGAGTTTCGTAGGTACTTTGTAAAGGGATGTTCTGCCGGTGGTAATTTGCTTGCTAAAATGTTCCCAACATTTGAAAAATGTTTATTAAAGATATTAGGTATACGCGAGGAATTATTAGTTAGGTTATTGTTGTTATCTGGGTCTTTTAATTTACTAACAGATTTACACTTTCTTTTGCAGCGATTTAATAATTCATTTATGCCTTGCCATGTTTTTTTCATATTACTTAAATTTTTATTAAAAAAGGCACAGTAATAGTGTTTCTTACTCAAACGTAGAAGGCTGCAAATTTTATTTCGGTAATATTTAAACTTTTCCTGGTCGCCAATTTGGTACAGTCTGTTTTTTTCTTTGATTGACGTTCGTATACCTTTTGTAATCCAAGGCTTAGAAAATTGTTTAATCTTACGTTGAGAAAGGGTTTTAATCGGTGCATGTCTATTTATAATTTTATTAAAATTTCTATAGAAAGTTGAAAATAGCTGGTCTACATTATTTGCGTGCGTTTTAATAATGCAACTCCAGTCGATCGTAGCAAGGTCGCTGTTAAGACTATCGGGATTGAAATGCGAATTTGCTTCCGTTTAATTTTATCTCTTGTTGATGTCAAAATACAAAACTGCGAAAAATGGTCGCTGTCATCAGTAATGAGATTACCGCTGATTAGCACCTGCTCAGGATTGTTCACAAAAATGTTATCGATTAAGCTTGCAGAATTTTTGTGAACACGTGTTGGTTTGTCAATAGTTGGAAGGAGATTAGGAAGGAAGGAGAGTAAGAAGTCGCGACTGTAATTACAGGTTTCGATTTTTTGTAGACATAAATTAAAATCACCTAAGAGACATAAGTTCTTTCCTGCCGAAGTAAATTTATCAATAGTCTCATCCAAGTATTTAAGAAAGCTCTCTGGAGAATTATGTTGACGGTATAAGACTCCACAGGTTACGTTTTTCTTCTTAACAAAAGAAATTTCTATCCACAATGCCTGGAAAGATTCGGTGGAAGTTTTCTCTAAAACTGAATAACTAAGTGTTTCATCGACAAAGAGGTGGCGACAGGCGTACTTAAAACACCACAGGCTTACAAATATTGAACAATGACGCCACAGGCTTACTACTATAGGCCGTCAAAGCCATACGTTTACCATGATTTGCTGTTCGCGCGACAGGCTTACTAAGAACACCACAGGCTTACCAATATTGAACAATGATGCCACAGGCTTACTACACTTATTAAGCACCACAGGCTTACTACTGTCAGGAGCCCATCACATTGAAATGATCATGACACATCAATATGATGGACTCCTTCTACTGTTGAATGATGACGCCAAAGGCTTACTCCAATTCGATTTAAACGCCAAACACGTATTAAAATTGAATGTTAATGCCGCAGGCGTACTACAAATATATGTTTTTGCCACACTCTTACTACAATTGAATGTTTAAGCCACAGGCTTACTACTTCCACACTCAAGACATAAGACATAGAATGTGACTACTATGATGATTATAGAGGGATTCACCGAGTGATCTGCAGAGATCTAATAAATATCTTACAAACCTCGTTTTCTCGGTCCGCACTGTAACTTACGGATCCTCGTTTTTTCCGCTCGGATTTATGGCACGCGCCCTTCGCGCTTGGACCATAAATCAGGCTAGCGGAAAAAACTTGGTCCGTAACTTACAGTATGCACCTCGAACTCGGTTAGTAATAGGTATTGATAATTATAATAATAACGATAATTAATAATAATACTAATAATAATAGAAGTAATAATAATAACGATAATAATATTAATAATAATAATAATAATAATAATAATGACGATGACACCAAAGTCACTTTAGGTTTATCCTCTACCATAACAGACTTGAGCAGTCGGATAATCGGCTGAAAGAAAATCATGAGCCAACAGGGAAACACATGAGCCAATAGGAAACATCTTCAGGTTAGAAACCTAAAGTCAATTGCAATCTGTACAATGTACAGACCACCTGACACCCCGCTAACTTCTTTTGACACTTACCTAACTCCAAGTTTGATCACTGCTTCATTAAAAAATAAGCCGATTGATATACTCGGGGACGGAAACTGCGATTTACTTGAGCCAGATTGCAGAGGAGCCATCGCTTTGACAATTTTTTGCCACAGCTTTAATTTATCCCAATTAGTCTCGAGACCAACTCGCGTAACTAAAACTACCGAGTCATTGATTGACGTGATCATAACATCAGACCCTCAGCAAATTATTGAAACTGATGTTATGCCAAGTTCAATAAGCGATCATGATCTTCCCTTCTTCGAATAAAGAAGGAACGCTGTAAATTGACATATATGTCTGGGAGAAGTTTTAAGGGATATACAGCTGATTGGTTTTATAAAGATATGTCTGAAGTCTCGTGGTCCTTGCTGGATATTTTTGATGATGCAGAGGACAAACTATATAGTTTTGATCTTTCATTCAACGATATCCTGGATAAACATGCACCGATCAAAATGATGAAAATACTTGGGCGTCCAAATCCTTATGTTACCGAGGAAATCCGAGAGCTTATGAGAACGAGAGATAATTGGAAGAACATTGCTAAGAAAAGCAACGATTCCTATGCCTGGCTACAATATAAAACCTGCTGCCACGAGGTAAAGAGAGAAATTCGACATGCAGAAAGAGAATATGTGAATCAGCAAATTCAGAATAACGAAAACAATACAAACTACATATGGAAATCGATCCGTTCGTGCATACCAAAGAAATCAACTACTCAGAGAAGCTACAGTAAAGATTATAAAGGCGTGGATAATGAATTTAATTAGCTGTTCTCAAGTGTTGGCGAAAACACGATTAAAAAGATAAAAGAGATGGCAGCCACTACTGAATACATATTAGCTCGAGATTCCTTTCAAGCAAGAAATCACCCGACATCTGAACAATTTTCCTTTACTCCTGTTAAATGCCATCAGGTGGAAGGTTTTATTAAGAACCTGGCCCCAAAAACGCGCCTGGAATTGATAAGACACCTATACGGATAATTAATGACTGTCTTCAAGCTATTTCGCAGCCCCTTACTTAATTAAGTAATCAACACCTCACTCCTTACTGCGTGCTTCCCGAATGCTTGGAAAATTGCTGAGGTGCAACCAATACGTGGGCATCTAATTCATGGTGGGCCACCATAAAGTCACCATAGATAGTGTTTACAGGGGTATACAAAGGTATATCCTTATAAACCCCTGTATACCCCTGTAAACACTATAAATGGTGACTATATGGTGGCGTACCATGAATTATATGCCAACACGTGATCATGAAATCATGATCAATTTTGTTTTTGTCAGGTGGTCTTGAGCTCTACTTTTTTGTTTGTGTTTTGGTAGCAACAGGGTCTTATCCCTTCTATCACACTGTCCCCTTAATGTGCATACTTGTGGCTTTAACATATCCTTACTACACTTTGACGTTTAATTTGACAACACACTTGCCCTACAGGCTTGTAGAATTTTTTCAGTCTCTTAAAAAATTACTCCTAATCCTTTGGGGATTAAATAGCCAATCTAGAAACACCACACTTTTGGCGGGAGATTTGTAATGCAAATGTTTTCAAATCAATTATTTATTCTGTTTTCACTGTCACCTTTTGCGGCCATGAGACGAATTCAACGACAAAAGTTGACTTTTCTAGTAGTATGTTGGAGTCATTATCGGCCGATTTCAATTTTATCAGAAGCCGTTTTAAATAATTGCGCTCGTCCCCATTTAACAGACAAACAATTAATTGAAATCGACCAAGAAATTAATTGAAATCGGCCAAGAAATTAATTGAAATCGGCCAAGAAATTAATTGATTTTTCTGATAAAATTGAAATCGGCCGATAATGACTCCAACATACTACTTTTCTGGCTTCAATTTTTCTCTTGCAAGCCTATTATGTAACAGGGTTCTTACAGAAACGCTAAAAAAGATAAATTTTTGTCCAAACGTAAGCCGAATAAGATTTTCAAGCAAAAAATGCAAAGAAAACTGCGACACGAAGAAGCGAGCGGACAGAGCACGTGGCAGAACTTGATTTATGTCTCCTCTCAAGGTGAGCTGAAAATACCAGTTAATATTAAATATTTGTCTTTTATTGATCTAGAAAAGTTTGTTATTTGTTTGGATCTAGAATTCTAACTCTTTGCAGTGACTCGACCGTCAAAAATTGCAACGCACTGGTCGGCTCACAGAGCTTTCAAACTTCGAAAATCTCTAAGCTTCGATAGTAACCAAGTTTAAAACTTATTTTAAACTGTAATACACTTTCGTTCTTTTTACAGGACTAAAGCAGGACGAATGAAATCCTTTCCTTTCCCGTTTAAATTTGATTGTCTTTGGAAGCAAACACTCGAAAAGGCGCGATGAGAAGACAAATTCCACGTGGTAAACTCTAAGGTGAGCGTCAAAGTTTATTTTCCTTGCATGTACATATTTTTCGAAAAGTTGGCTCTGGTTGTAAACTCGGACGGTGGGAACTTGTTTGGGGGCGCAACGGCGAAACGGCCCTTTAAGCTGTGTCAGATGATGGGATTCTTTACAACAGGGGACACCAGATGAACGAATAAAATATTAGACTTTTGTTATAGTATCAATATTAAGTGTTTAATACATTTCTTGTTTGTTTGTTTGACCTGGACTTTAAGCTGTTATTTTATTGTACCGAAAAGCATTTTATTTTCTTGTATCGAAAAGTATTTTATTTTCTTGTCTACTAACAGACAGATGAGATGCTTTGGAGTGGACGCACCGTGAAAGCAAACACCAAGATGTAGATGATTTACACCTGGCAATTATGGTAAGAAAAATTTAAAAATAGATTTTTTCTATATTATACGTACTTCTGACTAGTCTGCAAAAATAGATTTAATTCGACATAATTTAACATAATTATTTTTATTCCGATTGTCATGGGCTCCTGCCTGAGTCTATCAATTGAGTTACTGTGTTTTTTTTCTGTGTCTCAGATAATTTCAGCTTTTACAACATTTTTGTCAAACTCTGGAGTTTAATGGGCTAGATTTCTATACAAAGCCATAGTTCCTTATGCATGTTGTACATGAATTGTTTACAATAGGGTAATGCACATGCAAACATTTCTCGTTTTTGAAGAATGAAACTGCATGTAGAACTCCAGCATGCAAGATAAAGTATGGGGTGACAAGGAAATCTAGTCTAAGAAACTACAAGGGCTTTCTTAATCAAAATTTTCCAGATTGGATCTAAAAGGGTCGTGATAAGTAAAACAATGTATTGTTTTTGGAGAAATCGCTGGGAGATTATAGAATGGAGTTATCAAACGACTAGATACTCTTGAAAATGGCTCGTTTTATGGAATAAAATTGTGTGAATTCCTCTGTCGCATCAACCATCGATATTCTTTCTTTCCCTTTGAAACCTCTTTTTCTTTGTCGCACCGCCGAATCTCATTTCACCTTCCTCAAAAAAAACTGGAGCACAAAAAATCCAGAGGTGAAACTCTACCCGAAAAAAATTAATTCCCAAGGGAGCCACCCTTGCTTTGTTCGAGTCTGCTAGTATGCAAATTAGGGCGTGTCCACTGAAGGGAATTAATCATTTCACACTGAACTATTGATTCAATTTGATTATCAACTACAAGGCGTTTTCTTTAATCGTTTCACTTAATTAGGATATCGCTTTTTTCAATTATCAAAGCGAAGTTTGTCGAACTTAGCACCAAATATTAATTTTTAACCTCGACAAACTTTGCATTGTTAAATAATTAGGAAATACTGTTAATAAGTATGTGTAAAACAAAACATTTCCTTAAGTGTTCTTCATATTTATTTCAGGTTCCACGTGAAAATCCTTTCAAGATAAAGCACAGAGAAGATGGGACCTACAAGGCGTTCCCTTCTGGACTCATTGAAGAATCTAGCTAGAGCTTCTAAAGGTAGAATTTTTCACTATACTTAAAAATCTTTGTAGGGTGAAAGAGGAACTTAGGCAAAAGAAAACGGAATTTTAAGTGTCTTAGCATAGAGCTACATCACCCGTGGAGCTGCGAGATTCACGCATTTCAAAAGCCACCCGGGTCGCAAGTGTGAAGATTTTTTGTTTTAAGACATTGACTGCAAGCTTTGCAACACAAAAATATGCCGCTCTTCTTACTACACGTTGCAATAGAATAAAACCAATACAGAATTGATTATATCTTTAAAAACTTTGCGACAGAAAAATACAACAAGGAAGCTGTTTATCATTTTGAAAAATTATTCTGAGCTCCACAACTTGTGTGAGCCAAGTGCAAAATAATTAATTAGCAGTTGTATACGAGATTTACGAGAAGCAGGTAGTGCGAATCAGAGTAGGACTGGTGCACTCGTGGATATGTTAACAAAATAGAGAAAAAAGAAATAATTTTAAAATTAACGAAGTGTTTTTTCATAGTTGTGATTGAATGAACTTTGAAGATAATTTTAAAAATCTATAATCACGACATAAAAGTGACCAGGGAGCTGAGTAGGTTTTTGAAATAAACATACAGTGAGTACATGACGCCAATCATTTGACAGGTGGCAAGCATACAGTTGTTCAAATATTTGATAACTTAACATAAGGGTACAGGATTAAATGGAGCCGAAACCAAATGTAGTTCTGGTATCCTGCTGCTTACTGCCTGTGTGTTCAAAGTTTCTAACACATGTAACAGACTCTCAATCCTTCATCAAGTTGAATTAGTTTATTTACATTATCATCTGATTTTAGGTCATCAGTGGCATACTTCTCCCCTTTGGTGTAAGACTTTCTTAAAGAAATACTTGCAGTCTTATGAATTTGCTGAACTTGCATTTTTTAATTTGTACAAGATGTTAGGTACTGACTAAGCAACTCTTCCATCTTAGCCATTTGCATACTGCACTGTAATGCACATATCTTGTTCTTTCTTGGTTATCAGCTCTGGTTTGTCAACAGTAACTTGTAGGAAATGATATGCATTCAGATTCTTTGTCCATAAATACTACTAAAGGTCTGTTTCCTTCACCTTCAGGTTGTGGCATTAGTCCATTTGAAAGTACGGATTACCTGCAGGTGATCAATAGATTTGAGAAGTTCCACATTTATTTTACCATTCGAAGAATGTTATACGAATTAAGTGTTCCATTGCTGGACGACCCGGTATTTAATGTGACAAACAACCCCTACAAAAAGGTGATTTATCATAAACTATGTCGTGAATTTGGTTTACCTAATAATGGCGATTTTAGATGCAAAGGCAGAAGAAATCATGGATTAGGAAATATATTTATAACTTATCCGGGTAGCGGAGATCAAAATGTACACATTATTCGAGGTTACGACACGTTTGCAAATACTTGGCCTGCAGGTATTAATAAATTTTCAGATGAGGGGCAAAACGTGAAGATGGTAGCTTAATTAGTTTCATACATAATGATGATTTTGCAGAATTTAAGTCTAATCTTGGTTTGTGCCAACTAGTGGGGAAGGTTTGACTAGACCGGGTTTAGGAAGATTAAATCGATCCACAGAAGCCTCTGTCTATTGTGTAGTACGATCTCAAGTGAGTACAAGATCCTCTAGTGTTAGAACAGGTGGTGGAGCGGTAGAAACGCAACAACAATTTATAACATTACTTGAATCTACTGTGACTGAAAACGACATAGCAAAATCAGTTCAACGATATCGGTTAGCTGTCCAAGAGGCGAAATTGTGAGTGAATTTAGCTGTTGCACCTGGAATATGGTTAATGCCAAAGACCCTTATAATAAATACACAAAGCATAGTTCGTTAGAATAATAAACTTTTGAAGGCAACAAGTGATATGACATTTGGAGTTAATGATTCAGTGAATAATAAAACAAAAGACATTGTATTAAGCATAATTTAGGTAGTAATAACGTAGATTTGCCTCATACTATTTCCTGAAGAGCCAGTTGCTGAAGCAAAACCAAAACCATCTGTCGTTACCCCTAATGTTGGACCAATACCAACTACTAGTTCAACTATTAGTACGACTAGTACTTACAACACAACATGAGATTTATCTTATTGCAGCAATAATAGCAGTTGGGGGTTTAGCATGGTTCCTATTTAAATAAATTGATCATGAATAGGTAGTAATGATCAATATGAATGATTCAGAGGATCCACTCTATAGATATACAATGCAAAGAATTGAAGCAAGATATACAGCATACTAGAGGTTATACTATCATCGATAATGCTGAAAATATTACACGAGCGATAGGACGTAATCTAAAAGATGTAGCTAAATCTTTTTTCTAGAGGATTAGGGTGCATAAGCTGGGTCATTATTAATGGCCCATATAGCATATGTATGACTGATGAGCACTCAATGGATCGAATACAAGAAGTTCTTATGAAATATATTCAAACTTATGTATTATGTATAACACGTGAGAATCCAGAGACAGTTAAATTTAATAATGAAAACTAAAATGTAATTCCTGTGGTTTTCAGTATTATTGTTATAAATAGATGTAATGTTTTACTATTGCTGATCTTTATTTTCTTCTTTGAATTCGCTAAGATCGTTATTTAACATTTACAAAATACTACGCCAATTACCATCAGAGTTGCAAGGCTGTTATGACCATTAATCCATAAATGAACACTGTTTTGCCTATCTTAAATATATTCCGACTTAAGATCATAAGGCTTAGCACACACTATTCTTTTCATATTTAATCCACAATATTCATAAAACACATGCAACCCTAATTCTTTCAATTGCCTTATTTTGTCATTTTTGTCACAACAAAGGTGGATATTAAATTCAAAATTATCTATAAGGAGTGGATTTGCATGTATTAGGAACTTTCAACCGTTCTAGTGAAAATACTATCCTGTAATGTATATTTATCATCATGAAAATGAAGTTCAACAAAAGATATGTAATGATCTTTTGGTGTATCAGTAAAAACAGAGTGGTATTCATTGTGTTAAAATTAATGTTTCATGGTTGATAAATTCAGGTATTCCGGGAGTAATAGCTATTTCCCAATAATGACTTGTCTCATTCTAAAAATGTTTATAACATATTTGAACATTTTCAACCCATTGACCTTTATAATGACGGATTAGATTTCTATTGTATTTCAAATTGCCTAAACTATTATGGGACCTTCTTTAAGTACCAACTCACTGTGATGCACGTGCAAATATTTCTTGTGTTCGAAGAACGAAATGTTATAGTTACAGAATCAGCAGAATGCATAATGAAGTAGGAACCTGTACGGAAATCTTACCGTTCACTCTGATAATTTCCCTGTTTTTTGAACGGTCGTCAGTGTTAAGTTAAACTGGAATGTTACATTAAAAAACGTCTTAAAACAGTTGAAAAACCACCAACCTTCAGTCTCCCCTTCTTTCCCTCCTCCCAGTCAACCATGGCGTCTAAGCCCTCGAAGATTTCTCCGGCATAATGTACTTGCGAAGAACTTGCGACGCTATATAAATCATCTTCCGTCAAAGGAACTATAACAAAAGCCATCTTTTTATATCAAAAATACAACACAATAGCCACGTTAAGAAACGTCAGGGCCAACGTCGTTTTTTCAGAGCGTGACCAAGATCGTGACACAAAGAAAGAGCAAGCGTTGTCTATAACTTTCTCGCAATCTGACACACTGCGTGACACACTGACGGGAGGAGCGTTGTCTAGACTCTCATCCACAACGGTAAATTAGCATATCAGATTGCGAGATTAGTAGCAATAGTGGTAAAATTCTTGTTTGCGCGCAAACTTTGAATGTGACACTTCAACTGAGAGGAATATATATTCAGTGTTAGCAACATCTACTCTTATTGGACGTTTCAAGTGTGACAAGTGTCAGTTATCAGCCAGCTGAGCCAGCAGAATCTGTCATATTCGCAGCGGCCGATGAGATTTTCATTGGTAGGTACTTCATATATGATTCCTATAGTGTACCGATATATAGATTCATATACTGCACTCTTTAGTACTTGCGTACTTGAGTGTCGTGGCTTACTTCTACTGAAGTAGCCAAAGTACCTCAAGCACGCCAAGTTACTGAAGTAGGCAAAGTACCTCAAGCACGGTAAGTTACTGAAGTAGTCGAAGTACCTCAAGTACGCAAGTACTAAAGAGTGCAGTACATGAATTAATATATCGGTACACTATAGCAATCATATATGAAGTACCTACCATTTTTGATTTGTGGTTTTCTCTCTGTCGAGAACGGCAGATAAAGATAATTTGTACGTTTATTTCAATTTCTTCGTGGCTGCGATATAGTTACACTGAGTGGTTAATAAGTCAGAAGGATGGTTTTAAAAAAGGGATGAGATCGGAGGAGCGCCGGCGTGTCAATTGTGTTTTCGATTAATTCAGCGGCGGCATGACCTTCGAATCCTATCAGGACAACTGATAAGAAGATCGTCTCCTCGTGTTTTGAAGCTACTGGAGGTAAGAAAAATAATCATAGTACAGAAATTTAACCATCTTATTCCACTTTTCACGATTCATTCACGTGTTGACTTCAACTTTCGTATCGTTGGTCTATTAATAATGGTAATTGAACTGAGTGGAGTGCAATTTGGTCTGAAATCATACGCGTGATTTCAAATATCGAACGAGCGCATAGCGCGAGTTCGATTTGAAATCACGTCAAAACAGATCTGCTGCAGATCTGCTCGTTTCTTACGGGTCTGTGTAGAGTAGATTCCGCTCTCAAACCGTATGGCACTCTGCGTATCTGGTTGGATCATATGTTTCGCTTACTGTAGCTGACATCTGAAGTTAATAGACTAGTCAATTTTTTAATGAATTTTAGTGAAGCATTTGGGTTATACCAATATCAGGTTGGGTGGATTAATGAATGGGTAAGAAGACAACGATGGTATGGTTGAGGGTTCATCTACCGTCAATATATTATCTAGGGAAATTAGTCGAGACTATCGGTTGGATGGTGGTTAAGGGGCCGTCCCATAGATTTTAGTTGGGATTTTGACTGGGATTTTCTAGTTTATTTTGATCGGAATTTTGCTTGGTATGGTTAAGTATGATCTGGTTGCATTTTGTTGGGGTCGGTTGGACTCTCGGCTGGTCCCATTTTATCAGATTTTGATCTGAGTTTTTGGGAGTTTGGTCTCATTGTTCTGATTTTGGTCCCATTTTTTCTGATTTTCTCCCATTTTTCTGATTTTTCGCTGATTTTTCGCTGATTTTCACGGATTTTGTTGATTTTAATTTCAATTTTTCATGTTGTCTTAGCTAGAACCTGCAAATTACAACTACTTTAATTTTGATGAATAATTATTGTATATTTAATATGCAATTAGCGGTACAACTATGGCGGTCCATTTCCGCCAAAATTTGATCTTTGTATTTTATACTCGACTTGCTGTATTTTATGCTACCTTACACAATGCGACATCCAACTGTGTCTATTGTACATGGTACTTTTTGTTTTTCAAATTCAATATCACCTATTCGTGTTGTCAAATTGACGATTTTCTTCTGTTTTTTTTATAAAAATGTAAACAATGCAAGTTTCGACTTTCGATATTTTGTATTCAACATCCAAGTTCACGTATTCGGCTTCGTTCGACATCCTTCCGCAATCCATTGAGAGAGGACATCGCAGGCGCAGCTTATCTCCACCGCCATCCCCCCGGGAGCTGTGGCAAAAAGCCCTTCAGTAGAGTGGAGTAGAGAGAATGATCCTATCCCATGATGGTCGCATGTTTGTCTTTTCAACATGGCGGTTCCTAGATTGTGGAACGAACACGACACAACATTACACAAGATTCAAGAGGGCCAAATCCAAATCAACGATCAAAACAACTACAGGCCTCTTGACAACCCCATGGTTAGAGACACACAGCAAGGTGTCACGTTTAATTACGAACCTTCACCTTGGTAATCACATTAATAACATGACAAAGAAATGGCTATCCCAAACACCAAATCACATTAATTAATTAATTATTCACATTACCACATTTTAGCATAAAATACAGCAAGTCAAGTATAAAATACAAAGATCGAATTTTGGCGGAAGTGGACCGCCATATACAACTGTATGTCGTTTTGGAGCTGAATGTTTTAAATTCCTTTAAAACTACAACTGCTAAATGGTTTTAAATAGAAGTTAAAAGCTGAGTAATGAATTGAACTGGTGTGTTTTGCAGTGTTGATGAGTGACATCGAAACATCAGTTTCACGGAAAGACTTTTAATTAAATTATGGGAAATCGGAAGGGATGTCCTGTGATGCCCCCGACTGGACAGGTACAGGATTAAATAGAATAAGTTAGTCTTCTTTCATACGATTGACTGAGAAACTTTATTGAGAAATGTTTTAAGAGGCAACTCTGGTTCACACATAAAAAGGTTTTCTCTTAAATACTGAGTTATCATTTGTGTCTATGAGGGTTGTCAAAAAGATTTTTAGTAGAAGGAGAATAGAAGAAAGTAGATGGCAAGTGAGGGAAATGATGACGTCATAAGTTGTTCCACTTGATCAAACAGTACAAAACTCAATCAGGAATATCTCCAGAACTATTAGAGATGTGTTCTTTAAACTTGGCACCAGAAATGTCCATCACAAAACAAGAAAAATGACACCTGTCGTGCCATTGTCATGGTAACAGTTATACCACTGGTCCTGTTTTAATTAAGACTAAAATTCCCAGATTTTATCTTAAACAAGGATCATACACTGCCAACAATCTAATGAGAAGAGTCAGGACAATATGGAAATCACGTGTGTTCTGAGCAAGACTCTCTGTCCCACGTTAAAGGGTTGCAAATGGGGATATTTGGTTTTTCACAGAAAGAGACTGGAGCCAAGAGCATTGCCATGGCAGCAACACGGCAGATGTCCTTTTTTTGCTTTTATGATAGACATTTCTGGTGCCAAGTTTGGAGAATACTGCTCTAATATTTCCAGTATTTTACTGTTTGAATGGAATAACTTATGATGTCATCACTTTCTGCATTTGCATAATACAAAAATGCAATACCGTATTTACCCGTGTATAATACGCACTTTTTTACCGAGAAATTATAGTTCGAATTTGCGATGCGTATTATACACGGAACCCATTGTTTAGAAACATTCATATCAGCATACTCTAAACAACAAAACAAAAGCTTACATGCAACTGTTAATGGCTACAATTCAAGTTATGATGACTAAAACGTTTTCCATTTCGGTCTGTGAAGGAACTGAAATGACTTGAAACGAAACATTTAACAAGAACAACAAAACAAAATGTCTATCTCGAGCAATCAAAAGTTTAAGGAATGAGAAGAACCAAGTGACAGTGGCTGGTGTGCTGAGAAGACGGACAGCTCAATAATTCTTAACCAAAAACCGTAAGGCCTGCTTTTTTGTTACGCATTCCAGGAAATCGCGACAATGTTGTTCAAACCAGATCGTTGATCAGCCGCCATCTTGGAAGATATTACATAGAGTGGATTGGGACAAGCACTATTTGACGCATTTCTAACATGGCGGCCGAACTTTATTACGAGCACTAGTATTCGTACACCACAAACGCCTGCTCTACAGGCTATGTTCAAATAAGAAAGAAAGCCATTTTTCTTTCAATACATGATTTAACAAAGATCGACTACTGGTTTTGTTGGCGCAAAACTTTTTTTTCCAAATTATGGTTGAAAATATAGGGTGCGTATTATACATGGGCACGCATTATACACGGGTAAATACGGTATCTCTAAAATGAAAAAAGATAGTCAAAAAAGGAAAACACCATTCTTCTGAACTAGCCTATCAAATAAGCAGCAATCATCCTTTTACTTCATAAGAACTTTAACATTATTTTGAATGAATGAGGTAATTCAGTGACTTCAAAATGATTACCCTGCACATCACTGACCGGTAAAATTCTCTTTCTCCAATTTCCCTATGCAAGGGTCATTAACGATAAGTCATTTCTATCATGTCATCACTCATTTGCTTTAGAATCCACAAGAATATTGCTTAGGTTTACATTATTTTGCCACGACAGAACCCGCAATCATCTGCAATACAGTTCCTGTCAGTCTTGAAATTTCTGATCAGTATGACATATTTCTTCTCATTAGGATGACATCTCATTTTATCGCAAGAGATCCGTGTGAAGTTATGCAAACAAGCGCAATTTTAAATTGCAAAATCAAAACTGGAAATAGCACAGAAAGTGCTGGGTAAGGTGATAGCCCCCATCATCGTGGTTCAATGGAGTGTGGGCCACTAATCACCAGAACCATGAAAGATTTTTCTTGGAAGCTTGGCACATCAATAGTGCCCATCCTCCATTGAACTGCAATGATGGCAGGTTATTACCTTACGTTTGCTTACACATTGTAATTAATTAAGCAACATCATTCACTGCGGGTATAAAAGGAGCTTCACGGCTTTGCCCAATCACCCCTAAAGAAGACTCTAGACAGAAGTGCCAAAACATTGGGCTGGTGAAAAGTAACTTTCTAAGTTACATGTATTATTTTAAACCAGCATAGCATCAAACCATGGCTAAGGATTGTAATGCTCACAAATTTTTGGCCATAAATAAATTATAGTGAGTGTTAGATCTTGGAATTCATATTACAACAAGTAACTGATGTTTAAATGGTTTAAATTAAGATCAAGTAAAGTTTTTAGTCCTTACAACTAGGTATGTATGTTGGTGTATTAGTTTGAAAGAGACACTACGTATATATACTTAACATAGTTTAACTGCATGTTGAGATCAGTACGGGAAGAATTTGGAAGAGCCAACACTGCACAAGGCAGTTTGCTTTCTCACTGTAACAGCTAGCGTGTTACCTCAACATATTATTTGGGGGAAATTTGCAAGAAATTTGCCTCATAAGGTAGTGAGGCAGACATCAAACGACACCTGCCTCACTACCACCCTGCTGGGCAAATCTAGTCCAGCAAGAAAGTGTGTATATTTATAATGATGTCCTAGTAGGGAATAACTAAGATGAAAAGAAAAAGGCAATAAAATACATGTTTGGAGGGTTTCTTTTTGGGCCTTTGCAAAAAAGCATTTTGAGTGAAATGACTTTAAGATGCAAACGTAAAACAGCAAAATTTAGGGTGAAGCATGTCCGTTAAAAATTGAGAACATTTTACGCTTGAAAGAAAAATAGAAGCAAAATAAAATTAGCTGGAGGCTAATAGACCAGTAGAGGAACGAATTATTGCTGTGTCATGTAAAGTAATTTTTGGTAACAGCATCCCTTATACTAGCCAGCATTTTGTTAAATATTGTGTTTGTCATATTTGTGTATTTTATGTTGCAGGATTCATCACAGCCTGCTGTGGCTGGTTCATCACAGGAAGTCTCAGACCAGGGTCCTGCAAGTTTGTCATCTTCAAACAGCATTTTGAGAGTTACACTTCTATCCAGAGAATGGGGATCTTTCAACGATGATGTATCCACCCTCAACAGGGAATTAGCCAAGCAGTTGGCAAAGGTCGATAATGTTGAAGTCACTATGTTTGTTCCAAATTGCAGTGAAGAAGATAAGAGAACAGCTAAAGATCTTAGAATTGCTATCGTGAAGGCAGAGGAATTACCTGGTTATGAGCCTATTGACTGCTTGGCTCACCCACCACGTGACCTCTGTATTGACATTGTTGTAGGTCATGGCATTGAAATCGGCCGTCATGCACAGATTATTAAAGTTTCTCATCAGTGTAGATGGGTGCAAGTTGTGCACATGAACCCTGAGGGGGAGGCAGTGCACCGCACTGGTCCTGGGTCTCTTTCAAAAGGTGAGAAAAAGCAGCAAGTAGAACTGGAGCTCTGCAA
>OX453282.1:24292517-24315017 GCA_949710005.1 Ricordea florida
CATTTCATCATTTGCTGTCCATTGTCGAGTCAATGAAACTCTTCACCTCTGAAGTTACTCCCTTTACTGGGTTTCGAGGCGTTTTCCAGTGACTTTCTATCTTTGTATCTCATTAAAAAGCGCAAAAACACAATCTTCTTCAAGAATTCGCTTAATTTCAGTAGTACCTTTACCTTGTGACTGTAGCCGAATAATTTTAGCTTTAGTTTCTGAAGTTAAACGACCCATCGCAAAAGTACTCGTAACTCCATAAAGAATTTAAACCAAACTACAGCAATCGACGTTTGTATATGAAACAAGACATTGTCATGAGAGACAAAGATCCGAAAAACCGCTTCTATTTTGGCCGAAAACCAAATGCTAAAAAAAAATGGAAAAGCGGAAACCTTAAAAAACACAAAAACCGAAAAAACGGCCTTGTGAATGGCCAAAACTGAAAGACCAGAAATCCCAACACCGCCTCATTAATGATGCAAATGAATATATGAAAGTCCATATATTTGAACTGCGGAGTAATATGTAATGACATTGGTTGATCATCGCAGTTATGTACACAACTTAAGCAGCTGTGAAATTAAAGCCTGAAAAAAAAACTTAGGCTTAAGTGAAGGAACGAGACATTCATATGCTAACAAGTTAAAACAAACTGAGAAGAAGCGCTGCTCCAATTAAGAGGCGGAATTTTCGATCCGCCTTCCCTAAGTGTTAAGCAATAGAAGGTTCTTTCACTTTAGCTCTTTCTTGATTTCTTGCTCATTGATACTTCAGTTGACAACCACGCATCATGTCTTTACGACAGCTGTTGAAGGAAACCGCTAAAAAGCTGTTGAAAGCGCTGCTGTTTTTTCGTAACGGGAATCGCACCAACCCGACTTATCGTGGAAAAGGACTTGTCATTGCAAAATGGAATGCAAGTGACAGTTAATTGGCAAGGGACTAGAGTTCAAGCACAAATTTTAGCTTTGAGTGGTAAATTGACAGGTTTCTAAATTGCTAAAATGTAAATTGACAGGATTCTAAATTGCTCAAATGTACTTTCAAGTCTTTTGTACTTGGTGCGGCGTTCTTGGACTGACAATGATGTTGATCCCGATAGATAAAGAAGACGCGTTGGTCGCGAAGGACATGGAGTGGTCCAAAACCAATCTACCGCCCTGCGAGAGCGAATGCAATGACCCCGCTGAAGAGAACCTGGAACCACCACGAAAGAAAGTCGCCCGCCAAGTTAGGGTATGTTTAGTTCTGTAAACTATCAACGAAGGTTGAGAATAGCGCGTGCTGCAAACAGTTGAAAAGTGAAGAGCGAGCGTTTGAATATTTCACAAGACTTCTCGCTTCTTCTCATTACTATTCAACAAATATTTATGTATAAAAAACGAATAGTTCACAAAGTGTTCAACAACTCTTAGTATTCAACTTCAGTCACTTCAGTTACAATGAAATTGCCTTGATGAAACTAACTGAACTTTATTATAATTCCTTGTTTAACAGGCGCCGAAGGAAAACAACAAGAAAGGAGGGAACAAAGAAAAAACCAAGGTAAGCTTATTTGGATCATTTCGCTCTGACAAAGGGCTAACGCTCGAAACGTCGGCATCCCCTGTTTTACAGTAACCGCGGTGACCATTTTAAAGTGCGTGGTAGGGCTAAAACCTCTGGCCACATATGCAAGCAAACGTTAATGTCATTGTTTCACCTCTTATTTTGCCATAAAAAAACCCAAGCAATAAAGTGGTGGTGCTATAGCACTACCAGCCCCTCCCCCTCCGCGGTCCCTATTTAATCTTACGGTAGAACAAATTACTTTATCCACTTGTTTGATTATCCCAGTTTCTTGTGTTTCAATTCCCCGCCGACGCAGCACCAGTTTCCTTAGAAACTACCCCCACAATACTTGGTACGTGGGTAATGGGTATTTATTGTGTAATGAATCACGATGGAAGCCCGAATTTGTGATCAACACTCCGTTTCAAGTGAGGGCGAAAGTTATAGTATTGGTATGTAAAAGAATGCCATTCGATACCATTCGTGTTCGTTGTGTAATGAATAATTAATTTACTGATTGATTGACTGACTGACAAACGCATAAACAAGAGAATCGCACAGTTTTGTGCTGTGTCTTAGTTCTGCAATATTATTCATCGAATGACTCGTATATTTATATCTTTATTATACTTTTTGTTTAGGAGTGTACTGTTTTACGTGTGGCGAGAGCGCTTCCATTGAAAGACGTAACTGTTGGAGTGCTGAACAGGCAGCCGCAATCGCCGGTTGAACCTGGTGTTCCTGCCCCTGATGAACCGCCTGCACCGCAGTCACCCATCCAACCTGCTGTTCGTGTCAGCGGTAGAGAAAGTGAGCCGTCTGTACCGCCATCACCCATGTCAGCTGTTGTCCCACAGAGCCCACTTGTTGTTTCCACCAGTTCACCATCTGTGCCACTATCATCTGTTGCTTCACCAACTGATGTTTCAGTGGATTCTTAGATGATTTATTCGAAGACTTAGACGGGCCATTAACAATGGAGGAAAAACTAGCTAAACTTTTAGAAAATCAAAAACTAATACTTTCTAACCAGAAACGTATTATAACCTCACAAATGCAATCTCTTAATCAAGGTACAGTTTCCACTTCTCGATCTCAAGAAAGATCTCGAACAATTAGCGAGGGGGGAGTATGTAATCTGGGCAATTTTCAAGAGGGATGGGCTGAGGGGGAAACTGTCGGGTAGGGATTGGACGAGGGAGATAGGTTGCTACCTGATATAGTAAAAATCAAGGGGGAAAGCTGTTCAGTGGGTAATTTTGCCGTTAAGTTAGTTCAGTTTATTTTTTCGCCAGACGAGTTAAGTGATCGCAATTGCATGGGGAAGAAAGGCAAGGAAGCTCTCGATGTTCACAAGCTGCGTAAATTGTATCCTGTGCCGACATCGGAATTGGATGTTCAGTGGAAAAATTGTGTCATTTCTATTGACGAGTTTCTCCGGCGGAAAAAAAGGAAGCATGCACGCGTACCATCAGATTCTATGCCCGTTGCCAAGTAATCGTTATTTCCTTTATACATGTAGCTTTATAGTGTGTTAAATTACAGTAAAAACGCTGGGTACTGTCATTGTTCATGCTTGCAATACTTTACTTTAGTTACAGTTGATTACGAATGAAAGACATGGTCGATCCAGGAAAAAAGGATTTACTTTAGGAAACTGGTGATTGAAGTCTAAATTACACATGAAATAAGGCGAATTATTGAAAGTCTTCATTTGAGCTGTGTGGTAGTTACTCGATTTGAAACATGAAACTGACACAATGCAACACTGCTAGGCATTCGGGATCAATTCACTTTTCAGTTGCGATTTTCATTCTTTCTTTCTGCGGCGAATTTCCTAGTCTTATTGCCGCCCACCTATTTAAAATCTTTGTTGTTCCACAACATTATCTCACACAGTCTGATAAAATGTTAGATTTATTTTAATCACCCTCTCCCCCAACCCTCCCTCTCAACCTTTAGGATTGACAAGTTGTAATGTGGACAGAGAAGGCATGTTCACCTTTAATGTACTTTTATAAATACAGTCAATTTTCACAATACAAAAAATAACACGTGTTATAAGGGAATGAAAAAGGCTTTTTGATACAGTGACATACAAAACGCCAACACCTCATACTGAGATATTCTGAGAAAACGACTTTTCCTTTATCATAATTTCATTCAATCAAATTGTACCTTAAAAGTAAATGACTTTGTTCGTGCACTGAGCCTAATCAACTGAATGCCCTTGGACTTGGTATACAAAACAGCAACATCTATTATATACATTTCCTCATAACATTAGCCGACTAGAAAAATATGCATCCTAAATATAAACACTATTGAAAGCCTAATGTCTTAAGTGAAGTTTTCAACAAAAACTGATTTAACGAACTAGTATGAAAAAAGTTGGAACGAAAAAGATGAAAGATCAAGTTTTCTGTGGTATATTTGAAATAATTTGTCATCAATTTCAAGTCTTGCTTGATGTTTTTATTTGTCAGCGACTTCAACAATTCTGTACGTTTAATAGGAAATTTTATACTTTTGAAACTGATCGACCTTATTCACTGACAACTTCCAATAATTAAATAAGATACCCGTTAAGAAATATGGCAGCGTCCAACTTTCTTTAAAACGAAGATTTTACACACTTGAGGACAGTGCTTTGTGTAAGGATGCCAAAAAAGAGAAACTGGATGTTATAACGCTCTGATGTTTACAAAGAGTTTCGTTTGAAGTTTTCGTGTTAAGAAATTTACAATACTAGAGTGTCAGTCGGAAACTGCAGAGGCAACTGGTTGGCTAGAAAATTACGCATAATTTCGTCATAACTGCCACCTCTCCACTGGCGCCACATCCTCTCATCCAGGTAGGATTGTAGATCTTCTCTTCTCAGTCCTTTTCTCCTGTTGCGACCCAGCTTCAGTTGGCTCCATGCTGACTCCACTTCTTGCGTGTGCACACCAGTGCAAGGATCCAAGAAATTGTTGGCATGTACAAAGACTTCATGTGCGCTAACGTTGGGCAGCCCAATCAGTCGATTGTAGGCTGCCCAGTCATCAGTGTGTACTTCAGTTCCCGGCATGAGGCATTTTTGTACAATCGATAACAGCGTGGCGGCGTTTCTTCTCTCCACAACCTGTAAAAAGCCTCTTCCCGGAGAGTACTCTGAAGACTCGATCCCAAAAACCCACAATTCGTGGGCTGCCCTTCTTCCCCTGTTGTACTGAAAGATAAAGGATATGTAGATGTCATATAATTGGTCAATTAATCTTTTGACGGTTCATCAGCCACAGTACCAGGACCCCAAAAGGAATAAATGGTCTGTTTTGTAGATCAACCGAACAGAGATCTTGCAAACGTCTACAAATCTTTGATGTCAATCTGGCGTTAGTGCCAAAAGCTCGCATCATTCTGTGTTGAGGGTCATCTTGAGTGAAGTAGTAGATGGCCTTGAGAATGGTAGCTAAAGCCACCTTTGGGAATTCCTCAAATATCGTATTGGTACTAAGACTTCTTCTTTTGAAGCATCCGCTGTATCTCCTGTTAGAGGAATAAGGGGAATTATTTACTCAGAAAGTATCACATGATGTGGGTACGAAACTCGCGGTAAAAGAAACAAATACAACTTTATTCGATTTATGAAAGTAAGTATTAACTTAAGCCTCAAAGCATGAAAACGGACACGGAGATCCTTTCGTTTTATCGTATTTCTTCGATGTTCTTGACGTTGATAACCACCTTCAATAAAATCTGTGTAGACTTCTATTTCTGGGACTAACCTTGATCCCGTGGGTAGGGGGGGAGGGGTACTCCCGTGAATTTCGGACAGGTGTGTGCCCTCGGACCTTATTTAAGGATGAAGCAAATGAAAATGGATACTCTATTTAAGGCCCAAATCCAAAAAATGGCACCCTATGCAAAGGAAAAAACTAAAACTAAAAATATATTGAACGGAAAAACACAATCTTTATAAAATCGCTTAGCTAACAGTAATTTGCTTTCCACTTCTTTGGGTATTTACGCACTGCTGTTTTAGCTGATACAATATAGGCACCCTATCTAAGGATCACACCGGGAACACTATGAAAACATGGGCAAAAAATGATGATACCCTATTTAAGGATCGAGAACCTCAAAAACCGTACCCTATCCCGCGGCACATACCCATATAACCCATATATGCGGGTACCCTCTCGGGCCTTGATCGCTTATTGTCGATGCAACAATGCGTGCAGCTAGATTTTGTACCCTCATTGGCTAGAGTTGCGTCAAGAATTTCCCAGATATAAGTGAACAATAATTGAGGTTGAGCTAAAGAAGATGCTCTTTTCCGAAGAATACTGATGTTACACAACGCTTTTATGAGATGTAGTCGACTTGTTCTGACCAGGTTCGATTTTCATCTATATGCACTCCAAGACATTTAGTATGCTGGAATTCCTTTAAAGAAATGCTGCTCACAGATAGATCGATGTCATTCACCCTCTAGAGTTGCTATTCTTTGCCTGAAACCAAGTTTGTTGACAACTAGCCAAGTAGTCCAAGGTCGCAGTTCATTCATCTTACCATTTCAGGAAATTCAGAGCCATGCAGAGACCGTTCGTCTTGAGTCCTCTGCATAGATCGAGTCTTGGAGTTAACCAAATCATTAGCCTTTGATGGGTGGACGGGTGAACCTATATTCTTATGCAATCGTAGTAAAACGGAGGTCATTCAATCTACTTTCTTTTTAGTTAGAGATCCTGTCCTTGGTCGTTCTTTCAATTGGTAACACAGTAATCGAACTGTGTGATAAAGTACACTACTAGGATTTCATACCAGAACTACTAGAACTGAGCCTGAGATAACACGTTCATGACATCTGCAAAATGGCTTTCTTGACAACAAGCTCGATAAGTCGGATGAGGAAATATCATACACGCTTTCGTGAGTGCAATGGGATTGCGCAAATGAGAACGAACAAACAAACGAAAGAAAGAAAAAAGGAAGGAATGAACGAACGAACGAACAAGTCAGCGAACGAACGAACGAACGAATAAAGGAACGAGCGGAAGAATGAACAAAGTGAATAAATGAATGAATGAATGATGGATGAGTCATTCAGCGATCGCTGTCATATATAAGTTTGATGGCCTAAGATAAGGAAACTTCTCTATTAAAAAACGTTACATAAGGAATAGATGAGCTGATCGAAAACTAGCAGAACAGCAGAACTTTGGTGGACGTATGCCATAGTTCGCGCGATGTCAGCTACAACGGGTTTAAAACTTAACAGCAGATAACGTCGCTTTTTGAGCGAGATAAAATAGATAGACATATATATGTTTATACTCGTCTGGAGGTGGC
The DNA here is from genome assembly GCA_949710005.1 of Ricordea florida. Lineage (NCBI taxonomy): Eukaryota > Metazoa > Cnidaria > Anthozoa > Corallimorpharia > Ricordeidae > Ricordea > Ricordea florida. Next base: position 24,299,397 of record OX453282.1, read on the forward strand.
TACACGAGAGAACGAGTTAACCCTCAGTTTCTTTATCTCGCCCCCAGCGTTTTATGGATGTCGGAGTCTTGTTTGTGCGCAGCCGCTAATTGTAGCTATTAGTTGTAGACTCAGTGCTTGGGACTTTTATTTGCGCGTGACCGCGTAGCTGCTATTTCTAGAAGTATTTGGAGTGGCCGGTTATTCTGCAGTTAAGCCGTAAAGGGATTTATGTTAGAGACGTTAAAATGGAAAGCTTGTGCAAGTGCACTTGCGAAGTTTCATTCCACGTCTTGTTGTCTACTCCCTAGTCTTTGTTAGTGTTAGACATAAGGACGAAACACAGATCAACGCAAAAAGAAAATGCATTATTACTTACCAGAGATATCCATGCACATGGTTATCGTTCCTCTGTGTTAACTCCATTGCTTGGTTGCACTGAGCACAGTTACGTGGGTCGGGAATCAAGTAGCGCCTTTGTTACACGCTAGATAGATCTAGGAAATAACATGTTGAGTTTCGTTTTGTTAAGCTTTTACCTAGCTCATTATTCAGAGGAATGGAGAGATGTAGTGTCGTTGTATTGCGTTACAATCATGCGCACTGGGAGTCGGTTAAGTCAGGAGTATGCACGATTACTGTAATTTACTGCTAGGGAATAAATAACAAGTATTCATAATCAAGGACTCCACACTACAGTACCGTGCAAATGTAAGTTGACACTTGGTATTGAGTCAAGAATCGAGAAGCAACAATCGAGGATCGAGTGGAGTATCGAGTCTTGCGAGTGCTTTTCCGTAATTAGAAAATAATGAGATTGACGCTTGAGTGGTTCGTAATAAGTTACATCGCTTTATGCCGGTTTCGCTACTTGTCGAGTTCACTACGTTTGAGTTCGCTACATGTTCGCTACCTGCATAACCGAGTTTGCTACTTCACATAACCGAGTTATGTTGGGGATCGTTAATAGTAGACTGGTCGAATGAATCACGTGGAGAATCGAACTCCTACGACTCCAAAATGTATTGCATGTATTGCACAAGATACATTAAGGGCGATTTAGAAGATGCGATTTGTTGTTTGTCTTGGCGTATGCGACACAACATAGAACGAAGTTGTGTCATGTGAATGCTCCTACAACTTCTCTCCACAGACACACACGGCCTAAAATTTGGTTCTTGAGAGTTTGATTAAGTTCAAATGAAATTCAGTTCGATTTACAAGGTACACCCGGCTCAAATATTCGATCATCATCGGCAAAACTTTGGGTAAATTTATCGCACAAGATACAAGTCTTTAATTTTGCAACCAAAAATCTGTAAGAGCCATGTAACATGGTGTTATGCTTAGAATGATACAGGTAGCAAACTCGGTTATGTCGGTAGCCAACAAGTAGCGAACTCCAACGTAGCGAACTCGACTAGTAGCGAAACCGGCTGTTACTGTTAAATCAGCTAACTCTGTGTGTGATTTGTTGTATGACCTGCCGCCAATACGTAAACAATGAACATCTTCGTTCTAAACACAGGCGTGAAAAGATTTGTCCATTTGTAATCGAAAGCGTGTGGAGAGCTAAACATCATTCCAGGGCCTATAACTTTGACTTATTTCCATATAGGAAAACGTAATCAATTGCAATCTACAGTGTACGGCGTCTACAGTACCCGCAATCTAGACGGTAATGCTACCACATGCAGCACGTACGAATGAGCGACCGTACGAGCAAAACCAAGACAAATTCATGGCCCAGTGATTGGTCAGCGGTTCCTACATCTTGTAAATCGAATGATCCGTATACACTTAGGTTATGCGTCGTTCATTAGTTAAAAATAAAATTGACTAACAGTTTGCATCTAATAGAAGCGAAGTACTGGAGCTTATCAACGTGGTTTAAATCGTGTAACTGCTTCTTCTGGCCATCCTTCATAAAATTTGACAATTCAGTTATTTTGATCATTGAAAACAAAGCTTTACTTTTCTGTGCCTTTCGACGTAATGTGTTGTCCGTTCAACAACACATGGTACTAGTTATACAATAGGAAACAATCATCGGTAAGCTACAAAAAGCATTTCGTGCTATCACATCCCTGTTTATTTAACTCTTCTAACAATCCTGCTTAGTGGGAGTTCGCATGTCTTTTGTAAACAAAACTCAAGGAAATGTTATTTCCACCAGAGCAGAGGACAGTGACCAGTGTTTCACAATTTATTCTGCACTAAAGATTAGCCTTTAACAACAAGAGCCTGAAATCGAAAGCTTCATTGTTTTCTTATCAAAACTCATGCATATTCATGCATAATTGAGACTGTTCTGGTTTCATTACCATTTCGAGGCAAATGTATCAAGTATCGAGTTCACGGTATCAAGTCTCGATACTTGACTCAATACTCGATTCTCGCGAGTATCGAGTGTCAACTTACCTTTGCATGGTACTGTAGTTGTTGTCATCATCATTTCATCACTGTCCTGCTTATAATAATACTGCACTAGACTGTATCAGGAGCCCAGACTGTATGTAATGTTTGTAACACTCTGTTCTTAGTCCTTTCTTAGGAGAACCCAGGCAAAGCAAATTTCAAGTGTCCTGCCTTAACCCTTTAACCCCTGAGATCAAAAACTTAATTCTTCAAACTGATCTCAATACATCTTTCATCACATCAGCATGGAGATTTTGATGTTATATCAACAAAATCCTATACGAGTTTTCAGATTGCATATTCTCATGAGCTCTATGGTTGCCTTTGTAGTATTATGTTTAAGAGAAGATGCATGTTGGTCACTCTCAGGGAGTAAAGAGTTAAACAGCCAAGCTGCCTACAAAAATCATTTAAATATCTACCACTTTTACTATTTAATCTTGTACCTGTCCACTCAAAGACATCACAGGAAGTCCCAAAAACACATAATTTGATAAAAGCCTTTCAGTGAAAAATCACTCATTAACACTGCAAAAGAAATCAGTTGATCATTACTCAGCCTCTACTTTAATTAAGTTTAACATACTAAGTTATTGTTCTCTTGTATTCTATAACCTTTGTAAATAAGTAATTAAACAGGGTTTCTGATAGATCATGGAAGAAAAAGTCAAATTTCGCAGGGTTTTAAAAAACAAACTCACAAAACTTTTTGCAGCAAATTACACCAAAAACAGTCGCTAAAAAACAGCCTATTTCCCTGCAGTTTCCTCTGCAAATTTCACTGGAAAGAAGTCTTGGGCTGATTTGAAGAATGTTTTTTAATGAAAAGAGACAACAACTTTGCCAATTATTTGGGGAAAGTGATGAGTGTTAGCCTATGCAACAACTACAACAACAGAAACACTGACCACTTATGAATGTTACCTTTCTAAAACCAGGGATTTTGCAGAGATCATCATTTGCACTTGCGACAATGTGCTTGAGAAATGCATCAATGGCAAAGCTTTTTACATTGTGGCCACAGCCCAGTTTTTCACAACATAATCTAAGAACTGGTAGTTTTAGGATGTTGTTTACTTCTTGCAGTGATAAAGTTCTAAGATAAATTTGCAAGTTCAAGACAAGTAGACTGCCGCAACAGCCAAGATAAGTGTCAAATATGTTGTACCGACATCTGTTTGGTAAGGTTTCTAGAGAATTTCACATCCAATATCAGAAGCTCTGTCTGTATAAAGTGACAATTCTACCAAGCAATAAGCTTCTTTGCAGGAAATTCACCAAAGTAGCATAGAAGTAAGGTAATAATGAAGAGGGCATATTGCCCTGTGGGGGAGTGTGCAGCAAGCTGGAAATGAAAGATTACACCACCCCCCAAGAATGGTACGCACTGTATGCAAGGAATCACGGGAAGTCAACCAGATGATTCGTCAAATCGAAGCTTCAACACACCCCCACCCTGGGGACATTTGAAAATTTTTTAATATTACTATCCACTATGTAGGAACTCTTGAAGCCGAGTCTACAGACAGGTTGCAATAGACAGTACAGTTTTTGTTCTAATTTATTCTGTAATAAAGTATTAAGTTGTGTTTGTATAGGTAATAGCATGGTTTGTAGTGATATTTGGTATAAAATACCATGAGGGATATTTCAAAATTGTTGTACGTAATTTCAAGAGCCGTTAGGCGAGTGAAATTTGAGCCAATTTTGAAATATCTTGAGTGGTATTTATGCAAATATCCCATACAAATCATGCTATTATTTGTTTATACTGCTACTTGCAAAAGGTTTGTAATTTTCACGTGTAGGTATTTCAAATTAAAGCAGAAATACCACTGCTCTTAGCCAATCAAATTACAGAAATTTCTCAAATAGTAGTATAACATTGTAAACACAACTTCATACCTTCATATATTCAAAGCCTGAATCCAATATTACAAATATCAAAATTTAAATACCTTCAAAAACTGCACAAAGTTTGTATAATCCCTTTTTTTGCAACCAACTCGGGTAAGATTTCCGCACAGGTCCCTACTTCATTATGCATTCTGTTTCGTTCTTCCAACACAAGAAATATTTGCACGTGCATTACACCAGACAAGACAGCTTCAGCATGCATAATGAAGTAGGGACTTGTGCAGAAATCTTTCCCCAACTCGCCACAAAGGCACAATCTTTCCCTTGGAAATCTTCTAACGAGTCCGCCGTGATCGCTAGCTCGCCACATGCGAGGCAACCAGAGATTTTACACGAAGTCGAGGCTACGTTCAAATTCCCCACCCCCTAGGCATGGGGATCAAATGCCCCACCCCCTAGAAGACTCTGATGATCAAATTCCTTCCTCCCTGGGAAGACAAAGGTGTCAAATGCCTAGGGTATGCCGGGGGGGTATATTGAAGCTTCGATTTGACCGATACATAATGAAGTAGGGACCTGTGAGGAAATCTTACCAAGTATTTTTCAATTGTCGTGATAATATTCATGTATAATACGTAAATATAGGTCCACACATTCCTATTCATAAATAAATGATCATTTTAAGCGCAGTAATCTTGTTACTATTCCAAAATCAACCTTGCATAAATCGAGTGAAAGTCAAAGTCCATCGTCAGCGTCTGTCGATTGATCACCACAATCTAACACTGATTTCAGACTCTTGTAAGATTATTCACCCTACAATTATTACCTGAATTGTACCACATCGATTTAACATTGTTTACAAGCTACAAGTAAGTGTTAGTTAGACTACAAACTTTGCCTAATCAAATTATGCTCACCGCCATAACTCCGACAACCAAACCAACTCTGTTTCCGGGTTTCCAGCTTTCGATTTAAATAAAACACGAAGACTGTTCTTTATACTGTCAGCCTGAGAAAAAAAGTAATCAAAGCTTTCTAAGTGCAGCCAATCGTTCTACAAACACAGAGTAAATCGAAAAGTGTGTTACCTGACCAAGGAAACCAACGACGAAATACTGTAAGCCACGGTGGTCACATGACGGTCCAGACGCTTTCCAGTCCTGGGGGCTCCCCAAAACCATGGCAACATGTACAATAACATCACATGATCTTAAACAAGGATCACGTGAAGTGAAAAAACATTTGTCGCACTTGCTTCGGAAGGCAAAGACGAACAGCAGAACAAGGTGGGCTTTTGAAACTCCATCACGACAATACACATAATAGGGTGGAAAAGTTATTTCCTACAACTTTACCCTTCAATCCTTCGGATAGACCTTTTCCTCTAAATGAAATCTTCCTTTCTTATTGAAAGCCGTGACAGCAGGAGTAACGCAAGCCACGTGATAGATCACGTAGATTTGCATCCATTCTATTAACATTACGTCTTAATAGAACCTGGTTAGGGGCATATGTAGTGACGGTATTCTGCCGTTTTATTGTGTTCATCAATTTAGCGATATTACCCACTTATGTTGTAAAATGTTTTCAACATTCGTATTTGTAAATAAAGCGCTGCTCAGTAGTCCATCAGGCACAGAGCACGAATCACACTCCACAACTGTCGTGTGTCATTGTTTGCACGTTGCGCGCCGTGCGGAAGGTAGAAATGAATAAACTGAATACACAAGAAATTGGGGTAACCAAGCAAGTTAATAAAGTAATTTGTACCACCGTAAGGTATAAGAGGGTGGTGCTGACGTTTCGAGCGTTAGCCCTTCGTCAGAGTGAATACAGATTGACGGCAATAAACATGTCACAGTTCATTGATAGACAACTGTTGAACTCGGCGATCATATTGTCTCTCAGCTAGTTCTTTAGTGTTCGCAGTAATAAAAATGTACCGATTTTCCCAAACGTGGTATTCACTGTAACAGGAAGTTTATTGAGAGCTTCAAAACTTGGAGCCACAAAATAGGTGGCTTTATTATTTACGCATGTTATAAATTTTATATCGTGGCTATTTAATTTCATTAGACTAAACATGAAAACAATATTAATCTCAGTTCGTGAAAATCAGTATTAGTCTTAATCAGTATTAATCTTAGTCCTGATTTCGGAGTCGAGATCACTTGTTAGAATATTCTGAACGCCTTCAATCACTAATTATTTAATTGCTTCCTGATCAACCAATTAGAAGCCATGCTCTAATTGAATACTGCACAACCACAGAATGCAGTCATGCATCTAATATTGTATATCTTATGCATGTCCTAGACTTGAAGTTCCCAGCTTTTGACACGTAATATCATATTTGACTTTGAATAAAATGATGGTGTCTCTACCCCTCTACATTTCTAAGTTGGAGACTATAGCCTCCCTTTCAACTCCGCCACCTGAGACAACTACTTTAAGATAAATGACAACTTCAATGTTATGTATAAATACATTATTCCCGTCACATCTCACTTATCAGCAAAAGTACTAGTATTCTATACTACAGACGTCTATCAAATGAATTAACTAAGGGCGTATCACAGTCTAACACTCACAACGTTGACTTATAAAGAGCCAAGATTCAAAGCCCCAGGCCACCAGCTTCTCTTCTATCTTACGTTTCTATAACTATTAACAACAGTTTTATTTAAAAGTGTATTATTAATCTAGCATTTAGTTTACATGGAGTAAGTAAGGGCAAGAGCGGCATAACTTGTCTGGACGACTTCATTAACACTCATTATATAAAAATGTGCCTCTCTCAAGTCATAAAATATTTTAACGCTTAACGCATAAACAATGAGAGTGCATTTAAATGTCAAGGGCCACTTCTGCGCATGTCTCGCAAACGCTCAACGAGTTCTTCACACTGTTTGAACCAGTCGTACTGCTGAGCATAGTTTGTGCGCACGTTTTTTGCCTCAGCCAATCGCGCACTTCTATTCTTCTGACGCATCTGCTTGATGGACTCGGCCCAATCAGTGGCATCATCCTTTGTTACAATGTAAGAATTGCCAAAAGGAAGTTTTTCCAGTGCTTTTCCAAATCCTGAATTACTGGATACAAGAACAGGCAAACCAGCAGACAAAGCTTCCAAAGCAGCCAGCCCAAACCCCTCCGTCCTTGATGGCATAATTGCGAGGTCAGCTTCATTGAACAGTTCCGATAGCTTCTCCCTATCGTTTCGAAATCCTCGAACTAAGAGCTGGCTTCGATCGATGCCATGTTCAAGTAGATCGTTTATCACACCATTTACTTCTTCATCATAAGCCCCAACAAAGATAAGGCGATAGGTCTTGTCTGTTAGCTTGGCAATTGCACGTGCAGCAATGTCGTATCCTTTCAGCTTAAAATCTTCTGGATCACCACGACCGAATAGCAACACTCGAAAGTTTTCCAGATCGTCTTCTACTTGCTCTACATTTTCAAACTCTTGAAAGATTCCCGGAGTAAACTTAAACAACTCCTTCTTGAACGGGCGAAGATAAGCCTTCCAAGCTTCGGCTAGCTTCGGTCCAATGGCCACGACAAGGTCAGCCTTCTTGCACAAATCGAGTTCAGTCTCTTGTTTCTTCTTAACCTTGGAATATGCCTTGTCATCTTGTTTAAACATTGCAAGTTCTTCACTGGCAGTGTGTACTACGTGGACCCACGTGCATTTGCGGTTCTTGGCTATCACCTGTGCGGGAGGTCCCACTTTTTGACCGTGACCAATGACGACATCGATAGCAAGGTCCTCCGGTGGAAAGCTTAACCTCATGATTTCAGATATCCCAGTAAACTCTTGGGCCATGACCAGATTTATATGATGAGCGTGTGCTATCTGTTTTTCTTGTTCACTGCACTGTGGAACAAGCATAGAGACCTCTACACCTGGAACAGCAGCTAACGCCTTGGCCAGCTCCCTGTTTAGAGTGGATAACCCACCTTTTGATGAACCCCATTCGTCTCCAAGAAGGGTAACTCTTAGCTGATCAGGTTCGCGTAGGTTTTCCTGTCAAAAAAAGAAACATGGGACTAATCAACCCACAATAACAACTTTAAAGCAAACTCTTATACTAAGTGATAAAACAAGAGGCTTAACAAATCCAATGTGGTTTAGTATTGTGGGGATAGTTTCTAAAGAAACTGGTGCTGCGTCGGTGAGAAGTTGAAACACAAGAAAATGGGTAAATCAAACGAGTTGATTAAGTAAGTTATACCACCGTAAGGTAAAAAGGAGGTGCTGACGTTTCGAGCGTTAGCCCTCCGACGAAGGGCTAACGCTCGAAACGTCAGCACCTCCTTTTTACCTTACAATGTGGTTTAGCGTTGTCTGTACTCCCATCGACAACGAGTGCGCGTCATGACATTGGTCAAAATGTTGTGGACTCACGAGGCGCAACTGAGTAAGAAAAAACTGTATATAGTTTTGCTATACAGTTTGGTTCAAACTTTTTCATCTGTAGATCAAACCATGCAGTGTGACCATTCCTTGGGAAGCGTATGAACAGTACTGTACTGTAGTACTGTTTGTTTCACTACATAGTGTGGTTCTATCTATTTCATCTGTGGATCAAACCATACAGTGTGACCATTCTTTGCAAAGCTACTGAACATTACTGTACCGTAGAACTTTTGGTTTTTCTATACATAGTGTGGTCCTGACACTTTGAAAGTGTTTTGATCATTACATATCCTCTCCTTAGTCAGGAGACCATTACCCGGAGCGTACAACTCCCATACTAGATCTGTGAAACGGCGTTTTCACAAGTAACGTAATTTTTAGATCGTCTCTCCCGCGAATTGGTGTGGCAGAGCCAATCACAAGCTAGTGCATGATTAATATGTAGCATGATAACCACCTGTAGCGACAACGAACATAGCCGACATACACGAGTCTTCATCGGAATGTTCGGACAACATTTCTGACGATAGTCAAGGTATTTACACAGAGAGTAGTAGCTCCGATGAGATAACTGAGACAGCAGAAACAACTTTTTTTGGCGGGAGAGGCCGCTCTAAAAATAACCTTACTTATGAAAACGCCGTTGCATGAACCTACAGCAGTTGCACGCTCCGGGTACTGGGCTCCTGCCTTAGTACAACAATAGGTGACCAGGTTTGTGAGAGTAAAAACACTGATGACATCAAAGTAATCGCTTTGATCTGCAATATGAATTTCTTTCTACCTATATGAAAGTAAATGTATGGAAACTGGTAGGGAGAAGCAACATGTTGATCTCAGGGAGGAAAGGTTTGAAGAAAGTCATACTCAAAAATACACAGAGATTCACTTCTAAACTGACGAATATGGGATGCTAGGAGAATTAAATTATCTGAGTGGGACAGAAAGTTTTGAAATGCAAACCAAAACAGACATAAAAACAGACTTTATAACAGGGTCTGTATGGGGTCTAGAGTTAAGTGTTAAAAGCACGAATTTGCTAATGTTAAAAAGGCTGAAAATTAAATGTTAAGTGTTAGTGTAAAATTGTACAGTTAACAGTTAAAAAACTTTCATTAACTTTAATTTCCCACCACGAGAGTCATGGATCGTCATGGGATGGACAACAAACACGACCAAACAAAATATTCAAATCCAAACGCGCTTGTTTGGCGCAAAAACGAGGCCTCTCTATTTTTTTTTGGCTTGTCTAGAAGGCGTGGCTACTTAGTTTTCTCTCTCGCACGATTTTTAACGATGAGGTGCGCAGCATCAATGTTGATATTATTTAATGTAATCTTTTATTTATTGTCACAAAGAAAATTAAACTGTTAGCTGTTAAATAAGGCAAAATATGTTACTGTTAACTGTGAAACAACAAAAGTTTTGACTTTTAACTGTTATACAGACCCCTTCATCTAGACCCTCTTATAAAATGGCCCGAACCGTCAAACCGAAAACCCCAAAGTCCCTTAATGACCACAGTGCCACTGCTGAAAGTGTAAGGGATGCTGGTTGAGTTGCACCATCTTTGTGCTGGTAGTTTTGAAAAGAACTGTAGGTGACTTTGACTAACATTTCAACAACCTGAGCAGAAGTCATCACAAGAATCACTTCTCTTGTGCGTCCAGATTGCTTAGTCTTTATTGGTAATATGTCAAACTTACAGGTGCTTTTTCCGCCATTCTGGAAATCTTCCCTGAAAATTTGGTGGACAGTAGTTTACTCCTGAAACTTAACACAGATAATTAAAGATACAAATTAATAAAACTTTGCAATGATGAAGATGGTAAATATTGAGCCTGGTGAATTTGTAAAAAGACGCCAGATTTCAGCACTGTAACAGCCAACCTGGGAAAATGGAAGTCTGGCTTTTTTCATAGACGGCTTCCGATGACAAGTTCATTTCCAGTTTCTCTGTTATAGTTAACAAATAAATTAATATAAACCCAGTCCCCAGCAAAATGGGGACGTAACTATCTTACGAAAGTGTGTGCATGCTTTTAAACAAACTTAAGTTTTATTTTATCTTGAATGCGATTCTACACAAAAGTCAACCCGTTCCATTGTTTAGTCAAAACTTGAGTCATTTCATGTGCTCATTTAAAAGTAGAAAACAAGCCTAAGGAACCAGGAATTAGTGCCTCAAACCAACATACACTAATTTTCATAAATATGAGACAGTGTCTGTTAAAAAATAATTTCCTTCTCTGTCATCATGAAAAAGCCAGTACATTTAGCGATAAGTATAATGTTTTTATTTATAAAAATGCATTGCATTTGGAGCCCATTTGATTTAACATGAATGGCGATCACTTGACTTCTTGAACAAGACATGGCACCATAATGATTTTTGGCGTGACAAAAACGTCTTGGGGAAAAATACCCATTGTTGTACCAACGAACACGAAACGAGTGAAAGATCTGTGACTGGACCAAACGAATTCACAGGAAGGGTTCCAGCTAAGAAGGAAATGTTTTCAAATTAAGGTTACTTATTAAAACGATATGAGTTGAACAAAACAGATTTAGTACTTATATTTGTTTCAGATTCATATCAGATCTAGGGCATAAGGTCAAATTATTCCACAGTAGTGAGTAATGTAATTTTTTTAAATATTCAAATGGATAAGCTAATAATAGTAATAATAATAATAATAATAATAATAATGAACTTTATTTGAATGTCAACTGTATGTAGCACTTTCGCTCCGACGAAGGGCTAACGCTCGAAACGTCAGCACCTCCCATTCACATTACGGTGGTATAACTTACTTAATCAACTCGTTTGATTTATCCAATTTCTTGTGTTTCAATTTCCCACCGACGCAGCACCAGTTTCTTTAGAAACTATCCCCACAATACTTTGTATCTAGCACTGACTTACTAATTGGGGACCCAGTAAAACACAAATGAAATCAAATCAAACTAAATGTTTGGTTTTTGTGAAGACGGGGAAACCGGAATACCCGGAGAAAAACCGGGTGTTACGAAACCTAAGACCCTCGAAAACTAAGACCTAAGACCTAAGACCCCCTAAAATCGAATCCGTCGAAATATAAAGTCAAATTGTAACCGAAATAGGTCTGATCTGTCAAATTATATCATGTTCGATCCTTTTTCCCGGGTTTTAGGTCAAATTTACCGGTAAATTTAGGGGTCTTAGTTTTAACATCTTCAACGTTTTTACTGATATTTACATTATCCTTTACTTAATAATTTAATTTAAATGTACGACCCCACCAGCTATGCTGAATATTTTATCGTGCTTAAATAAAGTTATCATTCATTCATTCGTAGTACGAAAACTAAGACCTCATCTTAGTTTTCGTACTACGAAAACTAAGACCCACTAAACATTTTAACTGTCTAAATCATGAGTCACAAAATTATTTAAAATGTAAAGCTCACGTCGCATCTGACAAATTCCTTTGCTCGAGCGCGATTAAGTCAGCGAGAACTGTTGTCTCGAACTTTGTGTTATTTTAGACCAATCTTGAGGAAAGGCCTTCGCGTGGATAAAATGTGGGGAAAACCTACTGCTAGCACGAGGTTCAGATCAAACAGAAGTCGAATTTGCAAGACATGCCGCGCCGAGAACGTGTTCATCAGTAGAGCTGACGACCTAGGGTTGCGTGACCAAATTATTATTAACCGTGTAATCTTTAGCCAAACTTGTATCTTCGCCGGGAAAACCTTTTTATTATGCTTAAAACACTCGTATCCGTATAAAAGGCAAGACATTCTGCAATGGATTTAAGCTCAGTAATCATTTGCTGAAAATAGTGAGCGGTGCTTACACTTGAAGAGGGTCTTAGTTTTCGTAGTACGAAAACTAAGATGAGGTCTTAGTTTTCGTACTACGAAAACTAAGACCCCTAAATTTACCGGTAAATTTGACCTAAAACCCGGGGAAAAGGATCGAACATGATATAATTTGGCCGCTAATTCCCATTAGCTAAAATCGCGTATCTGTCCTGTGATTGTATTGTGGGGATAGTTTCTAAAAAAACTGGTGCTGCGTCGGTGGGAAGTTGAAACACAAGAAAATGGGTAAATCAAACGAGTTGATTAAGTAAGTTATACCACCGTAAGGTAAAAAGGAGGTGCTGACGTTTCGAGCGTTAGCCCTTCGTCGGAGCGAATGAGAGGATTGTGGGTTACGTTCAATTTATATAGAGAAGTTTGGAGCCATGCTATTGGTGGAACCATAGCATTGTGTGAATGGAAGTGAATAAATTAGATGAATGATTAAATGAATGAGAAACGTTCGTTGATACCGTGGGGATTAAGAGAACCGAGTTGGAAGATGAACTTCTGTTCTAGGTTTTTACGGCTTTCCGTATTGCCCTGATGCACGGAAAGTCCACATACCGCCATGTTGTGAGTTGAGTGGTTAGGTAGATTAAAGTTTATGTAGTGATGAGTTGGACTTCTCCAGCAAATCAGAAGAAATGCTTCAGTTCTTCAAGAACCGTGGCTACCCTGACTCAGTTGTGAAGACAGCTCAACAACGCGCTCAAACAACTGACCAACACTCGGCACCACAAACGTCACAAAAGGAAGAGAACCAGAGAATACCGTTCACACTCACTTTTCACCCACTCAACCTACCTGTCAAGAACATCATCCTGAAGAACTTCAAGTTACTTCAGAATGACAACGAAACAGGCAGCATCTTCTCACTACCACCACTCATTTCATTCAAACGTAACAAAAACGTAAGCGATTTTTTAGTTAGAAGTACACTAAAATCAGACGAATCACCCGGCACTTTCAACTGCACACGCAAAAGATGCAAAACTTGCCCTTTCGTCCACAACACAAACAAAATAGCAGGACCTAAACGATCGTTTAAAATCACCGACCGTTTCACATGCACTTCCGTCAATGTTATCTATTGCATAAAATGCACCTTATGCAAGAAGATATACATCGGCGAGACCGGAAGAAGATTAGGTGACCGTTTCCGCGAACATCTGTTGCAAGCGTGGCCATTTGTTCTTCGGTGGATTGAAGACTCCAAGATCAACTGTAACCAAACATTTATTGTTCTTCTTTCACTGACATTCGCACTAACTAGAAGTTACACGTGGCTATGAAATATATACATGGTGGCTGATGCAATACAGCCTCGATTTAATGTTAACTTGAATGACATTTCCTGTACGTAAATACTTCCGCTTTATGTAAGTTGGGTTTGCATCCAACACCCCCACTCAATCACAACTTTACAACATTTATGGAAGTAGTCTATTAAGTTTAACCCTAGTTACAGGCTTAGTAAAAATGTCTGCAACATTATTTTCTGTTGGTACATATGTCAGCTTGAGGTTTCCATTCTGGATCTCTAATCTTAAGAAGTGGTATTTAACATCAATATGCTTTGATCTCTTATGATGCACAGGATTATTAGCCAGTGCTATTGCCCCTTGATTATCTACATACATGCGAATAACCTCACAAGGGGGACCCAATAGATCAGCTAATAGTTGCCTAAGAAATTTAGCTTCCTGGGTAGCCATGGCTAATGCTACATACTCAGCTTCACAAGAAGACAGTGCTACCACTGACTGCTTTGCATTCTTCCACGATATCAGTGAGCTTGCACTACATAACTTAAAAGCATATCCACTGATGCTTCGTCTATCACTGGATGTTGCCCAGTCTGAATCACTGTACCCCTCCAGTTTCACTTCAGGCCCTTTTACAAACTTTAAGCATCTATCTTGAGTACCCTTTAGATACCTCAGCACTTGTTTTGATATGGCATAATGTGCCTTCATTGGCTTTGATAGATGCTGAGAAAGATATGTGACTACATAACACAAATCAGGTCTTGTGCATGTCATGAGGTAAATCAAACTTCCAACAATCTCACGATACAAACCTACATTTTCAAAATTGCTTTCATTAACTGTACTGCCCTTAGTTACACCCAGCTCACATGGGATTGCCTTTGGCTTGCATTCTGACATGTTGAACCGAGACAAAATCTTTTCTATGTACTGGGTTTGGTTCATTTCAACATACCCATTTCCACACTTGAATTGGATGCCTAGAAACCATGATAGAATACCCAGATCTTTCATTTTGAATTTCATCATAAGACATTCTTTAAATTCTTTCAACACATCTGTGTTGCTACCTGCAATAATTATGTCATCAACCCATACAATTAAAATTACTTGACCACTTTCAGTAGTCCTGACATAAACACAAGGATCCACTAAGGATTGTACAAACTCTTCTTGTGTTAGATAGTCATGTAACATACTGTTCCAGTTTCTCCCACTTTGTTTCAAGCCATACAATGATTTCTTTAGCTTGCAAACAAGTTTTTGTCCATTGGGCCCTTTTTGTTCATAACCTTCAGGTTGCTCAACATACAACTCACAGTCAATAGGTGCATTCAAATAAGCAGTCTTAACATCCATCTGATGGATAACCATACCTTTTTGAACAGCTAATTGCATTAACATTCGAACCGAAGTTAAACGAGCAGTTGGAGAAAATGTCTCGTGATAGTCTATACCTGGGGCCTGGGAGTAACCCTTAGCAACAAAACGGGCTTTGTACTTTTCCTCTCCATTGGGACCTAATTTGATAGTATAAACCCACTTTCCCCCCACTGAAGTCCGACCCTCTGGTAGGGAGGTGAGTTCAAATGTGTCATTATCCCATAGTGAATTTAACTCTTCATCCATAGCAACTTTCCACTTCCCAGACTCTGGGGATGTGATGGCACATTCATATGACTGTGGAACATTTCTAGCTGTGTAACAGTAGTCAACTGTAAAATTTGCAAAATCATCAATTGCATGATCAAGTTCCTCCCCTGTTGCATAGTCATCAAGGTATTTTGGTCTGACATGCTCCCTGGTAGGGTAACGCTTAACACT
>OX453282.1:24320017-24322517 GCA_949710005.1 Ricordea florida
TGTTATATGTCCGTTCGATGCTGAATGTTTCTGTTTACAGTTCATAACATTGTCCTCTCCAATTTGTGGCGGCATATGAGATCTTTCGGTCTCTTCATAACTCCTAAGGGCTACTTTGAATTCTTGAAACTGAATCTTGTCGTCGCGCTGCGAAACAATGGCGGAAAAGGTTTTGTATTCCACAGGTAATCCTTTCAGTACCATGGCAATCAAAAGGCTGTCGCTCACTGTCTCCCCGGCGGATTTGAGCGATGCAGCTGCTGTTTCAGCACGTAGAACATAATCTGTTATGCATTCGTCTTGGGCTTTCTGCAGTGAAGTTAGTTCTGTATACAATGCAAGAACACGTGGTTTCCTTTTTCCCATGTAATGGTTCCTCAATATTTGGAGGGCTCTTCTGCCATCGTCCCTCGCATCCCTCATAATTAAGGACAGGCTTCGATCGTCCAGGTACTGGATCAGTTGAGCGAAGGCATCAATGTTCTTTTCCGTCTCTGTGTCATCTAGCTCACCTTCGGCTAGGAGAACATCGTACAACTTGTGAAGTCTCATAAGTCCCAGGAATTTTACTTCCCAAAGTTCGTATTTCGTAACATCACCGTCGAACATGAGCCTTCTGCTGGGCCCATAACCTGTTGCAAGCGTGGCCATTTGTTCTTCGGTGGATTGAAGTCTCCAAGATCAACTGTAACCAAACATTTATTGTTCTTCTTTCACTGACATTCGCACTAACTAGAAGTTACACGTGGCTATGAAATATATACATGGTGGATGATGCAATACAGCCTCGATTTAATGTTAACTTGAATGACATTTCCTGTACGTAAATACTTCCGCTTTATGTAAGTTGGGTTTGCATCCAACAACGTCGAACGAAATGACAAAGATGCATCGAAACCTGTAGCGCGACACTTTAATCTACCTAACCACTCAACTCAAAACATGGCGGTATGTGGATTTTCCGTGCATCAGGGCAATACGGAAAGCCGTAAAAACCTAGAACAGAAGTTCATCTTCCAACTCGGTTCTCTTAATCCCCACGGTATCAACGAACGTTTCTCATTCATTTAATCATTCATCTAATTTATTCACACAATGCTATGGTTCCACCAATAGCATGGCTCCAAACTTCTCTATATAAATTGAACGTAACCCACAATCCTCTCATTCGCTCCGACGAAGGGCTAACGCTCGAAACGTCGGCACCTCCTTTTTACCTTACGGTGGTATAAATTACTTAATCAACTCGTTTGATTTACCCATTTTCTTGTGTCCTGTGATTGGTTCGTTGGCTTTAATTTATTGCAAATGACTCATTCGCATGCACGCAACATTCAGGCCACGCAATTAGCATTTGACAAGTGGCGAGTGAAGCAAAGCAGTGTGAATTACACATGGATGCTATTGCACGCAAACTTCGAGATTTACATTTAAAAACCGAACAAGAGCAAGCGGTGAGAAACTTGTATCTGGGAAAAGACGTCCTTGCCGTTCTGCCTATTTATTTCGGCAAGAGCCGCATTTATCAAGCGTTTTCTCCACTGAAAAGCTGTGAAAATACCGGCGCAACATTGATTGTCATTGCTCCATTAACAAGTATTATTGAAGACCAGTTGGCCGACTTGCGCTCGCGAGGTTTTCGTGCTGCTGCGTTGTCTTCTTTAAGTTCAGCTGAATTAGAAGAATGCAGTTTAGAAATAATACTCTGCTCAGCAGAGGAAGCAATTACCAAGGGGTTTACCAGCCTTCTAAAGAAAGAGAGTTCCGAGCTTCACCAGCGCGTGTGCTGCATTGTTGTTGACAAAGTATGCGTGTCAGTTACAAATTATGCGTATTATTTACATAATTACGTGAAAAGATTTCTCCCGTTTAAGAGGCTTCTGACGGCTGGCGTTCTTTCTCTCCTTTGCTCGCGCGCGCGATTTCTCGCTCTCCGTGACTGACTAGAACGCCAAGCTACGCTGGCTAGCGCCAACCCTGCTCACCACTTTTGGAGTATTCTTGGTTTGTTTACAGAGAAGCCTGCTGGCCATTAAAGTTCATTAATGTAATTCACAAGGATAGACGGTGAAGAACAAAATCCAAATGAATCACGCTAAGGTCGAGCGGTGTGTAGCAAATATCGAACACGACGAGAATTAAAGATTCAACAGAGTTTAATGGACGTTGATAACAGATAACAGATACTAGCTACCACTAACTGATTGATAAAACGAAGTATTGAAGTGTTGATAGCTGATCGAAGTACTGGAGTATCAAATTGTCGGAGAGACGAGGACTTGAAGTGTTGAAGTGTCGAATTGTCGGTTCGAACTGCAACACGACAATGAAAAAGTACAAACCTAAATTAACTAACTGCAAAGTAACGCCACTAGGTGATATAAAATGACTAAAATGACGCTAAAGAAGCTTAGATCTAAACTTACAGCAGATAAAACGATGAAAACTTTAAGAGCACAAATGACTAGATGTGATCAACCTTTGAATGGTTGACGAACCC
>OX453282.1:24327517-24515017 GCA_949710005.1 Ricordea florida
AAAGCTTTTCGTTCGTAAACAAAAGTATGGAAAATTTCGAGTGTTGAAATGGTCATAAAAACTTTATCTTGAGAGGTATTTCTCTGCAAATTTGTGTTCTGGCCAACACAAACACGATTTTTCCATTTCTAGAATTTATAAAGTCCGAGCTTTAAGTTCACCAATTATCAGTCATGTGACAAGTTTGCTCCGAAGGGCCTACGAGTGAAACGAGATGCTTTCCTTCCGGGTTTTTTACTTCCAAACAAAAAATGTCGGTCTAAGTGTCGCAAAAGTCCTAAAAGCAAACTACATCTTTAAAGATCCACTGCAAAAAGTGGTAGGGACGAGAAATATAAGTATCCAAGCTTTCCTTTATCATTCTTTTTTACTGAAGAGAGCTGCTCTCCTTCGTCCAGTCAAATGCATTGTTGAAGTCCACAGTTGACCAGGTGGATAGCGGTAAAAATTTAGCCGCGCCGAAAGCATGGAACAGCTATCATATGATTTGCCCATGGAATATGAGGTTACAACCTAATTGCAGCTTATGTAAGCTTTCGCTTGTGTTACTTAATTTGAGCAAAGTAATATGGTTTCTTTTTACGCATCGTTGATAGGTGATTTAGCAGGCCATAACCTTTCCGAACCTGAGACTTTAAAGAGCATTGCAGAGGTTAGCAACCAAACACACCAGACCTTTCCAGACATTCCTGTTTTTCCAGTATTTGGGAACAACGATCTTCCAGAGAACTACAAGATACCAAAGTCCAGCGAGTGGTACCAGAAATTGTGGGTTCTTTGGGCGCCCTTAATTCTCTGTACAAGTTGCCCAGTAGAGGATGCTGATAGACCCACCACGAGAGCTATTTTAAACGAAACGTTTTTGGATGGCGGTTATTATAAAGCTAGTATTGCAAGTAAGGAGTATAATTATAGATGTCTGATATGTGAAGTAGAAAATGTTACATAACGTTAATCTCGCTATTGAACCACCAGGGTAGCTTATTAATTTAAGGTACCTTTTGGGGGGTGGGGTATGGGGGAGAAATCGCCTTATTAGAGGGTGCGGCTTAACCTATGGGAGTGGCTTATTGAGTTAGCTAAATGCAATCACGGGAATAAAATTCAATGTTGTAAATACATTTTTCCAGATAAAGGTTTGTACATGAACCTGCTTTGTACTGATGGCAATACAGTCACTGTGCGATGGCTCAAGACAGTACTGTCTTATCCTGAGTGAGGGACGGACCATTAGAAAAGTGATGGGGGGGGGGGGGTGGGGAATTTTCAGCTTGCACGAATTTTTTTTTCGCTCACTACTTGTGAGGAAATTTTTTTTTCAGGTAAACCCCTCTGCACGAATTTTTTTTACTACGTGTGAAAAAGTCACAATTGGACCTTCCTTCTGCACGAATTTTTTTTTTACCTTCTTCCTTGCATGAATTTTTTTTCTTGGCATTTTCCCTTGCATGAATTTTTTTTTGTTTTTTTCCCCACCTCCCCCCCCCCATCACTTTTCTAATGGTCCGTCCCTTATATACAGATCTCGAAAAACCGTAACATTTAGCAATTTCATTTATTTGGTCGATCTTGTTGAGTTGTAAAACTTACAGTGCGACCAATCGAACCAAGACACCAGACCACGAGGGCAAGCTGAGAGAAAGCCGAGAGCAACAAATTAAGTTTCACACAAATTTTGAATGTCTGTTTTTGATGCTGAACCACAGATCTGTGGCGAGTTTCTACCGACTAAGATGATTCCTTTTCAATCTTGATATGCTTTCAGTAAAGTTATAGAGCAAATAAGGTAAATCTTTGGAATCAAAATTCGATTCTACTGAAATAGAAAAAACGGTCAGTACAACACAGGGCTTTTGATAGGAGAGAAATAAGTAGACAACGTAATAAGACAATGTCCTCATTCAGTCAACCAATAGCGAAGACAATATTGTATACTTTCCCACTCCTCCCTTAGCTTGATATTCGTACTTTCAAGTCCCTACCCTGTCCCCCCTTATTGCTACATAATCGTCGGTTCGTTGCAGGACAAGTGGATAGCTTTCGTCCACTTGAAACGCCTGGCTGAAATGCTATTGTAACTTGTTCTCATTTTAACAGGTGGAAGAATGATTCTTCTTGCACTGAATACTCTTTATTGGTACAGAGACGCCGATGACAATGATCCCATGGTTAAGGCGGTGGCTGACAGACAAATGGAATGGTTAAGGAGTCAACTTGAAATAGCAAAAACACAGGGGAAAAAAGTGTTCATAATGAGTCATATACATCCTGGGTAAGCCACAGGCTTACTACTATAGGCCGTCAAAGCCATACGTTTACCATGATTTGCTGTTCACACGACAGGCGTACTAAAAACACCACAGGCTTACCAATATTGAACAATGACGCCACAGGCGTACTACTATAGGCCGTCAAAGCCTTACGTTTACCATGATTTGCTGTTCACACGACAGGCGTACTAAAAACACCACAGGCTTACCAATATTGAACAATGACGCCACAGGCGTACTACTATAGGCCGTCAAAGCCATTCGTTTACCATGATTTGCTGTTCACACGACAGGCGTACTAAAAACACCACAGGCTTACCAATATTGAACAATGACGCCACAGGCTTACTACTATAGACCATCAAAGCCATACGTTTACCATGATTTGCTGTTCACGCGACAACAACAACAACTTTATTTAAATATATAACAAAAGATACAGTGGGACTGGCCTGCAGTTAGCAAGGCTATTCGAGGCAGGCCAGGCTACATAATTTACATACAAACTAGACAAATACCAGAAAAGAAAGAAATTGGATGTGATATAAGTATATATATTTGACATTAAATAAATACTATTCAACTTAAGTTCAAGGACAATTAAAGTGAAATTTTAAAAATAAAATGAAATGAAAATAACAGAAAAGAGAATTACTTCTTCATTTTCACGATGATCGCATCCACATCAATATAATAGGAGTCTTCAGTTACAAGAATATCAAGTAGCATTTCTTTTAGTGATCTTTTAAAAGCTTTTTTCGGTCTTTCTTTAAGAATTTGAGGTATCCCATTCCAAATTTTGACCCCAACACGTGAAAAAGCATTTCGTTTGACATTGAGTCGAGATTCTTTAGTATAAAAATGTTCAGAAGTTGAGGCACGTGTGTTGTAAGTATAAACACTAGAAATTCGAGAAAAGAGTTTCAAAATATTATCCGGAGCAGTGTTTTTATTTATATCATACATAAGACTACAAACGGATTCATAATATAGAGACTGTAAAGGTAGAATTTTTGCATTTACAAAATAAGGTATTGCATGGTCGTTTGTTTCAGCAAAATATATTAAACGCAGTGCACGTTTTTGAAGGACAAGAATTTGGTCAAGGAAAGTTTTACACGCGTTGCCCCAAGAGATAAGACCATAGCTTAGATAAGGTGTAATTAGTGACTGATAAATATTTAGGAGGGTGCAAGTGGGAACAATATGTCTTAATCTCGCAATTAGCCCAATTGTTTTACTTATTTTGTTTGCAACAGAGTAAATATGGGTCTTCCAAGATAGATTTTCATCGATTAACAGTCCAAGATATTTAATAAAGTTTTTACGTTCAAGGGTAACGTTTTTATTGCTTTTATTGTCAAAAATATTAACCTGGGGATCGTAGTTGAGTTTTTTTTGGTACGGACGAAAAATTACATAGTTTGACTTTTTAATATTCAGAGAAAGTTTGTTTGAAGTCAGCCAGTTATACAAGTTGTGCAATTCTGTATTTACTGTTAGTTCCAGTGTCTTTAAATCTTTATGAGCATGAAGAGCATTAGTGTCATCAGCAAAAAGGAAAAACTGGAGTTTGCTGGAACAATATTGGATATCATTTATATAAAGCAAGAAGAGAAGTGGACCTAGGACAGAACCTCAGTTAGGGTACGCCGCAACTGATATTTAGTTTACTAGATATATGAGAGCCGATTTCAGTGCTTTGGGTACGATTTGATAAATAAGAGGAAAACCATTGATTGACAATTCCACGGAAGCCATAATAATTTAGTTTATCAAGTAAAATAGTATAATTCACAGTGTCAAAGGCTTTTTTTAAGTCAATAAAAACACCACACGAAAAGAGTTTTTTGTCCATATTGGTTTGTATAGTTTCTACCATATCAAGAATAGCATGTTGGGTTGAGTGAGCTTGACGAAAACCATATTGAGACGAATATAATAGGCTGTGCTTTTCAATAAAGTCTCTCATTCTGTCGTACATAATTTTTTCGAAGATTCTATTGAAATTTGATAATAATGAAATTGGCCTATAATTAGAAGTGTCGGTCTCGTCATCAGCTTTGAAAATAGGTATGATTTTTGATGTTTTAAGTCTTTGGGGGTAAGCCCCGAGAGAGACAGAAATATTGAGAATATCTGAAAGAATTGGAGATATGACTTCGCTTGAGTATTTAAGAAGTTGAGTAGGACAGGAGTATAAGCCATGCGATTTGTTATTTGGTATAGATAAAATTTGAAATTGAATTTCGGATGGAGTTACAGGTCTGAAGAAAAACGAATGTTCTGGCGATGTGGAGTTTCGTAGGTACTTTGTAAAGGGATGTTCTGCCGGTGGTAATTTGCTTGCTAAAATGTTCCCAACATTTGAAAAATGTTTATTAAAGATATTAGGTATACGCGAGGAATCATTAGTTAGGTTATTGTTGTTATCTGGGTCTTTTAATTTACTAACAGATTTACACTTTCTTTTGCAGCGATTTAATAATTCATTTATGCCTTGCCATGTTTTTTTCATATTACTTAAATTTTTATTAAAAAAGGCACAGTAATAGTGTTTCTTACTCAAACGTAGAAGGCTGCAAATTTTATTTCGGTAATATTTATACTTTTCCTGGTCGCCAATTTGGTACAGTCTGTTTTTTTCTTTGATTGACGTTCGTATACCTTTTGTAATCCAAGGCTTAGAAAATTGTTTAATCTTACGTTGAGAAAGGGTTTTAATCGGTGCATGTCTATTTATAATTTTATTAAAATTTCTATAGAAAGTTGAAAATAGCTGGTCTACATTATTTGCGTGCGTTTTAATAATGCAACTCCAGTCGATCGTAGCAAGGTCGCTGTTAAGACTATCGGGATTGAAATGCGAATTTGCTTCCGTTTAATTTTATCTCTTGTTGATGTCAAAATACAAAACTGCGAAAAATGGTCGCTGACATCAGTAATGAGATTACCGCTGATTAGCACCTGCTCAGGATTGTTCACAAAAATGTTATCGATTAAGCTTGCAGAATTTTTGTGAACACGTGTTGGTTTGTCAATAGTTGGAAGGAGATTAGGTGGGAAGGAGAGTAAGAAGTCGCGACTGTAATTACAGGTTTCGATTTTTTGTAGACATAAATTAAAATCACCTAAGAGACATAAGTTCTTTCCTGCCGAAGTAAATTTATCAATAGTCTCATCCAAGTATTTAAGAAAGCTCTCTGGAGAATTATGTTGACGGTATAAGACTCCACAGGTTACGTTTTTCTTCTTAACAAAAGAAATTTCTATCCACAATGCCTGGAAAGATTCGGTGGAAGTTTTCTCTAAAACTGAATAACTAAGTGTTTCATCAACAAAGAGGTGGCGACAGGCGTACTTAAAACACCACAGGCTTACAAATATTGAACAATGACGCCACAGGCTTACTACTATAGGCCGTCAAAGCCATACGTTTACCATGATTTGCTGTTCGCGCGACAGGCTTACTAAGAACACCACAGGCTTACCAATATTGAACAATGATGCCACAGGCTTACTACACTTATTAAGCACCACAGGCTTACTACTGTCAGGAGCCCATCACATTGAAATGATCATGACACATCAATATGATGGACTCCTTCTACTGTTGAATGATGACGCCAAAGGCTTACTCCAATTCGATTTAAACGCCAAACACGTATTAAAATTGAATGTTAATGCCGCAGGCGTACTACAAATATATGTTTTTGCCACACTCTTACTACAATTGAATGTTTAAGCCACAGGCTTACTACTTCCACACTCAAGACATAAGACATAGAATGTGACTACTATGATGATTATAGAGGGATTCACCGAGTGATCTGCAGAGATCTAATAAATATCTTACAAACCTCGTTTTCTCGGTCCGCACTGTAACTTACGGATCCTCGTTTTTTCCGCTCGGATTTATGGCACGCGCCCTTCGCGCTGGACCATAAATCAGGCTAGCGGAAAAAACTTGGTCCGTAACTTACAGTATGCACCTCGAACTCGGTTAGTAATAGGTATTGATAATTATAATAATAACGATAATTAATAATAATACTAATAATAATAGAAGTAATAATAATAACGATAATAATATTAATAATAATAATAATAATGACGATGACACCAAAGTCACTTTAGGTTTATCCTCTACCATAACAGACTTAAGCAGTCGGATAATCGGCTGAAAAAAAATCATGAGCCAACAGGGAAACACATGAGCCAATAGGAAACATCTTCAGGTTAGAAACCTAAAGTCAATTGCAATCTGTACAATGTACAGACCACCTGACACCCCGCTAACTTCTTTTGACACTTACCTAACTCCAAGTTTGATCACTGCTTCATTAAAAAATAAGCCGATTGATATACTCGGGGACGGAAACTGCGATTTACTTGAGCCAGATTGCAGAGGAGCCATCGCTTTGACAATTTTTTGCCACAGCTTTAATTTATCCCAATTAGTCTCGAGACCAACTCGCGTAACTAAAACTACCGAGTCATTGATTGACGTGATCATAACATCAGACCTTCAGCAAATTATTGAAACTGATGTTATGCCAAGTTCAATAAGCGATCATGATCTTCCCTTCTTCGAATAAAGAAGGAACGCTGTAAATTGACATATATGTCTGGGAGAAGTTTTAAGGGATATACAGCTGATTGGTTTTATAAAGATATGTCTGAAGTCTCGTGGTCCTTGCTGGATATTTTTGATGATGCAGAGGACAAACTATATAGTTTTGATCTTTCATTCAACGATATCCTGGATAAACATGCACCGATCAAAATGATGAAAATACTTGGGCGTCCAAATCCTTATGTTACCGAGGAAATCCGAGAGCTTATGAGAACGAGAGATAATTGGAAGAACATTGCTAAGAAAAGCAACGATTCCTATGCCTGGCTACAATATAAAACCTGCTGCCACGAGGTAAAGAGAGAAATTCGACATGCAGAAAGAGAATATGTGAATCAGCAAATTCAGAATAACGAAAACAATACAAACTACATATGGAAATCGATCCGTTCGTGCATACCAAAGAAATCAACTACTCAGAGAAGCTACAGTAAAGATTATAAAGGCGTGGATAATGAATTTAATTAGCTGTTCTCAAGTGTTGGCGAAAACACGATTAAAAAGATAAAAGAGATGGCAGCCACTACTGAATACATATTAGCTCGAGATTCCTTTCAAGCAAGAAATCACCCGACATCTGAACAATTTTCCTTTACTCCTGTTAAATGCCATCAGGTGGAAGGTTTTATTAAGAACCTGGCCCCAAAAACGCGCCTGGAATTGATAAGACACCTATACGGATAATTAATGACTGTCTTCAAGCTATTTCGCAGCCCCTTACTTAAGTAATCAACACCTCACTCCTTACTGCATGCTTCCTGAATGCTTGGAAAATTGCCGAGGTGAAACCAATACGTGCGCATATAATTCATGGTGGGCCACCATAAAGTCACCATAGATAGTGTTTACAGGGGTATACAAAGGTATATCCTTGTAAACCCCTGTATACCCCTGTAAACACTATAAATGGTGACTATATGGTGGCTTACCATGACTTATATGCCAATACGTGATCATGAAATCATGATCTATTTTGTTTCTGTCAGGTGGTCTTGAGCTCTACTTTTTTGTTTGTGTTTTGGTAGCAACAGGGTCTTATCCCTTCTATCACACTGTCGCCTTAATGTGCATACTTGTGGCTTTAACATATCCTTACTACACTTTGACGTTTAATTTGACAACACACTTGCCCTACAGGCTTGTAGAATTTTTTCAGTCTCTTAAAAAATTACTCCCAGTCCTTTGGGGATTAAATAGCCAATCTAGAAACATCACACTTTTGGCGGGAGATTTGTAATGCAAATGTTTTCAAATTAATTATTCATTCTGTTTTCACTGTCACCTTTTGCGGCCATGAGACGAAGTCAACGACAAAATTTGACTTTTCTGGCTTCAATTTTTCTCTTGCAAGCCTGTTATGTAACAGGGTTCTTACAGAAACGCTAAAAAAGATAAATTTTTGTCCAAACGTAAGCCGAATAAGATTTTCAAGCAAAAAAAGCAAAGAAAACTGCGACACGAAGAAGCGAGCGGACAGAGCACGTGGCAGAACTTGATTTATGTCTTTTCTCAAGGTGAGCTGAAATATCAGTTAATTTCAAATATCTGTCTTTTATCGATCTAAAAAGTTTGTAATTTGTTTGGATCTAGAATTCTAACTCTTTGTAGCGACTCGACCGTCAAAAATTACAACGCACTGGTCGGCTCACAGAGCTTTCAAACTTCGGAAATCTCTAAGCCTCGATAGTAACCAAGTTTAGTACTTAAGCATTTTTTAAACTGTAATACACTTTCGTTCTTTTTACAGGACTGAAGCCAGACGAATGAAATCCTTTCCTTTCCCGTTTAAATTTGATTGTCTTTGGAAGCAAACACTCGAGAAGGCGTGATGACAAAACAAATTCCACGTGGCAAACTCCAAGGTGAGCATCAAAGTTTTTTTCCTTGTATGTACATATTTTTCGAAAAGTTGGCTCTGGTTGTAGACTCGGACGGTGGGAATTTGTTTGGGGGCGCAACGGCGAAACGGCCCTTTATACTCTGTCAGATGATGGGATTCTTTACAACAGGGATCACCAAATGAACGAATAAAATAATACACATTTATTTTAGTATCAATATTAAGTGTTTAACACATTTCTTGTTTGTTAGTTTGACCTGGACTTTAAGCTGTTATTCTATTGTAGTGAAAAGCAGTTTATTTTCTTGTCTACTAACAGACAGATGAGATGCTTTGGAGTGGACGCACCGTGAAATCAAGCACCAAGTTGTAGATGATTTACACCTGGCAATTATGGTAAGAAAAATTTAACAATATATATTTTTTCTATCTTATACGTACTTCTGGCTAGTCTGCAAAAATAGTTTTGCATTATGATTTAATTCGACTACTTAAATTGTCATAAATGTTAAACCCTTTTTCCACATAATTATTTTTATTCCGATTGTCATGGGCTCCTGCCTGAGTCTATCAATTGAGTTACTGAGCTTTTTTCTGTGTCCGAGAGAATTTAAGCTTTCACAACATTTTTGTCAAATTCTGGGGCCGATTGTTCGAAGCAGGATTAAGATAGCCCAGGGTTAGTGGGAAATTTAAATACTTATTTGAGAGCTTAAAAAGCACATTCAGTATAATTCTTTTTGAATACAATTTGATGATTGCATGCTCTGAAAAAAAATAGAGAAAGTTAACGGAGAAAATGCTTTTTAACAAGAGGAAAAGAAACCCGAGTTAAAAATTTAACCCTGGTTTAGCCCTAATCGGCCTTCGAACAACCGGCCCCTTGAGTTTAATGGGCTAGATTTGTATACTGGTGACAAAGCCATTATGCATGTTGTACATGAATTGTTTACAATAGGGTAATGCACATGCAAACATTTCTCGTTTTTGAAGAATGAAACTGTACAACTCCAGCATGCAAGATGAAGTATGGGATGATAGGGAAATCTAGTCTAAGAAACTACAAAGGCTTTCTCAATCGAAATTTTCCAGATTGCATCTCAAAGGGTCGCGATAAGTAAAAAATGTATCGTCTTTGGAAAACTCGCTGCTGTAATCGCTGGGTAATTATAGAATGGAGATATCAAACGACCAGATACGGTCAGTTATTACACGTGTAATAACTGACCTTTTATATCAAGTCGTTTGAGAATTCCTTTTTCTCAAACCCTTCACACTGGCTCGTTTTATGGAATAAAATTGTGTGAATTTCTCTGTCGCATCAACCAATGATATTCTTTATCAAATAATTTTTTCCTTTAAAACCTCTTTTTCTTTGTCGCACCGCTCAATTTCATTTCACCCTCCTCAAAAAAAATTCGAGCACAAAAAATCCAGTGGTGGAATTCTACCCGAAAAAATTAATTCCCAAGGGAACCACCCTTGCTTTGTTGGAGTCTGTTACCTATGTAAATTAGGGCGTGTCCACTGAAGGGAATTAATCATTTCACACTGAACAATTGATTCAATTTGATTATCAGCTACAAGGCGTTTTGTTCAATCGTTTCACTTAATTAGGATATCGCGACAAACTTTGCATTGATAAATAATTAGGAAATACTGTTACTTAGGATGTGTAAAACAAAACAATGTTACTTAAAGTTTCCTTCATATTTATTTTAGGCTCCACGTGAAAATCCTTTCAAGATAAAGCACAGAGAAGATGGGACCTACAAGGCGTTCCCTTCTGGACTCATTGAAGAATCTAGCTAGAGCTTCTAAAGGTAGAAATTTTCACTGAACTTGAGAATCTTTGTAGGGTGAAAGAGGAACTTAAGCAAAACAAGACGGCATTTTAAGTCTCTTAGTATAGAGCTACATCGCCCGTGGAGCTGCGCGATTCACGCATTTTAAAACCCGCCCGGGTAGCAAGTGTGAAGACCTTTGTTTTAATAAACTGACTGCAAGTATTGCAACACGAAAATATACCGCTCTTCTTACTACACGTGGCAATAGAATAAAATCGATACAGAATTGATTATATCTTTAAGACCTTTGCGACAGAAAAATACAATAAGGAAGCTGTTTATCATTTTGAAAAGTTATTCTGAGCTCCACAACTTGTGAGAGGCAACAGCAAAATAATTAATTTGCTGTTGTGTGCGAGGTTTACAAGATGCAAGTAACGCAAAAAATCACTAAACCTTACCGGACCATTTTGAAGATTACACGATGCGTTTAGCGAAGGTTAAATGGCCAAATTAGTCAAATTGTTAGCAATAAAAAATTTCTTTTTAGGAAAAATTTGGAGTGGCCTAGAGTCCACAATATTTGCATGTTCACATCAATCTAACTGCCTTAATTTTTCTCAGAGCTTTGATCCTTCTCGCAATTATCTTTGTGCTTTGCTTTTTCTGGTTTCACTGCAGTATCGCATCGTGAATTTGAGTTCAAAAAATTAGCTTTTTAGTGCGACCTGAGAATTGACTAACTTAATTAGACAGCGCTCAACTGCGTCTGAATCCGTAGTGTTTGCTTAAACGTTCCTCGTCCCTCTATAAAGAAACTTGTATTGCTTAGTGTCTGATCCTCAAGACGTAGAAGCGTGAAGGACAGCTGAATCTATGCTACTCAGCATGTTAAGATATTACAAGACCAATTTTTTTACCTGAAAATTACTTGGCAGGCAAAGCAGATGCACGCTATAAAACTCAAGTTAGGTGCGATGATTTCGCGTATTCAAACTATATCGCTAAATTTGCGCCACCTTTTCTCCTGTAGGCATTTTTGTGCGGCTAATTTGTTATTAGCAATTCTTTTTACTATCCTGGACAGCTTGATGCACAGACTGAAAAGATAGAACCACACTGTATAGGAAAACAAACAGTTCCACAGTACAGTACTGTTCAGTAGCTTTCTAAAGAATGGTCACAAACAGTAGCACATAGACTAGTTTGAGAAATTGAGTTAGCATAGAACTGCTATTGGGAATTCACGCTCCTAGATCCCCGGGTGTGGTCATCCGAATTCTCCTGAAGAGTTCAGCCAATGAGAAAGCCAGAAAACCACGTCTCCTTAATTAATTTGGACGCGCTATTCGTTTCGGATTTAAAAAAAAATACGCTGAGCAGAAATGATGGATTGTTACAATTTTGTCCAAAAGGTGCTGGCTCTAGATAAAAACCCGTCCTCTACTGGAACTGGAAAAATTTCTCAGATGCAAGTTTAATTTATTTAAACTTTGGCGTATCATCAAATTCTCCAGATGAAAATTAGACAAATGTAACAAGGTCTTGGGAGAATTCAGACGAAAATCTCGGTGCTTCAAGTAGTAAGGTGTGCCACGTGAAGCGTAGTTTATGAAAGCTGTTATCAAATGTGAGTCGTACAATGTTGGTGCACGGTTAGATTTTATCCACAGACGAAAATATCACGACCACACTGTATTGTCTAATTATCGCCTTATACACATGCATAAAATGAACATACAGCACCACTGTACAGTAATGTTCAGAAGCTTTTCATAGAATGGTCACACTGCATAGTTTGATCCACAGATAAAAAATTTACAACTACACTGTATAGTAAAACAAACGGTACCACAGTACAGTACTGTTCAGTAGTTACAAAGAATGGTCACACTGCATAGTTTGATTCACACATAAAAGGTTAGAACCACGCTGTACAGTAAAACAAACAGTACACAGTACAGTACTGCTTAGTAGCTTTACAACGAATGGTAACACTGCATGGTTTGATACAAAGATGAAAAAAATAGAACCACACTGTATAGTAAAACAAACAGTACCACAGTACAGTATTATTCAGTAGCTTTCTAGAGATTAGTCACTGCATAGTTTCATCCACAGATAAAAAGTTAGAACCACACTGTATAGTAAAACAAAGAGTACCACTGTACATGCAGTACTTTTCAGTAGCTTTTTAAAGAATGGTCACACTGCATAGTTTCAGTCACAGATAAAAAGTTAGAACCACACTGTAGAGTAAAACAAACAGCACCGAATACTGTTCAGTATCTTTCTCAAAATGGTCACACTGCATGATTTTACCTATAAAAGAAAACTTTTAACATCAATGTGCACCTCAACTTGTTAACAGTTTTCATTAGTTTATATCCAGTGTCGTAATCTTGTCTTAGTTCGTTGTATTTAGTTTCTTTGCGTGGCACGCCATAGTTACTGTAGTTTACGCTGTTGTGCTCATTTTCAAGAAATCACCATGGGAACCATGCCGAGCTGCGTTAGGCCAAAAAGGAAATGTAATTTTTAAAAGATTTTTTTTCGCTTCAAAACACTTACCAAAAGAGACGAAAATTACTAAGGTCGTCGACTCCAATAAGAATACAGCCACCGGCAAGTTTTCTTTAAATGAAGGTCGAAAGGTGATCAAAAAGCAACTTCTCATAAAGTTGTCCAGGAAACAGACAATCATGAATTATCCAAAAAGTAGTTTCTTTAAACTAGCAAACAAGAGAATATTTGGCTCTTTTCAGGGAGAATTACTGTCCAGATCTAGGGAGTGGAAGGATTGGTCAACATAGCTTTTTAAGAGTTCGTTTGTTTTGTGTAAGCGACTAAGGTCGTCTAAAGGTGATCGCTGATAAAAAACTTCTCGTAACAGTATCGTTAAATTCTTTTGGAAACAGACAATGAGAATTGAGTAAAATATCGACTCAAAGCAACTGAATTATTAAAAAACTAGCTCCTCTGAACTTGCAAATAAGGAAATGTTTGGCTGATATTAGGAAGAATTATTACTCAGATCTTGAAGGTGAAGGAGTTTAGCAAAATGTCTGTTTAAAGCGCTGATTAGTTGCATTTAAGCGGCTTTGATTCGGCCAAGGTTTCCTCTGTGATTTCTTAATTAAGCTCTGATAACTTTATTAGCGATATACTTTGAATCCTTCCACGGTGCCAGTTATATAAATAGTTGCACTGCATGTTCTTTTGCTAAAACGCACAACAAAATCAGGCCATGAATATGAACAACCACAACTAGCGAATTTACTGTCTGCTACTGAGACTTCTTTTGGCAAAATTGATGGCAGTTTGTTATTACACACATTCACTGTCACAGTTCAAAAAAACGAGCATCGTGGAAGGATCTTATGACGTCGCTATATAAATAACTACTATTAGTAAGATGCAAGCTTTACTTTGTCTGCGCGTGTCAGCCAAGGAAAACCTCAACCTCAATTGGCGCTGGATTATGTTTGGATAACATCTTGAAATGAAAATATAACCAAAACTGCGGTTTAAATTGAGGATTAAGCGTGGTTTGCCGACAAAACAAAGTTTGCGAGCCAAGTTAAATCTTGAGTTACGCTGGAGTGTGGTGGAAAGATCACTTGTCGGGCATGATAAACTCCGGTGTAAATTCAGAATTTGATTTGGCGGCCACTGACGAAGTGAAGCTTCTCATGGCGTTGTAGAAATGCTGTGAAGTGTTAGCTTCACTTTGTTTTGCGAGACAAGTTAAACCTCAATTTCCGCTGGAGAACTTGAAGTCAAACAGTACTCCGGTGTAAATTGAGAATTTATCTTGGCGACCAGACAAAGTGGGACTTGTAGACTAAGAAATGTGAAGTGTAAGCTTCGCTTTGTTTGAGAACCAAGTTAAACCTTAATTCATGTTGGAGTGTTAGCGGCAACAAAAACTCCAGCGTGAATTGAGGATTTCACTTGGCTTGCAGACAAAGGAACGTTTGACACTTTGTAAATAGGATGCATAAGAATTAAAATAACACAAGTCATGTAAATTAGCTGCTTTATTAAGTAACACATATCAATATTGTAAACAAGTAGTTAGGAATACATGAGATGCAAATAAAGAAATGAAAAGGAAAATGAGTTGTACTTTAATGAACATCAACCCTTTTAATTTTTTAAAAAAAATACGACGCATGCGTATTTGGCACGCCGTATTTTTTTTTTTTCTAAGTCTTTTGGCGGGAAATTGCCAACATTTGAACAGGGGTCTCCCTAGAAAATTAAAAAAAATTTTTGGCGCCCTGGTATTTTTTTCTAAGTATTTTGGCGGGAAAATTAGGTCAATTTAAACAGGGAGCTGCTGGAAAGACTCGTTATACAAATAGAAAAAAACGAGACTGCAAGTAGAGAGGGCAAATATTAAACCAGTGCTTGATTGAATATTCGCGCATGCGCACTAACCCAAAAATCGAGACTTGATAATATTTCTGAGAAGGCCATTGCCACCTAGAAAGCAATGCTGAGCGCACTGGTTTAACGTTTACAAACTCTGTTCCGATTTAACAATCTTTATTGGCTTCAAAGGTTTACAGTCTGATTAGGTTTTCCTCTTTTCCCTGGCTTGTCTTTCTGGCTTGTACTGTTATCACAACAACAAGGCCTGAAAAACGAATACAAACAAACAGCAATTAGACACTGACTGGGCCTTTGGACTACGTCTAAGGCTGCATTCCTTTGTATGATCTAGAAATCTAAATTTGTGATCTGTGATGTAAGATCATGCTGCATCAAAGGAACCAATAAATCCTTGTTTAGAGTGAATTCATCTGTTGGTTCATTATCTGTGTGATCTCAGCTCACAAATCCAGATATAGATCATACCGATAGAATGCACCTAAAACTATGAGTGTTGAGGGTGAGTTTAATCCCAAACACCAAATATCTGAATTTGCCTGGAAAATTTAACTCTGTGTGGCCATTAAAGTTAAGTTTGCCGATTTCACCGATAAGTTTGGTTTCCTTCATGATTGCAAATCATAAACAGAGCAAAAATATATGGGAATGTTGCAGAACCAAAAGCATGTTTTAAGTCAATGCCTGTAACTTAAATTCTTTGCAATCAATAAAGCAGATGAAGGTTTTTCATTCAACTCAACTCTATCAACTTTGACATTCATGTAGAGTAACAAACTTAAACTTAAACTTAAATGAAAACCCCAAAATAACAATATTTACAAAACTGTTTTCATATATTTCAATCAAATTATTTGCTGTTGTTGGTCTAAAGGAAAGGAACAGATTGAAACTTAAAAAATCTAGGATCACAATTCAGCCTTGGTCACTGCATAAGGCAAATATCACCAAATAAAATGATTTCTTTTCCTATGAAAATCTAATTGATATTTTTCTTTGGGTGTTGCAGATCAACTTTGTGCACAATTTAAGAATTGCATGGTCAAAATATTTGGAAAAAAACTGCTTGAAAGTAATGAAATCTCTGCAAAATATCGAAATGATTTTCTCAGTATGGCAATTTTACAATGTACTTGCAGTAGTTGAAATAGGGTGTCACCATCAATAATAAACTAAACTACTTTGTGGTTCAAGACAAAGCACAAAGAGTGAAATTTCCTAAGTCTTCAATCTTTTGACTCCAATGCTCTGAGTAGTAATTCTCTTTGGCAAGTGCAATAACACTTTCTTGCAAAATGGTTTTGGTATTTTGGTGTAAATCAGCTTTCTATTCACAAAAATAACAATTTGGCTAAACACTATCCTACAACTGACTGTACATGTATGTACTGCATCTCACAGTTGCCAAATAGCTGACCCTGTCACTTCCAAAAATGACCAATATCAAACTTCTCTTTACAAGCTCACAGATGACAAGAATTTAGAGGCAAACTCAACTTGAGGATAATGAAGCAGTCAGACTTAATAACTTCAACAAAAACAATACTGCAAAATTCTCCATACTGAAATGTAGGAAATGCATTGTAGGAGAACTACTACTCATATGAAGGAAGGTTCTGGGGAAATCTAAAGTACCAAAAAGTGAAGTGACAATGATCTTACCTTTGATCCTAGGTCAGCACAGGCAGGCAGGCCAAGGTCACTGACATTCTAGGACCTTGACTACAAACATGTCATATTCCTTGCAGATAAAATAAAAACATTCTGAAGGCATGTTTCCATCATTTACTGTATAATATATGGTTTAAATAATACTGGTCCCACTGTAAACTTTTCAGTATTATGAAATCCAGTTAATGTAACCAGAAGCTAAAAAAGTTGTTTTCAACCCAGTTAAATATTGAAATTTCAAGCAAGAAATCTTTTCTCTGTATTTTTGTAGGAGCATCGTTTCTACAATTGTTGCTTTTTACAAGAGAGAATTTCAAGTTTTAAATAAAAAATTCCTGGCATGATAGCAAATAGGGGTAAGTAGCAAAATAGTACCCAAAACTTGTTTATGCTGTTGAAAAAATTGATCTTGATAATCACAGAGTCGACCAATCACTTTCCATCGATTTTCGAATCAATAAATTACAACTGATTGCACTTGATTACTATTCATAATTTTCATAGACTATCAAAAATATAAATTAGTTAGGTCCTGATATTATGTATGTACCTGAAAATATAATAATAGAATGAGAAAAAGAAACTAGAAATTCTATTACCTTAAAGGAAAATTGACAAATCACATAAGCATAATCATGAACACAAGCAAAGGAATTACCAGGAGGAGCCAGCCTTAACCTGACTACTGGGATTGTACGACATGAAAACAAGGAAAAGGCCAGAGAGTAATATGCAAATTAACATGGACATATTGAATGTTTGAATTTACCGCCAAACGAAAAATTGTTTCAGCATTACTAGTGAACGATTCTGCTTGTAAAACTAAGCAACAGAAGTTACGAAAAGATAAAGGGAGAATACATTTTGACAAAAGGCCTGCCAAACAAAGACTTTTCACCAAAGTTACGTACCTTCGACGGTTTCTGCAAACATTACACATGATGGACCCTTTGTTGGATATATAGGTTCAAACAACTTTTTCCTCTTGAAAAAACATACCTAAATAGTAAAAAGTAACATGGTTAAGATGTCTGCAAAGAATAATAAAGAGGAAAGACATATAAGGGAATAAATGAACAACAAATGTAGCAATTTGGTAAAACACACCTTCTCCGCCATGGCTTCTTCGCCGACTAAACCGAGGTGCACGGTGGGAGGTGTGCCAAATTACTTACAGGGGTAGGGTAGGAAGTAACGTATTTTCCATAAAGAAATAAAGAAAGAGTTTGCCCAATGAGCACGATGAATGACTAGTATTTGACTTTATCTTAGGTCGCGTTAAACATGTCTCGGTAATGCGGTAAAAAGCTGTCCTTTCTTTCTTCTTTATTACTTCCCAACCCATTGATGGGCTCCTGCCCGAACTGATTCCATAAAGAACCATGCACTTTCTATACTTGAACAAAAAAACTTTCAAGAATGATATCAAAATTTAACGCAAATGTATTTTGTACAACAAGTGCAAGAAATAATAAAAGCTTGTCATACTTGTCGTGATTCGACCCACAAATAGGGGACCAAGGGCAACACTGTGCATGTGCCTCTGTAACAAGTCAGTTATCTTACTTACCCAGCAGCCCAGTACACGGAGCGTGCAACTGCAGTAGGTTCATGTAACGGCGTTTTCACAAGTAAGGTTATTTTTAGAGCGGCCTCTCCCGAGAAAAAAAGTGGTTCCGCTGTCGCAGTTATCTCATCGGAGCTACTACTCTCTGTGTAAATACCTTGACTATCGTCAGAAATGCTGTCCGAACACTCCGATGAAGACTCGAGTATGTCGACTATGTTCGTTGTCGCTCACAGGCGGTTATCATGCTACATATCAATCATGCACTAGCTTGTGATTGGCTCTGCCACACCAATTCGCGGGAGAGACGATCTAAAAATAACCTTACTAGTGAAAACGCTGTTTCACAGACCCAGTATGGGAGTGACACGCTCCGGGTAATGGGCTCCTGACTAAGTTAGTTATCTCACTTATCATATATAATATGTCATATAAGAAGGATGCTGAAGTTTCGAGACAAACTCCACCTATAGTTGATTGATGGATTGGTGGGCGGGACACCTTTCTCATATTACATGGTGAGATACTGAACTGACACACCCACAAGTCTTACACACCATGACCCCAACCATTAATTCATAATTTCAGAATTCATCATTTCAAATTTCTTATTCCCAAAATTCATGATTTTGAAATTCACATTCCCAAAGTTCATAATTTTAAATTTCATACTTCCAAAATTCATAATTTCAAAATTCATATTTCCAAAATCAATAATTTGTACAGTTTTGACGATACGTTTTTCCCTCGAGACTGTGAATTCTTGACCGAAGGGGCGCTTGGACTGAACGGGGGAATCTGACTCTGGAGAGCACTAGTTTGCCTGCGTGAACAGAAACTCGTCAATGGTCTTCACAACCCACGTCAAGTAAGAGACATAATTTGGTTCCGTGAACAGTAGTTCATTCTGCATTCGTTAGTATCGACGATTTAATCGAAAAACGTTTGCAATGTAGCTTGCTTATATGAGAAACTTAGGTACAAAGTACAAGTTATGTTGCCAGCTGAGTAATTACATTCACGTGTGGAACCAAAGATGCTCAGATTACTGATTCCTATCAAAGTTCGTGATTACTACTAACGTGATTTTATTGTCACACTAAGTGGTTGACAACAAGGAGAACCTCCCCTTGAAGTGCTTTGCAAGTGTATACGCGGTGGCTTCAAACAGGGAAGTTCGAGTGACATGAACAATTTCCGTCCCATTTCTGTTATCTCTGTGGTGGCCAAGGTATTCGAAAGAACAACGTACGATCAAGTATACAGGTACCTATCAGAACATAACATTATTTCAAAAAGTCAATCCGGATTTCGCTCTATCCATTCTACGGTCGCTGCTCTACTAGAGGCGACCAATAGCTGGGCTTTTGACATTGATCGTGGAAACGTGAATGGAGTAGTATTTCTAGATTTCAAAAAGGCCTTTGATACAGCAGACCACACGATATTACTGTCTAAATTAAAAATATCTCTGTTCTGTGGAATAGTCTTCCTGAAACTTTAAGGCAACCAGAATCCCAACGTAATTTCAAGTCACTTTTGCACAGTTATTACAATATCAAGTAAGGCACGGCATTCATGGAAAACAGGCTTTATTTTTTCTTTTCATATATATATATACATATACATATACATATACATATACATATTCATATTCATATTCATATACATATACTATACATACTTAATTGAATAATTTTAATATTGTATTTTAGCAAACCCAGTATGTATTAAGAGCGACGGTCAGGAAAAATCAAGCAAAATCTGAATTTTCTGGCGAAACTTGGCGAAGTCAATTTCTTTCACCTTTATGGTGTGGCTTATATTGACCTGAAGCACTTGCGTTTTCAGAAAATCAAGAAAACCAAAAAAATAAAAAAAAATCAAGAAAACCGATCGAAGCCTTGTGAACTAAAAAATAACTGAATTTAACCAGGAAAATCATCACTTTTCAACGTCTCCGCGTTTGTTTTACAAGAAGCGTAGTAAATCAGGAATTCGTGATATCGAAAAACAATCTTTCTCTGATGTGCTATTCGTTAAATTTGTGGCTCTGGTGATATCTGGCAAATTTAAGGGTTCTAAAACAAGCGGCATGTTTTTACAGCTATCGAACTCTGCAATATAGTGGCAACGGTCAAGCACACATTTCAGTATGCGGTATAACTTGAAATATTCTGAAACTCAGGTTTTCAGTAGCAAAAGTCTTGATGTACCTTAATATCGGGCTGGGTTCTTCGTTGTTTAAGTTGGGGAATTTCGATCATGACGTTGGTTGGCGGAGTTAAATTAAACGGCAAGGAGAACCAACGGATAGCGACAGACAAAACGAGAATAACAGCTTCAAGGCCTTTGATCATGCTTAAATCTTGCTTAATAAGGATTTCTCTTTTCTCCTCACTTCCTTTATCCATTATTGGCGGAAAAAGAAGAAATCGA
Source organism: Ricordea florida (assembly GCA_949710005.1). Classification (NCBI taxonomy): domain Eukaryota; kingdom Metazoa; phylum Cnidaria; class Anthozoa; order Corallimorpharia; family Ricordeidae; genus Ricordea; species Ricordea florida. The sequence goes on from OX453282.1 coordinate 24,348,123, forward strand.
AAATCTCACAATGTTGCGTGACAGCCAATATGCAAATTAGTAAGAGCGATGGCAGTGGGGAAGTAACGGGGTGGTTGTTTCACGGACCAACCAATTGGTGTAACCATTGTGGCTTTCTGTACCAGCAGTTTGTCCAGGATAACGTACTCTTTGCTCTTTTTTGTAACTGTTTGCTGGAATGACTAACATACACAATTCTTTATTGAACTGTTTTTTTCTTTCTCCGTAGCGACTGCAGCAGCGAAAAATAATAATTATAACAATAACTAGGAGTAACCAAAGGTTAGGAATTGCGGGCTGGACGATTGCAAAATGAGGCGCGACACAGAATTTTGACCCCACAGAAGTGTAGGACTTGCATTACACACTTGTTGTTAAAATTGTTGTTACCAAGCTGAGGAACTGGGCCTAAGAATTTATGTTGAAAATCTGGAAGGGATCACATTTTTCATACGAGTGAAATATATCTTTAAAGATCGACTTGAAGTAAGAGAACACAGTGGACGCATAATGAACACAACATGATTTAATCGATAAAGCAAATATATCCAGTGGTATGACAGAACAACAATGGGTAAGCTAGAAATGTAAACATTTTGGCAGCAGGTTTCCCGGTAACGAATATGGATAATCAATAGGCCTTATCACGGTTGCTGTCGTCATTTTTTTCAGTAGGCAAGCGTGGCAAAAAAATACAGAGATAGTAGAAACTTTAAGAGTATGATGCTTGGAACTTTTTTACTGCACAGCCTCTGATGCATTGTAGTCTCCGTTTCCATGGAGATATGAAATTTCGGTGTGGGCTTCTGCAAAGGCTACTTGCTTTGTAAGCTGTGCCATGTGACAATAGTTAATTTGTTCGGAAAATGAAACAGCAGCGCCAGGGTAAATTAAACGTATAACATTTAGACTTTGAGTAACTCACCTTTAGTATGTCAAAGGGTCGTAATCTAGAATCTGATGAGCCGTTGGAGTTCTCAGTTCGAGGAGTTTTAGCTCAATGCGAACGACGCGAACTCGTCTCTCCTTCCAAATCACAGTACAATCCCGGCATGTGCACCGCTGTGATAATGTTTTGACAGCCATCACTTATTAAACACATTGCCGTCTGCACGTGTTGACTTTTCAAAGATCACCTACACCCAGGAAACTCTGGGTAATTTTGGAAGGAGAATTCTCGCCATAAATTCTGGACAGGTTCCAAGATTAGGGTTGCGGGCTCTGCTTGAGCCCGCTATAATAATAATAATAATAATAATAATAATAATAATAATGATGATGATGATGATAAACAATGAATACACTTCTGGTGTAAGTAATTACTTAAAAATTAAAAATTAATCATCACATTCCTCGCAATTCTTTTATTTTATTACGTAAGTTGACTAGTTAAATTTTCATTTTAGAAGCGCATTCAACATTTTTCGCCAGTCATTTATTTCATTACGTAACTTTTTTTAGCCTTTTCATTGTTTCACTTAAACTATAAGCTGCTTATAACGCAACCGAGCAATTTCTCGCGTACTTACTTGATCTTCCTTTTGACACCAAGGGAACTTCTCTATTCTAAACAAAAAGATGGAGGTTAACTTGTGTACACTGGCAGTTTACCTTACCAAAATGTTTGACTATTAGTCCTCCCCAATTTGCTTTAGATTTGAACTTCATGTCTAATCTCGCCTTGTCTTTGTTCACCGCGCGCAGCAAGTGAGATTTCCACGCACGTACATCACGTTTTGCCCTTCCAGTCGTGAAGGCCAGTTCATCGTGTATTTCAACACTTAACAAAGATCTTCAGGATTAAACTTCGTCTTCTGTATTGCTTGTTCTATCTCCTCTATTGTTTCCATAAGACCATTACACTGCCCACACACATCGTTATGATCATGAGTGCATGTCGCCTGGTAATCAGGATCTTGAGTGTCACTGAGGGCGAAAATGCTGCAGTGATCTGGAATGCGTGAACTCTCAGATACGTGAACTTAAGCGATAAAAATGTACATGGTGATTGCAAAACCTAAAGATCTATATGATTTTAGGATTAGAATGATTGTCCTAAATATTTCTGAATTCCGTTTTACAGCCCACATTTTATTTCTTCCTCCCTGTTTCCTGACTTAAAGCCGACACCCGCGCGCCCCACCCCCCCCCCCCACCCCTCCTCTTCTCGGGATCTAAATACTGGGAGAAGAAGAGATAATTAACGTTGAATACCATTTTAACTCTAGAAGAGGGAATCCTATGCAGTATGATTCTCTCAGTATCTTCCCTTCCAGCTTAACTAAGGGACGGACCATTAGAAAAGTGATGGGGGGGGGGGGGTGGGGAATTTTCAGCTTGCACGAATTTTTTTTTCGCTCACTGCTTGTGCAGGAATTTTTTTTTTCCGATGAACCCCTCTGCACGAATTTTTTTTACTACGTGTGAAAAAGTCAGAATTGGACCTTCCTTCTGCATGAATTTTTTTTTTTACCTTCTTCCTGGCATGAATTTTTTTTCTTGGCATTTTCCCTTGCATGAATTTTTTTTTGGTTTTAAAAATATCCTAATACCACAGACAGACAGATTGCTTGGCTGATCAGCCACTGATCTGCTATGACAGGACTTACCCACTCCACAACAAAAAATCTACTGATAATACTCCATTTATGACCTTTTATTAATCAGTTGTTTATTCACAGTATCTGAAATACTGACATCGTTTTCATATATATATAATGACCATCTGTTACCAGTAATACGTGCAGTGTATATGTGCGCGTGTAGCACTTCTTCTTATACCTTACGACCAAGCATTTGCATTTAACGATCTTACAAATTGCATTACAGAAAAAAAATATTTAATTTTAACGTTTTCTCATCGTACCTTGTAATCAGTCTTCAGGTACCGCTTTGCCTCCTTCAATGTTTCCTTTTGCCGTTTGGCCCATGTATGAGCCATTCCCATTTCTCGCAGCCTGTGGGCAACCTCTTCAACTGTTCAAGATCGTCAAATGCCTGCGCACCGGCAGAGCTTATGTAATCTAGCCCCTGCAGTGACTTTCTAGTCGAAGCTGAACATACATGTAGAATTCGTAAAAGGGTACTGCGACTCATGGGGGTAAAATTCTGCTCCGCGGAATATTCCTGGTACTGCTCAGGAATCATGTTGCGCACCACAGTGGGAACTTGAATGACCTCATTAGGGACGGACCATTAGAAAAGTGATGGTGGGGGGGGGGGGGGTGGGGAATTTTCTTCTTGCACGAATTTTTTTTTCGCTCACTGCTTGTGCAGTAATTTTTTTTTCAGGTGAACCCCTCTGGACGAATTTTTCTTAATACGTGTGAAAAGGTCACAATTGGAGTTCCTTCTGCATGAATTTTTTTTTACCTTCTTCTTTGCATGAATTGTTTTGGCTCCGAATGGGGCATCTTGCGTGAATTTTTTTTTGTTTCCCCCCCCCCCCCCGCCATCACTTTTCTAATGGTCCGTCCCTTAGTAGACAACGTTATTGTTTTGGCTCCGAATGGGGCATCTTGAATAACATGGGAACTTGTGACAAAATCCAGGAAATGGACCAATTTTGCTTCGGGTATGACTGACCTCGTTCGTGTATTGATAGGCACCGGTGTTCCACTGCCATGGATTATAGCATGCTGCCTGGCAACCGAGAAACAATACCTCGTCAGACCTGGGATCCATTGCTGAATTGTTGCCAAGCTTACTCTATCCGCCATATAGACAGTATCTGCCTACGAGTATCCCATCCACTTGCATTTTTGTAGCAGTTTGTCAAGGTGTTCAGGAATTCTTTATCTACGCCACTGGAACCACTGTTATCTCCATTTTGGCTTCCTTCTGAGTACAATATAGACTCCCAGAGACGATTTGCATCGTTAGGTGCTGTCATCAAGGACTGCTGAAATTGCTTGTCTAGCTTTGCGTTCGGCGTGTTGTCGTTTCGTTCGTCCACTAGCTTCGTCCCAAGGCGTCCTAAGAGGGTATCTAATTGGGCATATGTCTCTACTTATTAAGAAATTGTTAAGGTGTTCAATAGGTTTTTTAAACTCAGTTCCCGTAGCACTAGTCTCAGTGTCTTCTAATATGGTTGATGGTAAATACAATGAAGTTTCTGGCTTCGATAAACCATATGCCACTGCACAAGGCGTGCTTTCAGCGAGCGGAGGGGTTGAGACTGATGCCTAGAAGGAGTAAAATTTGTGTACGTTACCAATGAGATAAAACTCCGATTCTTATCGGTTTCAACATGTACTATAACAAAACCCTTGATTTGAGGCCTACATAAAGTACTTTTCAGCACCAAAATGTTAATGCATGCGCAAAAATAATGCGAATTTTGAGAAAGAGAAAGTTCCATTTTGAATGGTGACCAGCCCTTATGGGAAAGTTGTTCTTTCTAACATAGTGAAATGCGCCAAAATATAGGGGCGAGGCAGGCCAGGCAGCCACATATACCTCCTAGCGTTTATTCTATAAAAACACTTATGCCAAAGTGGAAGACCGCCGGAAATCACCTAAAAAAATAATATAAAAAAATTATATTGGTAAAGGAAAGGAAAGTTGGGGTAGGAAAGAACAACCTAAAAGAAAGGGAAAAAAGCTGAATAAGGAGCTGATTTAATGTACTGCCAGTTTAGCTGTCTTTATCAAGTTGTCGCTTTTTAATAGGCCTGGGGATTATACGTCTTTAACTTGGACGTTGAATAAGGAAAAGCTCCAACTATAACTTACCGATCGATATCTTAGTTTCGTCAAGAGAAAGGCATTCTAGTTTTTGGAGCTCCTCATCGTCTGAGGTTCTTTTAATTTTGTGGGCAGCACGCTTTCTGTCTGCATTTCACTAAGCAAAAGTCTACAGTTCCGGCAAACACCTGCAGAGCAAATTGTTTAAAAAATGTCTGTCTGTACTTACTATTTTTCAGCGCGATACGAGGTCCTTTCTTAAAAGCCAACATAAGGGGCTTTTAACGATTTTACAGTAAGTTGTCCCGGATCTACAATCCCAAACACTAGAACAAGGGTTACAGGGAACAGTGTAAGCAGTGGTTCTCTCAGTCAATGAAAGCCTATTTTGAAAGCTTCACGTGTAATTATGGCTTTATCAACATATGATGGAGCGAAATTATAGTAGCACTTTTGTGCTGGCAAGAACTGAATTTGCAAAAAAGTAAAGAGTTACATCAGACATCAGTTACATGTAACACTGAGCTAGTTATATGCTAAAGGTAATAAGCGCACCTGAACCAACTGGAATAAATAATCCCATTTTCTTCCATATCAAATGACAGGCATTTTTGTCAAGTCCTCTCTCTGCTTTTGCGACTTTCTTGGCCTGGCTGGAATGGCTTGATATGGGCGGAGGATTTGGCACTTATTACCGGGGCCCAGCCGAAGGCTGGCACCGGTTATAAAATGCAGACGGTTTCTGTCGTTTTTTCAACGTTACATTGTTAGGGATATATCGCTGGCTGAGATATATCGCTGGCTCGTTACTTTTGCTCGCTGGCTCATTGAAGTCTTATCCGCCATTTTGAAAAGCACGAGGCATGGAGGCCAATCAAGAGAAAAATTATAGCTTTTTGTTTCCCAACCTTTACGATGCGCTAGTTTATGAGCGAAAATTTAAGAATGAATATTTGGAGAGACAAATTTACGAGCGATCACTTAAGAGTGAACCTTCCATCGTGAAACGTATCGAGAATAAGAGCGACTTATCATTGAAGCTATCCACATTGAGTGAACCTTCCATCGTGAGAGGTGCGAGAGGTTAACTATATCTATGCAATCCCGTGTCCCACTGGGCCCCGGTAAGTTCCACGTACTGGTTCTCGTTTGACCCTCGACGCCAGCCAATGCCCAAAGATGTGCGCTGCAAGGGACAAATCGTCAATTCCGAAAGGTTCAATTCCGTGGTGGAGATAAGCTTTCTTGTCAGAATAAGTTCGATTTCGGTTTCTACGTCGGTTATTGACAAGGAAGGCTTGTGACCGGCAATGTTCCTTTACAATTTAGGAATGGTACAACCACAGCTGATTTGCTCCTTTCTCTGGGGTCATAAGAGCAAGGACCTCCGACCAAGGAGCTAACAGAACATTTGACTTCCATGATGGCATGGAAACAGCAAGCCAATTTTCCAGTTTCTTTTATTGAATTTGTATCTGTTTTATTAATTCAATTTATTTACTTCAGTAAACAGCGATGCGTCATATTCCATCATATTCCGGAATTTATATCATGCCACGGGTGAATTAAGGGGCTGATTACATGGCGAATTTCAGCCCGGGCTGAAATTTCAAACGGCCAACCGGGCTGAAATTTTGTTGCGATTACATGACGAACTTCAGCCCGGGCGGAAATATTAGCCTCGGCGCCAAATATGAAATTGTGCGCGAACAGTCTCAGGAGAATCAAAATGACGCCGAGAACACGAATCGTGAAGAAAGTCGGTTCTTCTTCATAAATGCGAGCCATGGCTTCTCTGACAGCTTCATACTGTTTAACCTGCATTGAAATCGATGTTCTTATACTCAATCTGAGCATTGAAATTTGCGAGGCAACGAATAAGATTCTCTATTTTATCTCCTTTATTCCATTGAAATAGCTTCTCTTTTGTAGCGGCAGCCATCTTGTTTCCTGGAAAACAAAATCACTGCGCATGTCCAAGCTCACTTTTCAGCCCGGGCTGAAATTCCGTTTCGATTACATGAGATTTTTTCAGATTTTCAGGCCCATTTGGCCGGGCTGAAAATCATAGCCCGGTTTCAAAAACCGGGCTAGGATTTCTGGCCCGGGCTGAATTGCGCCCCGGGGTGAATCCCTCTCCATGTAATCGACAATTTAATTTTAAGAGGATTTGTTTCAGAAGCCGGGCTGAAATTTCAGCCCGGTTGGCCGGGCTAAATTTCAACCCGGGCTGAAATTCGCCATGTAATCAGGCCCTTATAAGGGGATGATTACATGGCGAATTTCAGCCCGGGCTGAAATTTCAGCCGGCCAACCGGGCTGAAATTTTGTTGCGATTACATGACGAACTTCAGCCCGGGCTGAAATATTAGCCTCGGCGCCAAATATGAAATTGTGCGCGAACAGTCTCGGGAGAATCAAAGTGACGCCGAGAACACGAATCGTGAAGAAAGTCGGTTCTTCTTCATAAATATTGTGGGGATAGTTTCTAAAGAAAGTTTATTTTCACTATGGACATCACCTCTTTATACACTGTCATACCGAACAACGAAGGACTTCAAGCACTCAAATTTTATTTCGATCAGCGCTCTACAAAAGAGCGATAGTGGTAGAAGGGATTTAACCCTTGTGCTACCAAAAAAAAAAAATGAAAAAATTGAGCTCAAAAGCCACCAGCCATGGACAGCTGTTTCGGCCTTGTTGGGCCTCATCAGCATGGCACAGCTACCAGATGAGCTCTGGGTTCCCACATTATGAATGTCAAAGTGATGAAAAAATGGTAGGGCTTTTGAGCTCAATTTTTTCATTTTTTTTTTTTTGGTAGCACAAGGGTTAAATCCCTTCTACCACTGTCGCCTCAGTGCGCATATGTGTGGCTTCAACTTACCCTTATTACATTTTGACGTTGTCATTTCAAGCCACATCCCACAACCCTACCATTTTTTCATCGCTCTACAAAAGAGCCTAACTCACAAACATTACTTCGCCTAGCCGAACTAGTTTTAACACTCAACTGTTTCTCATTCTCCAAGAATTACTACAAACAAATCAATGGCGTCGCTATGGGCACTAAAATGGGACCTAGCTATGCCAATCTCTTCGTAGGCTACATTGAAAATCAATTTTTCCGCCAATACAACGGTCCTAAACCTAAACTATATCGCCGCTACATTGACGACTGCGTTGGCGCAACTTCATCCACCAGGGAAGAACTTGAACACTTCATTAATTCTGTCAATTCGTTCCACCCAGCATTGAAATATACTTGGCAAATTTCAGAAACCTTAATAGCTTTTCTCGATATCAACGTTTCAATCCACAACAACGGCCTATCAACTAGTGTGTACTACAAACCTACAGACTCCCATAGTTATTTATTGCACTCGTCTTCTCACCCCACCCATGCTAAAAATTCCATTCCATATTCTCAATTCCTCAGACTTCGACGTTTATGTAGTGATGAGTTGGACTTCTCCAGCAAATCAGAAGAAATGCTTCAGTTCTTCAAGAACCGTGGCTACCCTGACTCAGTTGTGAAGACAGCTCAACAACGCGCTCATACAACTGACCAACGCTCAGCACCACAAACGTCACAAAAGGAAGAAAACCAGAGAATACCGTTCACACTCACTTTTCACCCACTCAACCTACCTGTCAAGAACATCATTCTGAAGAACTTCAAGTTACTTCAGAATGACAACGAAACAGGCAGCATCTTCTCACTACCACCACTCATTTCATTCAAACGTAACAAAAACGTAAGCGATTTTTTAGTTAGAAGTACACTAAAATCAGACGAATCACCCGGCACTTTCAACTGCACACGCAAAAGATGCAAAACTTGCCCTTTCGTCCATAACACAAACAAAATAGCAGGACCTAAACGAGCGTTTAAAATCACCGACCGTTTCACATGCACTTCCGTCAATGTTATCTATTGCATAAAATGCACCTTATGCAAGAAAATATACATCGGCGAGACCGGAAGAAGATTAGGTGACCGTTTCCGCGAACATCTGCGTGACGTCGAACGAAATGACAAAGATGCATCGAAACCTGTAGCGCGACACTTTAATCTACCTAACCACTCAACTCACATCATGGCGGTATGTGGACTTTCCATGCATCAGGGCAATACGGAAAGCCGTAAAAACCTAGAACAGAAGTTCATCTTCCAACTCGGTTCTCTTAATCCCCACGGTATCAACGAACGTTTCTCATTCATTTAATCATTCATCTAATTTATTCACTTCCATTCACACAATGCTATGATTCCACCAATAGCATGGCTCCAAACTTCTCTATATAAATTGAACGTAACCCACAATCCTCTCATTCGCTCCGACGAAGGGCTAACGCTCGAAACGTCAGCACCTCCTTTTTACCTTACGGTGGTATAACTTACTTAATCAACTCGTTTGATTTACCCATTTTCTTGTGTTTCTTCTTCATAAATGCGAGCCATGGCTTCTCTGACAGCCTCATACTGTTTAACCTGCATTGAAGGCGATGTTCTTATACTCCATCTGAGCTTTGAAATTTGCGAGGCAACGAATAAGATTCTCTATTTTATCTCCTTTATTCCATTGAAATAGCTTTTCTTTTGTAGCGGCAGCCATCTTGTTTCCTGGAAAACAAAATCACTGCGCATGTCCAAGCTCACTTTTCAGCCCGGGCTGAAATTCCGTTTCGATTACATGAGATTTTTTCAGATTTTCAGGCCCGTTTGGCCGGGCTGAAAATCCTAGCCCGGTTTCAAAAACCGGGCTAGGATTTCTGGCCCGGGCTGAATTGCGCCCCGGGGTGAATCCCTCTCCATGTAATCGACAATTTAATTTTAAGAGGATTTGTTTCAGAAGCCGGGCTGAAATTTCAGCCCGGTTGGCCGGGCTAAAATTTCAACCCGGGCTGAAATTCGCCATGTAATCAGGCCCTAAGTCAGGATAGGATAGGGAATGTTTGACCGATTGTGTTTCTTTCTTTCTTTTTTGAGCATTTGAGCATTACCATTTTAGCATTTCAACCCAACAGAATTCCTTTTTTAAGCGGCTTTTATCATCAGCGATCCGACGCAGGAGAAATTGACATCGAGACGTTTACTAGATCAGAGATTAGATTTTATATGCAAAAATGTCACAATGCAAACAAGAAAAAAAAACGCGTCGAACTGAGGACGGAACCTTTCCTTATTACATTTAAAAATGGATGTAGAGTTCACAAGAAATCTGATTTGGTATATGAAAGATTGGTCTACTTATTGTCACGATAACGCAATAACGGTTGTTTACTCTGCTGTTACAGGAATTTTATAAACGAATTATGGTAAATTCAAAAGCGTCGTGTGAAGCGCTCGATTAAAAACCCGAGCTGATTTTCATACATTATCAACAATTTCTAAAAAGGCAAAGTTTAAGAGAAATCGGCTTAATACCACATAGCAAAAAACATATTTAAATTTTAGCTGTTTTGCGGGATTTTGCATGTTTAAAAAACGGACTGAGTTTCCTAACGACTGTTTTGCTTTTATGAACAATGGTAAAGTCTTGTTCAAATTCTGCTAGAACCGTGCGGTACTTCCTCTATCGATACAGAGTATAAAAATACTGGATCAATATCAGTTTCTGGGCAACCGTGCACCTACCCCTCCCCTAAACCAACATTAACGCTAACCTTTTAACTCATTATAACTTGTTGGATTAGGGGAGGGGTAGGTGCACAGTTGCCCAGAAACTACATACTTAGGATCTTCTTTCCTTGCAATGAGGAGTCAGTTCAGAATATTAATTTCACACCGCCGTGCGGGTTCTTTCGGGATCCTCCCGGGTCAAACTTAGTTCTTCTCAGTTTTCTAGAAAGGTAAGCGCTCCTACAGAAAACTAAAGGCATCAAGTTTGTTCTCTACTTAATGGCTTGTTGTAGCCATAAAATAAGCGAAATTGATTTCACGTGATCTGCCACTGTATACTCGGTATTTTCTGATCGCCACTCTTAAGTATACACGAACGCAACATTGGTATTTGGAGTAATCTGATTGGCTCACCATTTTGGGATATTCAACATTAGTATATACTAACTTAGTAGCCTTGGCACTTTGAGCCATCTGATTGGCTCACCATCTCGGCATATTCAACATTAGTATATACTAACTTAGTAGCCTTGGCATTTTGAGCCATCTAATTGGCTCACCATCTCGGCATATTCAACATTAGTATATACTAACTTAGTAGCCTTGGCATTTTGAGCCATCTGATTGGCTCACCATCTCGGGATATTCAATATTAGTATATACTAACTTAGTAGCCTTGGCATTTTGAGCCATCTGATTGGCTCACCATCTCGGGATATTCAACATTAGTATATACTAACTTAGTAGCCTTGGCATTTTGAGCCATCTGATTGGCTCACCATCTCGGGATATTCAACATTAGTATATACCAACTCAGCAACCTTGGCATTTTGAGCCATCTGATTGGTTCACCATCTCGGGATATTCAACACTGTTCACCTCCTAGGAGGTGAGAAGTGCCTGGAATTCTGGGAAAGTCTTGTGCAAGTGAGTTTTGCTAATATGTGCCGGCCTGGTTTTAAAATGAAGTGACACCCTCACTTTGATGTGACTGAGATTCCCTCATTTGTATAATTATATCAAAGTGAGGTCACTTGTACTTGAATTATTACTTACCAAACGGGAAGTGGTAGGTCATATTCCTCGGCGATAGAAATGGAGTGCTTTCGAAAGGAACTAAACTAAACTACTATTTCTCGAATTATCACCAATAATCACCGCTACCATCAAAGATGTTCCTTAGAACTTTGGCATATCAATAGCGCCCACGCTCCATTGAACCGCCACGATGGCGGGTTATTACCCGACACTTATTTACATCTTGTGATTAAGCAACGCGATTCATCGCAGGTATAAAAGGACCTACACAGCACTGCCCGGTCAGACAATCACTCCTAAAGAAGACACTAGACAGGAGTGTCGAAACGTCAGATCGGTGAATTGTAACTTGTTAAGTTACACTCATTATTTCAAACGAGTGTAGCATCAAACTGTCTGATTCCCCACCTCAATGTGCACTTTTCTTTTTAACTACTACACAGTGTAGTACAGTGTAGTTTGTTACTGCGTATCAGTGTCATATAGCAGGCGTATCATCACGCCATATAGCGGTGCTTTGAAGACAACAGAAGGTTAGATGATAAGTAAAACGAATTTTTCAGATAGAAGAAATAGCATTTATACGCGCTACAAATAAGCTAATGCATTATATTTCTTTGCTTTGTATTGTTTTACAGTCTTTTTTCCAATGTTCCTTCATGCAAAAGATCATATTGACCATATTTAAGCTAGTTCTAAAACATTTTACGTTATCAACACTATACAGACTACAATAAACACTTCAGAGGATGATTGTAATGTATCTAAAAAAAATGTACAATTATCTGTAATTGATAACGGTGACAACTAAGACTTCCATGAAGGAATGCAGGTCTCGATATGCAAAGTTTGTTTGCTTTGGTCGCGGCAGTGGAAGAAATGGACCTGTGTATCGACGCCGACATGACCGAGAACCGAGTAGAATTCTACTCGTAAGTCGACAGGGTTGATCGAACCAACATGGCTGGCAGCTTAAGCACCTATCGCACAGAACTAAGGAGTGACATTTCTGACATTCCAGCACGAGCATGAGAATGATGAAAACGATCACAGAAAAAAAGAGTTGTGTTGGTATATTCCCCTCACTAATATCATAACAAATATATGAGAACAGTTAGGAGAAAATGATTATTGATGTTGGGGCTTAAAGGGTCAATTAAACCTTTGAAGGGCCAACAACAATCAGCATCCAATTATCTTATGATATGACTCCATAGTAAATACAGGGAATGACAATAGGACATGATCACATAATATGATGTTACCTGTCTCAATCCAAAAGACAGGTAACACATTTTCACAGGTTGCACATTTTCTTTACTGGAATACTGTAGTAATAATGTATGTAGACAATTAATGAGAATCTGTAGCTTGATAATCAAGCTTTATACATTACAGATCCCCCCTAAAGCTTGCCTGAAATCACCTGTTACAGTTACTGCCACGGATAGAAGTTGTAGAAACATAGAAAGGTTAACCTGGGCTAATAACCTTCCATGTTATAAGGATTTTTAATATACTGGTCAGTTTTTTGCTTCACTGCTAACCCTCTAACTCCAAAGAGTGAACTAAATGGGAGCAAATTAAATGGGAGCAATTAATAAATTCGTTTCGTTTCGTTTCGCAAAATAGTATAAGCCCTTTTAATGAGACGATGATTTGTACAGTGCTTTGAAGTAGTCGCTACGAGCATGCAAGACCCATCAAACGATTACCAGATCTGTTTTTAATAGTTTGAGTGAGAAACTATTTTTTTAGCATGAGGAAAATCGATATTTTTGTTTAATTGTAACTTCCAAAGGTATTTTGAATCACTTTTCTCAAAACCTGTCTCCCATAAAAGAAAAAATCTTGGTACATGGTAAATGCCAATAGTTACATACAAAAACAGCAAAACCAATACCAAACGGCGAATTTCGTTTTTCATGAAACACAAATCCTGTACAAAAGAATTAACTCTTGGTTGAAATTTTATGTTCTCAAAACGCACGACCTCAAATTAGGGTTTGGTTCATGTTAGCTTGCCAAAACCCAGATTTTCATTTCGAAGAGTAGAAGGTTGTGGAAGTCTAAAAAGAATTTCATTCCAACCCTCGGTCTTCAAGAAAACGATCACGCTACGAAAATCCTCGCGGTAACTTTGTTGAATCAATCTCTCTCCACATTTTTGTTCCTACTTAAACGGAGATCTACAAAAACAGTACTGCCTAAATCCCAAAACAAAGTTGGCTAAACCTAAGGTATGCTGACGTTTCGAGCATTCGCTCTGCCGAAGGGCAAGCGCTCGAAATGTTTGATAAACAGTTGTTTTAGTCTGTTTCAATTTCCCCCCGAAACAGCTCCAGTCTCTTTAGAAATTAACTCCTTTAGCTCTAACGGTTGATTTACGAGGTCACACTTACAACAGTCAGGCGTGGATTATGGTGGAAAATCGCGTCGCAGAAAATCATTGAGGTCAAAACTCAGTAATGTTCCTACTTTTGATGGAGAAGGCTCCTGCCCTCCCACTAAACACACACACACGTGTGCACCTCGATAAATGGGCCCCGCTGGGCCCAATTTTTTAACTGGATAGACGACGCTTATTCATTCAAATAAGACAAATAAAAAGAAGTCAATGTCTTGCTGACTTGTCTTACAGAATATCAGCATACTGTGGCATCTCACATTTGACCAACACATCATACAAGTTTCCCACACTGATGTAAAACTGATTAGCGATATGCGCCAGTGCCGCATCACAAGGGTTAAGAGTTCTGTTGTCAAGGTAACGAATCTCCGCGGGAGTAAGACCCAGGCTCTCAGCCAAGACCTTCCACTCATCTCCACCTAAGAAAAGTTTAGAACACTGTTAATATCAAGCATCTCTCATTGTTATATAGCTGCCGTCGTTTCCGCTACACGAGCCAATTCATTGGCTGGTTCGTGGTCACATGTGATGACATCTAACAATGAAACTGTTTACCACCAAATGCCATGAACGGGTAACACTGCGAAAACTGACCTCAAACGGAAACCAGTTCGCTATTGCCCGCGAAATGTTAACCGCTGTTGTCAATAAAGTGATAACTTATTTTCCACGGGTTTGACCTATTTGTTTTGCCATATAACAAAACACTCACTACTCACTTCCTACGAGTGAATAGTGCCAGGGCTAAGGCGAAATCCTTGTGTGAGTGACTTTTGGTTGAAGAAAAAAAATGGCGGGCGAGAGATGTCACTGAGATTGCCTCTTATATACTAAATTTGAAGCTATAAATATTTTGCCACTATTGGTAAATATTTTGCCACTATTCTCCTCGATTTCAGGAATAATTCTTAAATATCTTCACCAAATGTCAGCTCTTACCGCACATATTGACTGTGAGATTATTGGAATATCACGCACATCCTGGTGTTCAGGCAGCAAGGGACCTGGTCACGAATAAAGGGCAAAGCCAGTGAATAAATGATTCTGGCTTAATAAAAAGGTGGATGAGAGAAAGGAAGAAAATGACGAAAAAATGGACAAAGACTAGGACATCAGCAGAAAAAAAACATGGGAAGAAATGGCCTGGGTAGAGTCAGTTTGGATCCATCCGGGATATTGACATGGCGAGGGGACTGACTGTCCATCAATGTACAACAAGTACAGTTGAGTTCCTAACACGGTCATCATCCAGAGTTTCAAATCCTCGATCAGTAACCAAGTGGTCTGCCTCTCTCCAGCTGGGATTCTTAACAAAGTTTATGCTCCGTTTGTAATCGGTGTTGGATTATCTACAGGGTCCCTAATCAGTACATGCTGATTATACATTGGCACTAAATTAAGTGATTATTAAAAGCGAAAATTAAAGTCTGATTCTTAGTGATTACAAAATAATAATTTAATGCGGAAACCAGGACATCTGCTTGTATTGACATAGTAGCAGCACACAGAAACGATTCTATCGCGGCTAAATGCTTGTCACCATTTAATCGTTTTCAATTCACCTGTGGTACCCACTGGTGTTATCGTCCTCAAATATTCCACCACATCAGCTCTGTTTGCACTCTTTGCTTTCACTGCGAGGCTGCGGATCATGTGCTTGGTCTTGGGGTCCGGGTGTTTTAGCGCTGCTTGATCAAGCTGCAGATTCTCCTGTAGTTGAACAACAATATCCCTAGGTTCATTTGTTTTTGAATTAACGGCTTCAAGAACCTCACCAGGGAGGGCAAGGGCAAACTGATCCCTACTGCACCCTGAAAGTAAAAATTAAACATAAAGTTAACATATATATATATATATGGAATACTTTAAATACTAACGATATGGGTGCCGCTGAGCTGACGTAAGAGAACAAAACTGTACTCACTAATCTACATTTGCTTTATTCAAAGCTACTGAACAGTGTGGTACTTCTTGCTTTACTATACAGTGTGGTTCTATCTTTTTCATCTGTGGATCAAACCATGCAGAGTGATCACTCTTTGGAAAGCTACTGAACAGTACTGTCTTGTGGTACTGTTTGTTTTACTATACAGTGTGGTTCTAACGTTTTTATTTGTGTATCAAACCATGCAGTGTGACCATTCTTTGTAAAGCTACTGAACAGTACTGTACTGTGGTACTGTTTGTTTTACTATACAGTGTGGTTCTATCTTTTTCATCTGTGGATCAAACCATGCAGTGTGACCATTCTTTGTAAAGCTACTGAACAGTACTGTACTGTGGTACTGTTTGTTTTACTATACAGTGTGGTTCTATCTTTTTCATCTGTGGATCAAACCATGCAGTGTGACCATTCTTTGTAAAGCTACTGAACAGTACTGTACTGTGGTACTGTTTGTTTTACTATACAGTGTGGTTCTATCTTTTCCATCTGTGGATCAAACCATGCAGTGTGACCATTCTTTGTAAAGCTACTGAACAGTACTGTACTGTGGTACTGTTTGTTTTACTATACAGTGTGGTTCTATCTTTTTCATCTGTGGATCAAACCATGCAGTGTGACCATTCTTTGTAAAGCTACTGAACAGTACTGTACTGCGGTACTGTTTGTTTTACTATACAGTGTGGTTCTATCTTTTTCATCTGTGGATCAAACCATGCAGTGTGACCATTCTTTGTAAAGCTACTGAACAGTACTGTACTGTGGTACTGTTTGTTTTACTATACAGTGTGGTTCTATCTTTTCCATCTGTGGACTAAACCATGCAGTGTGACCATTCTTTGTAAAGCTACTGAACAGTACTGTACTGTGGTACTGTTTGTTTTACTATACAGTGTGGTTCTATCTTTTTCATCTGTGGATCAAACCATGCAGTGTGACCATTCTTTGTAAAGCTACTGAACAGTACTGTACTGCGGTACTGTTTGTTTTACTATACAGTGTGGTTCTATCTTTTTCATCTGTGGGTCAAACCAAGCACTGTGACCATTCATTGGAAAGCTACTGAAGAGTGGTGCAACAGTTCACGTGGTGACAGTGCAGTATAAACATTCTTTCAACTAATGCCCAGTGAAAAGAAATCCCCTGCGATGTTGTTTATTAAAAATTGTTACTTTCCGCCAGAATAGGATGACTTCTTTACAGGTGAATAAGCCGTGGACCAAAAACGTGCATACGTCTTACGTGCTCCCAGTACAATCATTTCACTTATAAATTGACATGAGAAATATATTAACAAATTTTGTTGTTTAAGAAATTAAACTACCTCACCTTCCATGGCAAACACTGGTCTCCCACCACACGGATCAAGAGCTGTAACCTGCTAAAAAATGAGCTTATTTCAGCTGACTATTACGATGTATGATAATGAAACTTTTCTTACAACATAGCAGTCATCATTTTGGTTTGATATAGTTTATTACATTTTCTACACAGGATATTTCTGGTGTTTCAATTAAACACCGCACATCCAAGAGCACATGTCATGATAGATGGGCGCAAGTGACGTTTTGAAAGATATCAAAATTTTAGATCCTTCAAAACATTGCAAATACTTTTTTTATGAGAAGGAGGGAAGACGAAGGTTCAGCGATATACTACTCATCACACAGGCAATAGAATGATCAGGCGCAGATGCAGGGAGGGGGGGGGTGTAGATTGGGTGACAAGTTACCCCCTTTTTGGGAAGTCTAGTCTTCATATTTGATCGATTATAAGGGAAAAAGTCCAAAACAAAAATAAAACAAACTAGCTGTCGGTTTGCAAACATGCCTTAATCTAGATATGAAAAAATGAAGTGCTTAATAACAGCACATTAAAAGTCCCTTGTGTAACTCTTTCTATTCAGTATATATGTGGCTGCATGCATACTGTGCCACAGAAAACCGTAACCCCCCACTCTCCCCGATCACAAAGTCCTGGATAGGTGCCTGATCATGAATGTGGGGCTGATGTCGCATTGTATACTTTTAATGTTGCATCGATGCCTGCTTTGCCTTTTACAGTTTTACGTGATGAAAGAAGTCTTAATTCTGTGGTCACCTCAAATACAATCGGCTGTTGCCTTTTGGCAGTGGTATTAAAGTTAAGCAATGGTC
This sequence comes from Ricordea florida, assembly GCA_949710005.1. Classification (NCBI taxonomy): domain Eukaryota; kingdom Metazoa; phylum Cnidaria; class Anthozoa; order Corallimorpharia; family Ricordeidae; genus Ricordea; species Ricordea florida. Next base: position 24,365,981 of record OX453282.1, read on the forward strand.
AATGCTCAGCTTGCATATATCTAGTTCTGGATTCACGCGGATAGTTGGGAGAGCACTCTGCGGGCTTAAGTCTCTTACGCCCGCTTCGTGCTCTCCCAACTATCCGCGTACATCCAGAACTAGATAAATGCAAGCTAAGCATTGACCAGTGCTTAACTGTCCTTATACTCAGTATTGGGTTTCCAATTTGAAACCAGGGGTGTAGCAAGCATTTATCACAGGGGGGGAGGGGGGGTAGGGTCACTCTGTGTTTCAAGCCAAATTAAAATGATTTTTTTTGTAACAAGTTTTAGACCACAAGAAGAAAAGGTAACCCATACTAAACCTGTTCCACAAAGTTATGGCATCATTTCAATGAACAAGAAAAAGAGGCACATTCCGCAGATTGTACTACTTTTAGTTCCTTCAGTGCTTCCAGGTCGCTTTCAATCTGCACCAAATCTCTTTAAACTTGTAAAGTTGAAATCTTCCACTACATCTCCCTACGCAGTGCAAATATTTAATATATTGAACATACATGTTTCATACACGACTCACCCGTGGATCCAAGAATGCAAACCAAGGAGCATAATGCTTGACCTGTACGTTGCGGTTCCTGGCAAAGGGGCACTTGGTGCAAGCCAATGCCTGTTGGCCATTCTGCAACTCACTTTCGGACAGGAAATGCAAGCACTCCTCGTGCTTGCAAGCTTCGACATGGTGAGTGCTGCAAAAGGTGACTGAACATCCTTTACAACAAACGGTGCAGGCGACACAAAGCTCATAATTTTTCGATTTCAACCAACGGTACTCCTTGTGCATGCAGTCAAGCATTAATGTGAGTTGCCTGTACACTCTCCGACAAGTAGTGACATCTGGGGTGTCAAGTCTGCATTCTGTTCCCAGGTTCATCTTGGACTGAAAACCTTTTTTTATTGTGCACTACAATGTCAATGGATGTAGAGTGGCAAAGAAGAATCACAGAACACCCATCTTCAGTGCAGGTGTAAAACCTGGCAAAACTGTGGAAGAGCTGAGGGTGTGAATGTGTTGGCCATTCCTCCTGACACCACTGAAAGAACTGCAGAACCAGGCGAGGAAAGAACCCTAGAGGAACTTGGCCAGATTTAAACTTGACAAAAAGGGAAGGAACGCTTACACAATCAAGTAATTCAAGGACTTTTTCAGTTGGATGCGACATCAACATGGAAGGCACAAGATACTGCTTACTGCCATCTGAAAAGGGCCAAGGACATAACAAGCTAAATTTCTCCATGATCGCAACAAGTCCCTCAGCAATGTTCTGCTGTGTAATTAAGGATCCCCACACATGCTCTATCAGCTTGCTTTCTAGGATTCCTGTTTTCTCAAGTTTAGTCCACAGGTCTTTCAAGTGCTTCTCCTTGGGGTCAAAGGGCTTGACGGTTATCACCTTTCTGAACACCTCAATCAACCACTGAATGTCCAAGATCACAACCCCATTCAATGTTGGGGTATCACTAAAGTGAATCAAAATTCTTTGATCATGCAGGAAATTCAGCAGAGTGGAAAACTCTTGGTCACCTGAAATCTTGCAAACTGAACATGCAATCTGCTTTGCTTCACTCAAAGAAATCCACTTGCGTCCACGTTCCCTTGTGGACTTAAGGGCCTTCTCGTACCTCAACCAGCTGATTGGGATCTGTTCTTTCATTTGTGGTAATTCTTTGGCAATGATCTGCACCTCCTTCCTCAAACGCACAACTTCTGGACATTCTTGATTAGAACCTGACTTTGTGTTGTCAACAGCAAAGACATCGTAAAACAAATGACCACAGTAGGGCTTGTGCTGTAGGGAGCCATAAACTTCCAGGGCAAGTTCCTTTGCATCAACACCACCAAAGGGGTTGTCGGCATGGGTACAAACCAGCAAAACAGGGGGCAGTTTTTGTGGAAGCGTTTCAAGTTGAGCACTATCATTTTGATCCTCTTCAGCAATATTCAAAGAGGCGACCGAAGACATCCAAAAGTCAAGAACATCCATGTTAGTCTTGGCACAATTAGTGTCATGGGCATTCTTGAACATTCCTTCTTTAACTACAGGTGCTGCTCTGTCCTGAACATTCTGGCTCAGGTTATATACCAGAATGTAGATTGCCCTTGATGTTAGAAATATAGGATGGGTGGCATAGTACACTGACTGACCACCAAAATCCCACAAAACAGAATAGACAGATTCTTCTTCTTCTGGTCTGTCCACTTCCTTAAGCAACTTCTCGATCAGTGTTGCTATGTCTTCAGGAATTCCTGGGGCAAAGGGTGAAACACCAACATCTGCACCGCTTTCAGTTTCAAAAGAAGGTGGAGATGAACCAGGGGAAACACCTTCACCTGGAGGCTGATTTAGCTTCACTGCAACAAGTGATTGCTCAACACTTTCTTCCCTCTCTTGATGCTCTGGTTCCTTTGCTGTCTCCGTTGGTTCAACAGCGTGACTGAAGGAAACTGTTTCACTCAAAGAATTATTTTCAGGTCCCACACTTTCTTCCTTTCTTGTTTTGCCTTCTCTCAAGCTACCACATATCAACCGAGCCACGTGGAGTTCAAATGAGGTTGGATCAGGAGCACTTTCTTCATGGCTATGACACTCATCATTCACTTTCCAAATTTCAGTTGAGACTTTGCAATAGGAGGGACTCATTTCTATTCCAACTGTACTCTCTTCTTCTGGGTTGAATTGTTTTCCCATTAAAGATTTCTTAACACTAGTTTTGCCTGATCGGGCTTGTCCAATCAGCATAACTGGGACCCTTCTGATGCAGGTGTTCCCACCCTCAATGGCTTTGTTGTATGCTTCAACAGCATCTAAACCCCTTGCACGGATTTCTGGTGGGACTATGAAACAAACAAACAAAAATCAAGACCTATGGGGTATTAAACAAGCATAAGGTCAAGATGGCAGCACATTGGCCAATTATTTTTTTGTTTTGCTTACCGAGGCGTAGTCAAGGTTAATAAAAACGTCAAAAGAACATTAAGCCAATATCCAGCCACCTTGACCAAACAAGCTTGGCCATTTTGTCGAGTTTCATTTTGTTTTGCGGTGCACTGTAAAAGCTGGAAATTCTGTGCGGGCAAGATGTGCCCATCTTGCTCACTCGGGTAGCCAATCAGAACCAAGGACGAGACTCATTGTGCCCACTCATAGAACCAGACATACAATAAAATCCGGTAAACTAGTACCACGGAGAAATGACTTGTATTTTCTATTATGTTACTTTGGAGTGCTGTATATTAACTTGATTCAATATTTCTGACTTCATGTAAATGTTCCATGCTATTGATGTATAAATGAACAAATGCTCAATCTTTCCCAAAGAGAGATTACATATTGACTTTATCTAGGATAGAAAGTTTTGACCCATTTACACTCAAACAACCCAAGTGAAACATATGCTTTAGGAAACCAACCAGATTATGAAGTTGCCACTTCTATCCACGGAAATCAAAACACCAGCTGAGAAGGCAGTCACTGTATTGCCTAAACACAAGCTTACATGAGGTTGAAAAGATTTAAACTCTGCATCAGAAATAAACTCAAGTTGAGTTTGGTGTAGTTTCTATCAACTGGCAGTGTTAGCACAGATATTTGCCGGTAGGTATTTTGTTCACTGAGCGCTTGCGAAAAGTGACATTTGCTTATAACGATTGAAATTGTAAATGGGTCAAAACGTTCAAATTTGAATTTCAATTCCTGTTACAATCCCGCAGTGCCCTGCAGCCAGATGACATCCGACACACCGAGTACTTCAAGTATCAAGAAATATTAGAGGCTTTTTCAGACGGAAGCTTGAAAGTCAATGCAGAACTGTGGGAGAATGTCAAGCTCATCTGTTGTAGCAGATCGCACAGGTTTTCCCGCTCCTCGAGTTCACGTGACTTCTTTACAGGTTTGACGAGATGAACTTGACGAAGCGACAGAGTAGTCCAGACCAACAGAGCGCACGTAATGGGAAATAATGCCGCCGACATTTATGGCAGTTTCATGCCTATTGTATCCGTGTGAGTCCATTTACCCATGTAAACCCTTGAATACCCTTGTAAACACTCGTATGCCCTTGTAAACCCTTGCATACCTTTGTAACCTTTGAATACCGTTGTAATCCATTGCAAACCCTTGTAATCCCTTGGAAACCCTTGCATACCCTTGTAAGCCCTTGCAAACCCTTGTATACCCTTGTATACCTTTGTAAACCCTTGTATACCCCTGTAAAACCTTGTATACCCCGTACACCCTTGTATATCCTTGTAAACCCTTGTATACCCCTGTAAACCCTTGTATACCCTAATATACCTTTCTAAACCGTTGTATACCCTTGTATACCCCTGTAAACTCTTGTTTACCTTGCAAACCCCTGTGTACTCCTTTAAGCCCTTGCATACCCTTGCAAACCCATGTTAACCCTTGTAATCCCTTGTATACCCCTGTAAACTCTTGTTTACCTTGTATACCTCTGTAAACTCTTGTTTACCTTGCAAACCCCTGTGTACTCTTGTGCGCCCTTGCAAACCCTTGCAAACCCCTGCATACCCTTGTAAACCCATGTTAACCCTTATAATCCCTTGTATACACTTGTAAACCCCTGTAAACCCTTGTAATCCCTTTTAGTCCCTTAAAATCGCGTCACTGGTCTAGTTTTCATCAAGTTTTGCAAGGCCTTTGTTATGGTGGTCGACCAACTACTCCTGTCCAAGAATAAATTTTAGGGCTTGTGTGAAAAGTCCGCAAAATGGCTTGATTCTTATCTGAGTGACTGACAGCAGCTCGTCTCCATAGTAACAGTGACTATGCTAATGTTCCCTATAGGGTCCTGCAAGGGAGTACCCTCGGTCCTTTGCTGTTTGTTTTATTTATTAATGACCTCCCTCCTCATACATATTCTAGTGAGTGGATATAGACTTAAACGCTAATGACACGAACATAACTACTTCTGGTGAAATTGGTGCTAGCAACAGTCGCTAACTATTACATCGGCATGAAGTTGAAAATTGGGCAAACGCTAACAAACTTCCACTTAATGATACTAAGACGAAAAGCATGCTAGCAAGTGGAAAGCGTTTAATTTGTAGCATAGGCTAACACCTGTAGATCAAGGCAAGGACTGAAGTTACGCACATTAAACGGTCATGAAAAATCAAGGAAAAGTCTTAGGATCGAAGTTAGACAGTGACCATAGTTTTTCATAAGTTTTCAAAATGTGGCCAGCGAATTGGAGTACTTAACAAGATTAAAGCCATTTTACCAACTAAGCAGCGTCTTTTGTATTACAATGCCACAATCAGGCCAAGTTTTTAATCATTTAGATGCTGCGCTGCTTGAGCGTTGTAGTAACGATAACCGACAGAACTGAGCTTCTTCGTCTGTAGAAAAGAGGGGAAAGGATTACAGTGGACGCAGGACCATTTTGTCGTTCTGTTCCATTATTTCAAAAGCTTTCCTGGAATCCTTCTATGAGAAAGTGAAAGTTTCTAAGGGTGCGTTGGAATACAAAATACTCGCCAATGACATCCCTGAGTTCTCATCAGAGTAGTAGACATTTAAGGTCCTCTAGGTATAGCAGTCTTCATTTAATTTGCCCTCGTTTTAAAAGAAGATTGGCCAGGTGGCAAGTGTTTTGCAGTTAACACATCTTAGTTGTGGAAAGCCTTACGTATAATTAATGTCATTACATAATACTCCGCAGTTCAAATATATGGTCTTTCATATATTCATTGGCATAATTCGTCTCCATTTACGGGTAATCATTTGAATCATTCTTCTCCATCTATGGGTATATTACGAACTCACAATATGACCACCTCCCAGTTGGCCTGATAGCTCAGTTGGTAGAGCATTGCACCGGTATCGCAGAGGTCATGGGTTCGAATCCCGTTCAGGCCTGAGATTTTTTTTTCAGGCTTAAATTTCACAGCTGCTAAAGTTGTCTACATAACTGCGATGATCAATTAATGTCATTACAAAAAAACCATCTGTTAAATCTTTTTAACAATGACGAAACCATTCTTTTAGATAACCATGCAAGGGTTTACAGTGGTTCACTACTGTTTACAGGGATATAGAAGGGTTCTCATGAGAATACAAAGGTTTACATGGGTATAAAATGGTGTACAGGGGTATACAAGGGTTTACAAAGCTATAAAAGGGTATTCAAGGGTTTACTGGAGAATACAAGGGCTTACAGGGGTTTTCATGGATATACCGGGGTTTACACGGGTATACAATGGTTTACAGGGATATACAAGAGTGTACAGGGGTTTACAATAGTTTACAAGGGTTTACAGGAGTACAGAAAGGTTTACAAGGGTATGCAAGTGATACAAGGGTTTACCAAGGTATACAAGGGTATATAGGGGTTTACAAGAGTTTACAATGGTTTACATGGGTATACAGGGGTATAATGGGGTTTACATGGTTATATAAAGGGTTTACAGGGATTAATAAGGGTGTACAAGGATTTACATGGGTATACAGTGGTATATAGGGGTTAAAATGGTTATATAACGGTATACAGGGGTTTACAAGGGTATACAGGGATTCACAAGTGTTTACAAGGGTTTAAAAGGGTATACAGAGGTTTACATGATTGTATAGGGGTACACAAGGGTATACAAGGGTATGCAAGGGCATACAGGGGTTTACAAAGGTGTACAGGGGTATACAAGGGTATACAAGGGTTTTACAAGAATATACAGGTGTTTGCAAGGGTTTGAATGTGTATACAGGGGTTTACATCGGTGTACAGGGGTATACAATGGTTTGCAGGGGAGTATAACAAGGTGTTCATTGGTTAGCATTATTATGGGATATCTAGCTGACTATATGGCTGGGAGACTATATGGTGGCCTACCATGAATAGCCCATTTCCAAGTTCTCGCATGACAGAGACCTGGTGCTAATATTGTGAAGCGAGAGCGAGGCTAAGTGCGAACCCATGCCAGACGGCGCGAAAAATAAAAGCTCTCAAGGGAGATTTCATGGTCGCTGAATTGTTTTGTTTACAAAATGGTTCACTGTTAAGTTGCTTGCTGTACAAATGGGAATCATAATCAACAAGATCTGTCGTATTTTGTTTTTCCGTCCGACGCGAGACTTAAAAATGGTTAAAATTCTGCCACAGAGCAGACAAGAAGTTTGCAATTGAAGTTACGAAAGCGAAGGCGGGGAAGCCAAACAACCTGAGGATTTGTAGTGCACATTTTGTACTGGAATCATACAAAAGAACATTGAATGGCAGGCATAAAATTCTTGATTCAGCTCTACCAACAATTTTCAAACCGATCGAGAAAAGAAGTTCAAGAAATGTTCGCTACAAATCAATGAGAAAGAAACGCGGCTGAACGACGATACCAAAACACCTGAGCTAAGCATTCCAGTGGACAATATAGACAATAAAGAAACTCATCCTGCGAAAGCGGTTAAATTCGTTGTTTCTTGGAGTGGTGCCAATGTCCAGGACATTCAGCATGATTATTCGTATTGTTTTGGTGCAAAAAACAATGAAACTGATCGAGCTTCAATTAGAGGTCTTAAGGATACTAAACCTAAAAAAGTAAATTCGGTCAGCTGTCAAACTGACATTACCGGTAGGTACGTGGTGTAAGCATCGTGTATGGCTATGAAGAGCAATGTATGCCATATATTCACTAACGGGGAACCACTATATGATGCTTACACCACGTACCTACCACATTACCATGTGTTGCATTGAAGAGCTTGAAGAGCTGGCTATAGTTCATGTACGACGAGATTGAGTGGAATAATTGTTTTATTATATCTCTAAACCCTCGCTTATGAGACACTGGAACTAGTTTGTACGACAAGAATTGACTTTGTTATTGTTTGTAAACAGAACCATGCTGTTGTCGAGCCGACATGTTGTCGAGCCGATGTGTAAACAAGTTTCAAACACGAGTCCGGCTTGTTCTTAAACATCTCTTTAATGTACTTGTCGAATTTTTTCGAGTTAGCAAATTAGTTTGAGAATTAAAAGTGGAAAAGTAGGCAGAAATAAAATAAAAACTCAGTTTACGGGTTTCACAGATCTTTCAAAATGGCGGCTGTTTGTAAGAGTTTCACTTTCGTTCGTAATAAACAATTTCGCAATATAATTTGCTCACTTACCGTCGAATAATAGCCCTTATGCGTGATGATGTCACGATTTCTTTGGTAACTTCAAAACGAGGCTTGGTGGTGATGCTTTCGCGGGAATATTAAAACATAAAGGTCAGATCGAACATGACTGCCTATAATTCTACTAAAATCACTCTAACTGAGGAGGATATAAGTGGTGCTTCGCTAAGAGGAAAAATTCCTAGTGCTCTAACTATTCCCGAATTAAAGGGATGGCTTTCCTGCAGGAAAGGAGCGAAATTAAGCGGCACGAAGCGGACCTTGGTCGAAAGGTAAGATGTGCGCGAAATGCGAAGTTCGCGATTTAGTGCTTCACGATCAGTGCATTTGACTGAAAAACATTAAATTTCCCTTCTAGAGTTAAGAGTGATATCGATGGTGGTCTGGATAAGGATCTTGTTGATTTAGGCAAGTGAGAAAATATCGCTAGAAAGAGACGAAATCTGGATATAAACGCCGGCGATGCCGCTGCTGTCAATGATGAGTTTATGTTTCCTCCTCCTACCGCACTGTGGAAAGGAATCACCGATGGTCGAACAATTCTACCTGAATTTGCACTTGCGAATATGATAAACTACTTTGTTACACGAAAAGTATGTGATGGAGAAATCGCTGGCGATTTTAAACATGTAAATAATCACTCGTACCCGCTTTTTAAAGTAATTATTTATTATTTTTTAGTAATTATTCTAGACACGTGCGATTGAGACAGCTCAAACCGAACGGCCAAATCTTGTTCAAGCATTCCAACACGAAGCCTTGTCAACACAAGAAGCAGCTCATCTTCGGTGGTTAATTTTCTCGTTGCCCCAGGTTTTAAACCACCTAAATCTTCACTGTTTGAGTTGGAAGCACTTGATGTTCCCCAGTACGTAAGATTGTTCATTCCATCGCCTAAGAATTCCAAGAGGCAATAAAACTGTTCTTCAGTAAAACCGGTGTAAAACTTAAAAACCTTGGGGTCTTTAAGCAAATTTTTTACCGAGAATCGCTTGGCTTCTAAGGCAGCTTCGGCTGTCTTCCTTCGGATGACTTCGCTCTCCAGTGATAGCTTCAATTCTTTTATTCTCCGTCTTTAAAGTTCCTCGTGAGACTCCTCGATATCCGGCTCGATGTCATTATTTTCGATACCATCCTCTGCGAATTCAGCATCTGCCGCTTCGGTGAATACATCTGAAATCTTTTGTTGTTTCCTCGACCGGCCTACGGTCTTTCGGGGGCTTCCTCGGTTCTTTCTCTTGAACAAAGCAAAACTTAGTCGGAACAGACCCTGGCTTTAAGTTGACACGAGAAGAACCCGGCTTTTTAGTAAAGCATTCATCAAAGTGATCTCCACATATCCTCGAGTGCTCATTCACTGGCGTGTTTGTTCGCCGTATTTTCGCAAGCCATGTGGATAGTAACTCTTTGTTTTCCAGTGGTAAGCGATGCCAGGACTTTTTGACTTCCATGTCTGAAGAATTTGTACAGCCGTAGGCAATACACCAGTGAGGCATTGCGAAAAAAGCGACGAATAAACCACAATTACTGAATATTTCTCCTTGATCGTAAACAAACCACGCGAGGCGTTCACCACCAAGCCTCGCTTTCATGTTACCAGAAACATTTGTGACGTCATCCCGCATAAGTGCTATTTCATCCCATATTTACTTGCTTCGGTAGTATTTTTTGGTGTATGCTTTTCACGCAAGACTTGAATTTCTCCCCGTCTAATTCAAGAAATCATTCCTCCATGATGGCCGTTTTCCGTACTAATGGTATATGAGCTGATAGCCTGTGAGTAGGGAACCAATCAGAGCGCGTGTTTGCTCATATACTGGGGTTGATGATATAAATAAAATTATTAACTGTCTCACGCAGGCGCACATTTAATTAAGTCACACGTGATATTACGGTAGCGTATGCTTTCTTAAACCTTATTGGGAAGATGAATCAATTTCTCATTAAAATTATTGTCATTGATTCATTGGTTTGTCACCAGTGATTGTTATTGTCTTGAAAAGCTAAGTCAGTGCAACGCGTATCTCATACGCAGTTTGTTTCTACAGGTCAGTTGAGATGAAGTTTTTCTCAATGGAAATGACTATTGTTTGCTTTGGATCACTTTCCAGAAAGAACCCCTTTAAGATGGTCATTGATTGGGAAGTATGTTAGTGAAACGAAGGTTGAAGACAACACAAAAATTCTAGTAAAGGCACATGAAATGTTTACTTGTGAATCTTGCAGCCAAGTGTACGCGTTTTTGTTGCTAACATTTGGGATGACAATAGACGATTTAATGAGACTGAAGTTCGTGGGTTATGATAGAGCGTGTGATTTTCATCCCTTCCTGACGAACCTGAGTAGGAAAAGAAATATCGGTGCAAAAATTATTTCAGACAATGTGAAGTTTTTAGTAGGCATTTTTCATGCGGTGAAGCACAAAGAACCATGTTGTATGCCTGTAAACAATCCGAAGTGCCGCTATGATCCTCATCTAGAAGCATTCGAAGAAATCAGAGGAACAAACACAGAATCCGCAGAACAGAGCAATCGCTTCCTAAACAGGTTTAAACACATGTGTAATCTAATGGCTGAATTCAAGTTCAAAGTATTCCTGTGGTTTGTGATCGAAACACGCAATGAACTCATAGAGGAACGTTTAAAATGCAACGAAAAAATGAAGTAATTGTACAGGCACGAGTAGAACAGAGGCACAGTGTATCTACGTTGCATTGTTGTAGTTACGATACTGTTATGATACTAAATCAAGGTTAAAGTTGAATTTCACCGGATTGATTGGTTAAGTAATGAAAAGTAACATTCAAACGGACAACATGCAAGAATTGAGGGATTGAAAAGGAGCAGAAGGAGAATCGCAGAATAGTAGAATTGGAGAATCGTAGAATCGAAAGAATCGTAGAATCGGAAGAATTGGAGAATGCTAGAATCGGAACAATAGTAGAATCGGAGAATCGTATAATCGAGTGAGGGAGCAGTAAGCATTCATGTTGTTAGACGTTATGATACTGATGCTAATACTTGGCCCTGTATTAACAAATTCTCAGAGGGAAAAAAGGAAGATGGTAATCTAATTACTTTTATCCGAAATGATGATTCTGCGGGATTTAAGTATGCTTGGTTTGTTCCGACTAATGGAAAAGGTGTAACGAAAGCTGGGTTAGGCCGATTAAATAGATCAGCAGAGGCATTCGTTTATTGTGTATTGGGATCACAAGTGAATACAAGAACATCAATAGTTGGAAATGGAGGTGGAGCTATTGAAACTCAACAAGAATTTTTAAATTTATTTGAATCAAGTGTTATTGGAAACGACATTGCAAAATAAGTTCAAAAACACCAAGTCGCTGTCCAGGAAGAAAAATTACGTTTAGATTTAGCAGTAGCACCAGGTGTATGGTTAATGCCAAGTCATCTTATTATAAATACAGAAAGTATAGTTGGTTATAACAATGAACTTATGAAAGCGACTAGTGATATGAAATTTGGAGTGAATGATTCAGTCAATAATAAAACCAAAGATGTTGGCATTAAAAATAATCTTGGTGGTAGAAAAGTAAGTTTGCCACATACTGTAGATGATACCAAAGATCAAAAACCAACAGAAGAACCAAAACCGAATGAACCAATTAAACAAAAAATTAGTAAACCAAGTACTACTACAACTCAACATGAGATGAATCTAATTGTTGTCATAATCGCAGTTGGTGGTTTGGCTTGGTTTCTATTTAGATAAATCGATCTGGGAATAGTTAAAAATGATCAATATTAATGGTTCTGAAGATCCCTATTATCGTTACAAAATGCCGATAATTGAAGTTGCATATACGAGAGGTTTTACTATTATTACAAATGCTGAAGCTATTGGACGCGCCTTAAATCGTGATATGAAAGATTTAGCAAAATGTTTTTCAAAAGGACTTAATTGCATAAGCTGGATTATTTTAAGGTATCAGTAAGAAAACAATTTGCCATTTTGCATAATCTCACTTTTTTAAGCAGTTGGATAAATCTTAAGGTTATCTTTAAAATTAAAAGACTTTTTGCACATTAATTACTTAATTGAGAGCTGACGAGTTCTGTCAAATGACTATTAATTGTCGAGGCAAGGTGTCACGTGACATCAATAACATGCTGAGTTTGACACGCGATTTCGCGCGCCATAATCAGTGCACGGATGTCTTCGAGGAAGAACAAGCGATCTTGCCCTTTTTCATCGGCTAAAGGAAGGCCAAAGAAGGCAAAAAACACTTTTGACAAAAAGTGGACCGCTAAATTAGCGGAAAGCGACAAAGGGTCTTATTACAATCAAGAAAAATTGCTGGATGAACTCGATCGCGATCACGAAGCCAGCGAGCAAGCCAAAATGAGCGCAAGTCGCCGTAAAATACAATTGCAATGAACTGTCGAAGAAGAGGAAATTAAGGAAGAGAAGTTTACGTTTACGACGTCCGCTCCAGCGTTTCCCTTTGTGCGCTTGCATTTTCTCGGGGATCTACGGGCCTTTGGCATCTTTACTGACATGGTCATAATTTTGAAGATTAGTCAACCGAAACGTAAAATTTCATCACCAAACATCAAAAGATAATTTCACGTTTACTAACCTGGGAATTCTGACTTTACACATGAAAAAGCGGTTTATTCACAGTAAAATAATTTGCCGCCCGTCGTCGCGGTAAATTTGTACCAGAGAGTAGTATATGGGGGATTTTGGCACACAATAAATTTCAGTCAAATTTGGCTCATTTTTTCAGTCAAATTTGGTTCATTTTTCAGTCAAATTTGGTTCATTTTTCAGCACAATAAATTTCAGTCAAATTTGGGTAAAAAATTAAAAAAAGATTAATTAGAAAATTGCATCAATGAATTTTGGCACGCAATAAATTTCAGTCAAATTTGGTTCATTTTTTCAGCCAAATTTGGGTAAAAAATTAAAAATTGCATCAATGAATTTTTGCCGAGATTACAAAAAAATAAATTATGGTTTAAAGATTTGAAAAAAAATATTAAATATGGAACAACTAAAAGATTTACATTTTCACCAATTAAAAAATATTGCAAAAGAGTTGAAAATTAAAGGGCGAACAAAAATGAATAAAGAAAGTTTAATTAAAAGTATTAAAAAATTTTCAGAGGAGGAAATTATTAATGAAATTAAAAAAGAAGCTATTAATAATAAATATTATTGTATTCATAAAAAGTGTAAATATTTTTGTAAAGAGTGTTGCGGGTCGCAATTATGTATACATAATAAAATAAAGTATTCTTGTAAAGAATGTAAAGGATCAAAATTTTGTATACACAACAAACAGAAAACACATTGTAAAGATTGTGGTGGGTCGCAATTATGTATACATGAAAGACAGAAAACACATTGTAAAGAATGTGGAGGATCCCAAATATGTGAACATAGAAAACAGAAGGCACATTGTAAAGAATGTAAAATTAAAAAATGAATTATGATTTAAAGATTTAAAATATAAAAATAAAATGGAAAGATATGAAAACAGAAATATTGAGTTTGAATATTTTAATGATAAAAAACTTAGTGTTCATGATTTTTTGAAGTCAATAAAGGCAGATTTGATAAACACTATTTCAAAAAATCTTGGTTTTATTGATAAAGATAATGAAGTGATTTATTTTGAAATTTCGTATATTAATAAGAATGGCGAAGTGGGTTCTTTTGATTTTTCTGATAATATAAAAAAATTTGTTGTGGATGGTATATGTACTGATAAATTTGCTAGAGATTTAATATATTATGCAAATAAAGAAGAAAACTATGATTATGGCGATGGTGATCTTATTGATTATGATAAAGAAGATGATGAGCAGATAGAATATAATATTAACAATTTTATTATTGATTCATTTTATGTCACAATATACATGGATGTTGATAAGATATTACATAAAAATAAATTCTACAAAGACCTTCATGATGATTTAATGGTTATAGCATGGCATCCATCTAGATATTTAGATTGGTGTATTGATGTTGAGGAGTTAAAGTTTTTGAAAGAGTTATGGGGCGAATATTAGTTAAAAATAATTATGTTATATAACTCAAGTAATAGTTACATAACAAAAGACCTGAAGGATCAGCTACGCTGAAATTTAACTAAATCTTAAACTAAAAGTTATGGGAGATCCCTTAAGATCAAGTTTTTCCCATTCATTGTCTAATATGCTTAAATCAAAGTGATTTATGACGCTATCATATTTTCGAACTGGAATCGTTGGATAATCCTTTGAGGGTATGTTTGCAAGTAGGTGTGATGGTGACAGTTTTACAAGTTCTCCATTTTTGGTTTTATTCATATATGAAAACTTATTATCCACTATGCTGCACATAAGTCTCAGCGGTTCCTTAATCTGAATATTTATGGGGTATAATTTACCCGGATTTATGACGTCAGGAACTCCTAAACCAAACCCCAACCCTCTTGTAAGTTTAATTTTAAAGTTCTTGTTTGAGTATAGATAGTCAACAGTATCAGTCTCAATTATTGTTATCTTTTCCACATCAAGATCATTAAGAAAAATTGATTGAATATTGCGAAGAGAATATGTGCCGGGTTGAATTGTTATAAATCCTTGATTCTTATCATTGAATATTATCTGCTTATCCTTGAAATTAATCAATCTTTTTGTTTTTATATTACAATCCAGGAGTTGTATCTCCAGAAGATTTTTAAGAGGAGGGTCTAAATAAATCCTAGTTTCTGCCTCATACATTGTTATGCTTAACATTTTGTTTGATTACACCATATTCATCTTTAAATTTATATAATAACCGTTTGGAGGATTTCGCTTTAATTAAATTAGAGTCGTTTCGGCTAATATCAAACCTCATCAGAACGCCTATCTTATAAAATATAAGCGGGCGTTTACGACTCCATTCGGAGAAGGAGAAGCCATTACGAGCAATATGGGACCTAGGGAGCACGAGACAGTATATCGCAGTTTTGTAACGCGCGCCATGTTATAAAACTAAACTAATATTTTCGCCAAAGCACTTCTTGTGTCTTTTAGTCCTCACTCAGACAATCCGCCAGAATTCGGCCACGCATATGTTCTAGCTCTTTGCCGTTTTGATTGAGTTTATATTCAAGGAACGATGTTTTCGAAACCCAATACGCCATTGTTCCACTGTTTCAAAAGCTTCTGTCGCTCAGATTTCTTGTTGTTCCAGGTCTTTCTCAAGTCTTCTTTGGGGATTGAATCTTTGCTGATAAGTTGTTGTAGAATCTCAGTTACTGAGTCGATAGGTTTTTGCTGAGGAACTTGGTTCGCAGATTGCCCATAGATTAAATCGGTGTCGTCAAATTCAATTTGTTCATACTCCGTATTGCTCATAATGACTTCCAAAGCTATTTAGCAGGTACTTGGCTTTTATAACCCTATGACGTCAACATTCCACACTTCCCTAGTAATTTCGAGCGCTAGAGGAAAAAACGAAATCTACTTTCAGGCTCGTCGGTTGTTAGGGAGCTCTGGTATGCAATCTATTGTTCTCCACGTGAACAGAGATTGTATTGAAATTAGTGCCCACGTGAAATAGCCATTTGCATCAGACTGTGCACGTGTGATTAGAACACTTGTACTAGAACACTTTAAACCTGGGGATCTGATACTTGCTGACAAAGGCTTTTTGATAGCTGATATTGTTCCAAATGGTGTGTCTGTTAATATTCCCCCATTTTTATACAATGGGAAATTTAACGAGAGTGAAATTAAGCTAACAAAGACTATTGCACGGTGCAGAATTCATGTTGAAAGGGCAAATGCACGCATCAAAGATTTCAAGATTCTAACCTTCATTCCACCATACTTGAGATGCTACACTGAAAAAGTTTTGAAATTATGTGCTGGCTTGGTAAACTTACAAAACTCCCTCATTAGAGAAGTTAGAGATTCTGTTGACATGGAATAGAATTATTTTTTTCAAATTCTTGGTTGGGTATAGTTGAGATGAAACATGCATCCCTAGCTGTGAGCTATATTTTGATACTTAGAACATGATGCATGTATATATAGCATAATATGATTTTGTTTGATTCCATTAAATGTTTATATCTCTACAGTCTACCCAAAGACTTAAGTTAATTAACATCACAAGTTTGCAAAACACAACCAATTTATTCTGTACATCACATCAGATGACCACAACCCAAAGTTGTTTTTCACAAATGCTGAAAAAACATGCATGAGATTTTAACAATGTTCAGTCTCCAACAATTTCATATGTTCATGAAAATCAGTCTGCAGAGCTGCTGACTGCCTGTAGCCTTACAGTAGATCATTAGAGAATGCTAGAATAATATGCTTAATATAAAAGTCCTTTAAGAGTTGAAGATTGTCAGCCCAGGCAGGATCTTTTTTGATTTGGAGGATGAGGGTTTCTTTTGTTGTCCACACAACAAAAAAGCAAATCTCCCTTCCAGTTAAATATAACTGTCCTTGTACTTGATGCCAGTAAACATGTCCTTTATCGAGTTCATAGTGTCCTTGTGAATTCTTCTTGATATAAAATTTACCTGATGATACTGCTTCTTCTATGGTTAAATCTCTTTGGGTGAATGGGCACTTCACCTCTAGCAGTGCATAAGTGCCTACCAAGCCATCAGGGGAGGCACCTAGCATTCCTGACAGCTCAAGCCAAATCCCACGACAACTGTCAATGCTAATATATTCTTTTCATGCTGCGTTGAGTCAATATTATTTTCGGCGGAGCTGGTACTGCGGATTTCCTGTTTCGTCGAGTCTGGTTTTGGTTTCGTTTCAGTTCTATGAGGTAACTTTAATTTTGAAGATCCTAAGTTATGACTTATTCCAACTTGTTTTGCTTCAGTGTTTAGGGAATTATTCACACCAAAATTCATATCATTACTCGCTTTCATGAGTTTGTTATTAAAACCTGTCACGCTTTCAGTGTTGATTATCATATTACTCGGCATCAACCATAAACCAGGAGCAATAGCTAAATCAAGCCGCAATTTCGCTTCTTGTACAGCTAATTGATACCTTTGAATCGAACTGGAAATGTCATTCTCGATCACACTACTTTCAAATAAAGCTAAGAATTCTTGTTGTGTTTCGATTGCGCCACCGCCATTACCGTAAATTGAATTTCTTGTATTAACTTGTGAGCCCAATATGCAGTAAACAAAAGCTTCAGCGGATCGATTCAATCTACCAAGTCCGGCTTTAGTGAGCCCATGTCCGCTTGTTGGGATAAACCAAGCATATTTGTAATCAGCAAAGTCATAATTACGGATAAATGAAATGAGATTACCCTTTTCCTTCTTACCGCCTTCATCAGCGAATTTATTACCTTCACCGGGCCATTGATCCGCTTCAACATCATAATTCCGCACAATATGTACATTTTGATATCCCCCTCCTTTTCCACGATATCCCGCGCCATAATCAAGGAATATATCTCCCAATCCACCGTTTCTACCCCCTTTCCATCTAAAATCGGAATTATTGGCAATTCCAAATTCTGCACACAATCGTTGATATGCAACTTTACTATAAGGATTGTTGTTTATTACAAAAGGTTGCTCATCGGGCAAAGGTAGTTTCAATTCATATAATATCCGCCTTATTGTGAAATATATATGAAACTTTATGAAGCTACTCACTACTTTAGGATAATTTAAACTTTCAAAAGGACTTATACCGCAACCAGATGTTGCACACCAAACTGCAAAGTTAAGTTGTTGAGGCCAATAATTAATATCAGGGGAGTTCAACCATTTTCTACTTTGTTTTCCAGATTTGAATGTTACAACTTGAGATGTAAATATGTTTCTCATCTTTGCTGTGAATTTCTTCGTATTTGAAACGTATATATCTAGAAAGGTTAGCATTTTTGTTAAATCAGTTGTAAAGTCGTCAAAATTAATAGCCGGTATAGGATAAGATTGATTTGTTATGGTTAAACTTTCAGGAAATGAAATCAACTCACTGTCATCCAATCCTAAATCTTTCCATAAAAGTTTTTTCAAACTTGGCGATAGATAATCAGTCCATGTTTTTCCAGTAGTATCATCATTAGACATGATAGTAATCCCATTATATTTCCATTTAATATATCCTCCATATGAATCATTAACAAATGTAAATTTATCAAGGTTTGCCCTTGGGTACTTTTTACTGAAATCATTGAGTAACATTTTATTACTTTTTTAGAATAAGATGTAAAGTCTTTAAAACATTTCGCTGTTATTTCCAATACCCGCAAAACAATTACATCCTACATCTGTTCTCTCATATGAAATTTTTAATGTGTGGGACCGGCTAGTTCTTTTAATATTTCCTCTCGAACTTCTCTCCTTATCTGATTCATATTTAAGTTTTTTTCTGTATCGTTCCTGTTTTTTTGACGGATTTCTATTTTTAGTTTTTCAAACTTATCCGTCTCTGATAAAATTAGAGAAAATTCTTGGTCAGAGATTGTGTTATCTTTCAGAGCCTTTGAAACTAAGTCGTGAATGGTGTTTGCTTTTGCTTTTGCCAAAGAAACGGTCTGTTCATGTTTACTAACCTTATGGGAGAGTCGTTTGGAAGCCGCACCGAATCCAACTGATATTCCCCCGCAAAATCCACCAACAACACCTAATGGGATACCAACAACAGCACCAAAACCAGTAAGAGAGGTACTCAATCCACTTGCAGATAGGATAACTGAAATCACTCCACTAAAAACACTTATTTTTGTAAATATGCCTCTAGCCCGATTATACTTTTTCCTAACATCCTCGTAATGTTTAATTTCCTTTTGAAGATTATTTAGTACTTCGCACGACTTTTGTATTCTGAAATTATTTGGATCTCCATTAATAGGTAATTGCGGATAAATTTTATTGTATTCTTCCATATTGTATTTTACTGATCAACATGATATCTTTAGACCTTTTTGTTATCGACTCTTCTTTACCCTTTCCACAAAATATAGAACCACGGCCATTATCAAAAGCCAAGCATTCTTACCCAAAAAGCTAATGACCTCACCCGCTGTTTTGAATAGAAAGCTTACAATCGCTCCAACCATCCCTGGTAATATTTCACCGAGTTTCTTACCAATAGCTTTAAAACCATTTCCCACACCTTTACCTAATGTTGTTAGACCTTTAGAAAGATTAGAAACGATAACACCAATTACTACACCAACAGCACTCACAACTGCAAATACTGTAAAACCATACTTTTTAAAGATAGCCTTCACACGTTCTCGTAATGACATTCCTTCCTGAATTTGCTCAGTCTCTCTATCACGATTAGCTATATTTTGTTCACGCTCATCAATTTTTTCTAATATTGCTTCACTTCTACTACTTTCTTTTGGCGTCTTTAATGCTTTATTATCAATGAATTGTTTTTCTTCTTTTAGTTTACGAATCTCTTCTCTATCTTTTTCATTCTCACGATTAATATCTTCAACAATTTCTTCTGCTCGTTTGCCTAAAGCATTTTTTAGCTCATCAGAAAGTTTTGAACCTTTAGCATTTATAAATTTACCATCCGAAAGAACAAATTCGGCCGATTTTTTTCTGGCTAATCTAACAGCAGGAATTTTTATTCCTTCACCTATATCTTTCATGTATGATATAAATTGTTTAAATTTTGCATAAGGATAAAACCTTTTTATTTCACTTTCTGATTCTTCTTTTTCTTGTTCTTTAATATTAGCAATTAAAAGAGGGTCTTTTTCACCACCAAATGAAGTTTCTTCTTCTTCATCATAATTGGGATTTTCATAAGATGTGGATGTAATTGTTTGTAAATCAATTGCCTTATTATTATCATCATCATCTTTTGGATCATTTAGTCCAGCAGGATATAATTCTTCTGGTAATTCTCCTCCTTCTGCCATGATTTTTTACTCATCAGTAAGAAATCTTTAGACCCTTTAGGCCAGGAAGAAAACTAATCACATAAAATTAACTAAAAGAATTTACTTGCCATATAACCCAATGCCAACATACCGCCACCTACATATGCCATTTCACCTATTTTTTGGTTGCCACTTGGTCTATAATAATCAGAGAATTTTGGTTCATGCATTTGACTATACAATTTCAAAGCTTCATCAGTATTGGAAATATTTTTTGATGCCTGATATTTTTCATCTTTTTTCTTCATTTCCCAAGCAATTAGTTTCTGTCTATTTTCCTGATATTCAGCGTAATCTTTTTGATACTTTTCTAATGCCTTATCGTGTCTTATTCGTTCTGCATCTGTTTTATCACCAGAAAGATATTTTGCAAGATATGAACCACCAACAAAGGCGGTTGCATTCAAAATAGCTCCTCCAAACATCATTGCTATTGTTGCCATATTTCTTCGCTTCGCTCAGGTCTATAAATCTTTAATTTGGTAAAATCTTTTGATCCTCTAAATATGTTTTTAAGTACATACTACCCGACAATACAACCACCCATTTGGCATAGTTTGTAATACTTGAGGAGGGATCGTTCATAAATGATTCTCTCATGGCCTTTTTAGCTACATATCCAACTAAAGCTGCTAATCCAATAAGTACTGCTGAATCAGTAACAGTTTTCACAAGTTTGTTTTCAGTTGACATAATTTTTTTACTCATCGGTAAGAAATCTTTAGACCCCTTTAGGGTCGCGAAGCAAACTACTTATTTCATATCATTCCGATTTTAATAGGTTGTGGGGGTTGTATGGGAATATTTTCAGGTGAAACATTATTTTCCTTCGGGGATTTATTATAATATCTCATAAACATATCAAATGCTGTAAACCCTATTCCTACAATAGATAATACAGTTGTAAAAGATAGCTCCGGAATCCATGCTTTAGATTCACTCTCTTGGTTTGAATTTTCTTCCTGTTCTTTTTCACGTTTCATTTCCCTAGCTAATGCTTCTCTAGCTTTTTTATTGCGTTCTGCTAGTTTCTTACCAGCAGCAACCTTTTTAGGATCTTTATCTTTCTTTTTAGTATTTTTCTTTTCAGGTGCTGGATCCATTGTAATTTGCTCAACAACTTCTGTTCCTCCTTCACTTCGTTCATTTTGGTCAGACATCGTTATTTTATTTAACAAAGAAAATAATCTTTAAATCAGCTGTTCTCGGCAGCCTGCTCAGTTTTGCTGTAATCATCTATATTTTTACTTGTAACTTGTTGTATTTTACCTATTTTAACATGTTTAGCAACCTGGAATAGCCCGCTAGCAAGTGCTGCCAATCTTCCTGCTTTTAATGCTAATAGACCTACAATGTTTGTCAGTTCACGATTAACCAAATCATCATTCTTCAAATCTTTACAAAGAGCTTCTATATCATCCACGGGAACCATGTAAGAAATGACTTGAGAAACTAATTGAAGAGATGAATCTACCAATCCACCACTAATTTTCTTACCCAATACTGCTTGATAACGATTATAATATTTTTCAATGTCTTTTACTGATAATTTTTTTACATCACCCAGACTCATATCAACTCCCAAATATTCCTTTGTAGTTCCAAGAGCTGCGAGGATGGCTAGTGATTCTTCTTTGATTTCAACTTCATTATTATAATTATCTTTTACCTCAGTCTTTTCTTCTTCAATATAATCTTCAACTTCTGCCATTTTACAATTTTTCTTACCTGCAGTCAGGTCTTTAAATTTATAACTTTGGTCTAGTTCCGCACTTCGCTACGCTCCGTTTGGAACTTCCAAATAGCAATTAAATGGGTGTCGTAAACATAAACAAATCCTAGAATATTTTTCAGTTTTTAATAATTGAACAAACTTTTTACTAGTTTCAGGGTCTAAATCACCACCATAATCTTCGAAAAACATCTTCATACCTTTTTGCGATGGATTATGGAAAGTAACAACGCAAGCAACATTTTCACGGAATGGTTTTGCTATCGATGTTAATTGCTGAGTGAGAACCCAAACAGATAAACCATGATGTCTTCCAGAAAATGCTAAATCTATAAACTTATTGGATCTTTTCTTCAGATCATTAGAGGCGGCACAATCATCTAAAATTATTAATGTATTTGTTCCAGAGAATAAAGTTTGGCAATCAGTTAACAATTCATTAATCTCATCAACATTACTGGAATCGGGTGATAATACAAAGAAACGTTTATCTCCTCGAGCAAAATTATGATAGGTTTTATTTTTAGCAAAAGTTGGGCATATTAAAACAATGTATTCAAAAACTTTTCGGAATGGGCCTCGGAGTTGATCAATGATGTACTTTGTCTTTCCACAATTTGTCGGGCCCGTTATAATGCAATGAAAAGGAATTTTATCTCGTAATTCTTCCATCTTTTCTTTTAACTAATACATGATTGATCTTAAGTTTGAATTCATAACTTCCATTAATGCATCAGCTACCACAAACATGTAACAAGTCATAATACCAGACCCACTAACTTTTCTCTTCATTTCTATTTTTACACCATCTTGTGCGTTATTTAAGGCCAGTCCCCCTCCGTGAATACCATTATCTGGGTGAGTTCTCAAATCTAACCACAGAGCAAACTTTTTACCATAAAAATCCTTTTCATTTACCGACCATCGGGAGGAACCGCTGAAACGTTTCTTTACCGACTCCCATAGGTCTGAAGGTACCATTCCCTTAGAGTAGAAACGGTTTGGTACGCCATTAACATCGATATTGATTGAGGTTATACCTGGATTGAAAAAAAATTCAGAGTTACGTGCTCCTTCACCATATGGTAATGTAAACAAACATAATATCCCAGTAATTGACCTTCTAGGTAGATTAATATGCTGGTTTATAACGCTGTCTGTAGGTCTGGATATGATGAAAGTTTTGTGTAGAGTTACATTCTCATAAAAGAACCCCTTTCCAACCTGATAGGCTGCCTGTGCCTCGCGAGCTAAGTATTCGCTTGATATGCAAGAATATTCTAACTCGAGGTTTGTTATTTTGTAAGTTGGGGTCTTGGTCTTGTCAGAATAAACAACAATATCGTTAACTGGAGCTAGTGTAATCTCAAATATTATTTGATGATCTAATGCCTTTGGGTAGAAAACTCCATGATCGTTGAGAATAGGATGGTTTAGTGGGATATGGTACTTGGTGTTGTGTACTACTGCAAGCGCTACTTCCTTTGCATCTGTGTCTACCTTATCGCCCGCATTTGTCCGTAGCTTCCTCATGTTTTCAGAAGAAATACCTTGTTTTAATCTATCCTCCCGTTCTTCCTCTGTTAAGAATAAGTCATGGTAGGTTTGAAATAGATCGTATCTTTGAGTATCCTGTAGTGTTTCACCTCCAAAAAGAACCTTGAGTCTGGATACAAGGTTACTGCCCACATTATTCACTAGGGTGTTATCTTCATGCCCCTCAACAGTCAAGTTAAATACTAGAGATAAACTTCCCGGCACAATCACTAAATTTTCAGAAAGTTTAGGAATATTTATATATAGTGTTTCTCCCGGATTAGCTGATGATGGGTTTAGCGTAATTCTATGCAATGTTGATTCCGATTTCAAACCGAGTGGCTCTCTTGGAATCCTGTTTGGGTTAATTTTTTCAGATACGTTTGTCATATTTATTTTAAGGAAGTGAGGAGTAATCTTTAAATGATTTCTACTTTATCTAAAATATATTATTCAACTGATGGTTATTGGAAAGGATATTCTGCGATTAATAAATTAGCTGAAAAGGCTAAAGTAAGTGAAGATGAGGCTAAACAATGGCTTGAAAAACAGGCAATATGGCAAATATATCTACCAGCGCCAAAATATATCCCTAGACCTCACTGGACTGCGGATAAACCGAATCAGATTCACCAAGCGGATTTATTATTTTTACCGCATGATAGATTTGGAAGAAAAACATATAAATATGCATTAGTTGTTGTTGATGTGGCCTCGAGATACAAAGATGCTGAACCATTAACCTCAAAAGAAAGTAGGGAAATTTCAAATGCTTTTGAAAAAATATATTCCAGGAAGTTAAAATATCCCAAAACATTAATGACTGATCCCGGAAGAGAATTTATGGGTGAGGTTACAAAACTTATGAATTACCATAATGTAAAAATCCAGAGGAGTGAAGCTGGAAATCATAGAGCTCAAGCGTTTGTGGAAAGAGCAAATAAAATATTAGGTGAAAGATTATTTAGTCATCAATACGCACAAGAAATGATTAGTGATGAAAGATCAAGAGTATGGGTGAAACGATTACCAGATATTTTGAAAACTTTGAATAATACACCAACAAGAATAACCGGTAAAGAGCCCGATAAAGCTATAAAACTGAAAGAGTTGGATATTGAACCTAAAAAATATAATAGGGTTGTTGGTCTTGATGAAGTTAGACTGCCATCTTATGCTAAAGTTAGATATCTATTATCTCCTGGGGAACTTGAAGGTGGTGAAAAAAGACGGGCCACAGATCCAATTTGGAGTATTAAAGTTTTTGATATTTCTAGAAGTGTTATTTCGCCTAATCAACCTGTTTTATATTATTTGTTGGATGGGCCAAGACGGGGATTTGTAAGGGAAGAAATTCAAGTTGTACCATTTGATACTTGTTACGACATTAAGTATTCGCATCGCCCCAGGCCACCCTGTGTATGTATTAATTATCATAATTATAATACATGTGTGTTAACCATCATGGCGTGCATCTAACATGGTGTCAACCAGTGGGATCACCGATTCATCGCAGAGTTCAAGCCTCCGCGAGTTTCGTGAAAAGAAAACCGGCCAAACAGAAAGCCCAAAGATCCAGTGAAACAAAGAAGACGTGACAAGCCTGGATGGTTTATTAAACCAGAGATTCAAGACGATTGCGATGGCTTCAAACAGTTTTCCACCTCCAGCGCCGATGGAAATGACCGGCGACCTTGCCAGCAACTGGTCGTTCTTTCGTTCCCAGTTTGAAAATTATGAAATTGCCACCGGTCTGAATGAAAAAGGCAACGCCGTACGAGTTGCGACGTTACTTTCCGTTATGGGGAAAGAGTGCTTCCGAGTTTTCAAGCATCTCGAAATGGCAGATGACGACAGGAAGAAAATCGAGCCTACACTCACAGCCTTGCAGGCACATTTCGAGCCGACTCGAAATGTCATTTACGAGCGCTTCAAGTTTAACACTTGCGAACAGAGTCAAGGTGAGACCGTCGCTCAGTATATCACGAAGCTAAGGCAGCTGGCGTCGACATGCGAGTTTGGCAGTCTCGAGAACGACTTGATTCGGGATCGGTTGGTGTTGGGCACCATAGACGCGAGCGTACGGGCTAGAATGCTACGGGAACCCAAGCTGGATCTGCAGAAGGCAATCGACATGTGTAGGAACAGCGAAATTACGAGTCTACAGTTGAGGAACATGAACAATGAAAAGGAGCCAACGGTAAATTATGTGAAGAACAGCAAAAGAGAAAAGAAATCAAAAGCACCGCCTGTAAAGCATGCTGGATCCCAAGGCGAGAAAAAAGAAGCACCGTCACTCCCTTGCAAGTACTGTGGTGGAAAGCACCCCCGGAACAAAAAACGCTGTCCAGCTTATGGTGTCACATGCTCGAAATGCAAAAAGATGCATCACTTTGCCAAAGTATGTAAACAAGGTAAGAAAAGAGACACTGTAAACAGGCTTGACTGCGATTCCTCATCAGACGATTCTGTGTATACTGTGGAGCACACCGTGGGTTCAGTAAAAACACCAGGTAAGAAGTGGTTTGCAGCGCTTGATTTGAGCACTTCTGGTGGGACCCCATTTACTGTTTTATGTCAGATGGATTGTGGCTCTACCTGCAACCTCCTTAGCTATGCTGATTACTGCAGGATCACTGAAGATGGCAACCCTAAGCTACGTAAGTCCAATGCCAGACTACAGTTATATGATGGTACAGTGATGCTTCCCCTGGGAACCTGCAAGCTCCAGTGCCATTGGCAAGGAAGGGACTATGTGCTTGACTTTCAAGTCGTCAATGTTAACCAGAAGCCACTGTTGTCAGCCACAACCTGTGAACAGCTAGGTCTGCTAACGGTTAATCTGAAAGAGAGAGTCCATGCTGTGAAGGAAGCAGAATCTCAGGAAGGCACAGTGAAAGCTCAAGTACCACAAACCCCTTTGACTCCTGATCACATAGCTGAAAACTACACTGATGTGTTCTCTGGGCTAGGATGCTTGCCGGGTGAATACCGTGTTGAAGTCGACAAAAATGTCAAACCAGTGCAGCACCAGCCCCGAAGGGTACCTGTGGCTCTAAAATCTGAGTTAAAGAAGAAGATTGAACAACTGGAGCAGAAGCAAGTACTGGCTAAAGTGACTACACACACTGATTGGATCAGCAGTATGGTTGCAGTTCGCAAGCCCTCAGGCAAAATGAGAATATGCATAGACCCCAAAGATCTTAATCAAGCACTGAAGCGTCCCCACTACCCTATGCCAACCATCGATGAGGTGCTACCCCGGCTTGCAAATGCTAAAGTGTTCTCTGTATTGGATGCAAAGGATGGGTTCTGGCAAGTAAAGCTCGAAGAAGAAAGCAGCTACCTAACCACGTTCTGGACACCCTTCGGTCGATACCGTTGGCTACGAATGCCCTTTGGCCTATCTACAGCACCTGAAGAGTTCCAGCGGCGACAACATGAGGTACTCGAAGGACTTTCAGGGGTGGAAGTGATCGCAGATGACATTCTTGTGTATGGGTCCGGAGATACCAAAGAGCAGGCAGTTTTAGACCATGACCGCAACTTGATTGGTGTTCTTGAGAGGGCCCGGAAGTGCAACCTGAAGCTAAACAAGCAGAAGATGAAGTTACGCATGTCTGAGGTACCATACATGGGCCACCTCCTCACGTCCAGTGGTCTGCGTCCAGACCCCCAGAAAGTAAAAGCAGTTCTTGACATGCCCAAACCTGATGGTGTACAGGCTGTTCAGCGCTTTCTTGGATTTGTCAACTATCTGGCGAAATTCCTCCCTCGACTCTCTGATCTGAGTGAGCCTCTCCGTCGCCTCACTGACAAAGATGCTGTATGGTATTGGCTACCACAGCACGATGAAGCCATAGGTAGCATCAAGAAGCTGGTAACAGACCACCCTGTCCTCCGATATTATGATGTTAAGGAAGAAGTAACCATTCAATGTGATGCGAGTGAAGTTGGATTGGGTGCAGCATTGCTCCAAAAGGGACAGCCTGTGGCCTATGCATCAAGGTCCCTGACAGCTACAGAGCGTCGCTATGCGCAAATAGAGAAGGAGTGTTTGGCAATAGTGTTTGCCTGTGAGCGTTTTGACCAATACATCCACGGCAGAGAGTGTGTTACAGTCAGAACAGACCACAAACCACTTGAAACTATCTTCCAGAAGTCCCTGCTTACCGCACCCCGTCGGCTGCAGCGAATGCTATTACGCCTTCAGAAGTACAGCCTGAGTGTATCCTACAAAAAGGGCAAGGAAATGTACTTAGCAGATACTCTGTCAAGAGCAGCCCTGCCTCACACCAAGATGCACCTTGCCACCCATGGTGACCAGATATTCCACATCTGTGATCAGTCCGTGTTCGAGGAAGAGCTGGAGGAGATCAATCAAACCGATTTCCTGAATGTCACCGATACCAGACTCAGGCAGATCCAACAGCATACAGCGCAAGATACAGCCTTGCAAGTCCTCAAGTCCACCATCCTTAACGGTTGGCCAGAGACTAAGGAGGAAGTGCCAGTGATCATCAGAGAGTACTGGTTATACCGTGATGAGCTGTCAGCCCAAAATGGAGTTCTTTTCAAGGGTCCTAGGATCATCATCCCCAAGTCCATGCGTCAAGAGATGTTAGTTCGTATACACTCAAGTCACCTGGGAGCTGAGTCATGCCTGCGCAAAGCCAGAGATGTCCTCTACTGGCCAAACATGAGTAGTGAGATACGAGACATGGTTGGACAATGCAGTCCTTGCAATGAATACCAACAGTCCCAGTGTAAGGAGCCGCTCATGACGCATAAGATCCCAGAACGCCCCTGGAGCCGCCTGGCAGTGGACATCTTTACCCTAGATAAAAGCGATTACCTGATAACTGTTGACTTCTACTCTGATTTTTGGGAAGTTGACACATTGCCTCACATGACAGCTGAGACAGTCATAGAATGTTGCAAGACACATTTCAGTCGCTATGGAGTACCTGATGTCGTGATTAGTGACAACGGTAGGCAGTTTGCTAGTGAGGAGTTTGCAAACTTTGCACGTGACTGGGAGTTTGAACACATTACGACGTCACCCTACCATAGCCAATCAAACGGCAAAGCAGAGTCTGCAGTCAAAATTGCCAAGAAGGTTATCAAGAAAGCCAAGACTAGTGGCCAGGATGTTTGGAAGGCAATCCTGGACTGGCGGAATACCCCCACAGAGAACATTGGCAGCAGTCCGGCGCAACGGCTGATGTCTCGCCGCACGCGCACACTTCTACCAACCGCAACTCGTCTGCTAAAACCCCAAGTGGTAGAAGGAGTAGCAGAGAAGATCAAGCTCCGACGCCAGAAAGCAAAGCAGTCTTATGACAGAGGCTCAAAAGAATTGCCAGAACTAAAGGTTGGTCAGCCTGTGCGAGTGAAACCATCACCATCACAAGGAAATAAGAAGTGGCAGTTGGGTACCTGCCTGCAACAAGTGGCCCCACGATCCTACATTGTTGATGTCAATGGGCGTGAATACCGCAGGAATAGGAAATTCCTCAGAACCACCCAGGAACAGGTTTCGGATGAACCAAGTACCGCAAAACTGCAAGCACCAGTACCATTAGAGCCAGGACCAGAACAAAGAGCAAGTCCTGAGCCAGTGCTCCCTTCCAAAGACCCGGAGCCACCATCGCACAAGCAACCTGCTCGTGTTGAAGCGCGGCAGACGAGAACCCGATCCATTAAACCACCGGAACGTTTCAAGGACTTTGTTTGATAGAGACTTTGCCATTACCTAGGAGTTGCAGAGTTTCTTAAGCCCTAGTTTTTCTTTGTTGTTGCTAAATTACGTGAAATAGTGACCTTTTGTTCAAATTACGCCAGCCCGCAAAGGCTACAAGTTTTTGATGTTAAAGATAAACTTTTCCTTACTGCCTGTATCAAGAACTTAGTTTCACTATCTTGTTTTTTGTTCAGAAGGGAGATGTTACGACATTAAGTATTCGCATCGCCCCAGGCCACCCTGTGTATGTATTAATTATCATAATTATAATAAATGTGTGTTAACCATCATGGCGTGCATCTAACAATACTGAACTTCCGCCTGATTCTGTTTTGAGACTATAATGTCCGTAGGCTAAAGTACTTATTTTATCTTTACAAATTATTCTCTTATCATCATCAGCAGATAGTGCAACTTTATTAATTGTTTCTGTATAAACATCATGTAAATGACTTCTAATTACATTCATCTTTCTATATTGTTTTTCCCCCGTGTCTAGACATTCCTTATAATTATTAAATTTTATTTTCTTTTTTATAACTTCTTTCTTCATTCCCTTGCATTTCTTTACTTCATCATCATTTTCAGTCAGATAAGCGTATAACTTCGCTCTCAATCCCACAAACTCCTTAATTATCATTCCGCCAGCTTCATCTTTAAACATTCCGATTAATTTCTTATTCATACCCGTCTCTATACCTGATGGGTGGTTTTTAGGATAATTACTTGTGTCAAACATTTTTCTAACATCTGGACTTATATCCTTGTAAAAATCTTCTGTTTCTATAACATATACAAGACTATCTGTATCTGTAAACAACAGCTTAGCCTTTTCTCCATATTTATTTTTGATATAATTATAATGAAATTCATACATTATTGCTTTACTTAAATCTAGAATACACATACCTAAGTAAACAGGTTTATTAAATGTTAATCTTTTTTTATTCATATGGATAGCTGCCAGATCTTCACTAAATATAGTAAAATGATTAAAGTTTGGTTTTATTATTAATTTTTCTGCATCTTCTTTATTTGTAACTAGATGAATGTCTACCCTTTTTCTAATATTTTCCATGGTTTTACCAAATACAGAATTGTTCATTAACTTAAAGAAATCTTTTTCAAAATCATTCTTTGCTTGAGATCTTAGTTTAGTATTCAAATCAATGTAGGGTTTTAACCATGCAGACTCATTGAATTTAATACCTCTATGAATTTTTGTAACTTTTAATCCCAGACTTTCATAAAGTTTTAGAGTTTCTCGATGAACTATATACTTTGTTTTATTTTTTAGGTTTGGGATTAATTTTTCTACATTGTTAACAACAAGTCTCTCTGGAGCTAGAGGATAATCATTATGTAAATCATGAAGATGTTTAGGATATTCTAATTCAACCTCGATTATGCATGGTATATTTCTCCAATTTTCAAAATCTTCTTCTTCAAACCACTTAAAACCATGAGTAGGTAGTGGTTTACTCATTCCTCCTCCGTATAAGTTATTTGCATCAATATATATGATATATTTTTTAGGTTTGTTTGGATCATATTTCTTCATATATGGATTGTTTGCTTCAGCATATCTAGTTGAAATCTGAGATACACCTCCTCTTACACCTTGTTCAAACATAAGTAACATGTTAATGTCAGTTAGTAACTCCAATTTTACTTTCGTTAACTTTAACATAGCATCCCAAGATAAACTAGGCGAGGTGTAGTACCAAGCAGGATCCAATCCATAGTTTTTAATACAAACATCTCTAAAATTTTCAAATACATCCGATAACAATAATACATCTAACTTGAGATATAGATCATGATACTCCCTAAATGTTTTCATATTAAAAATTTTCCACACATTTTTAGCATGTTGGTAATTTTCTTCATTTATATCTTCATCATTTAGTTTTGATAAAAATGCATCCTTTAGTGGAAGTTGGGTTTCATTTAATTTATCAAAGCTGTCAATATAATCATATGGATATACACCCTTTCTTAACGCTAGCTTTAATTCATCACCTTTAAAATACTTTTTAACTTCATTTAGGTATTTATCTGATGGTGAAATACATTTACTTTCGGCTAAATTACAATTCTTACATCGACCACATTTACCAATACCTTCATACTTAATTATCTTACCATCTTCAATGTATTTCTTTATACAATCTCCTGGTTTACACGCGTCGCACTTTCCACATTTTGTAAGATTATCAACTAGACCATCAAGACTGGTTAACATAAATTTGAATGAATCGATAAATCTCATTTCTCTCTTAACTATCTTTTGCTCACCACTTTTATCTATATATTCATCAACTACAATCTTTTTTGAGAAAGAAATATACCTTTCCTCATTTTGTGCTATGGGGGTTATTTCACCCTCTGTTTTTCCAAGATTCTTAATAAATAAATGAGAATCATATCCGGATAGATTATGAAATACTATAGGTATGAACTTTGGAATCTTGAAATTCAAGTTACAATCTTCATGAGCTGCTCCTCTATACTTTCCTGTAAGGTGGCAGTGATCTAATACCTTATCTTCTCCTAATTCGCACTCACATATATGACATTTCTTAGCATTTTCATAGTCTTTTTTATCTATTTCTGGCATATTACTCCTTTTATAGTAATAGAACTTTTTGTTTCTTGGTTTTATTATTTCATTATAAATTCTTCTAATATCTCTCTCTAAATATTCTACAAATATCTGTGCTACATCATCATCTGGAGATTTTGCAGTATATCTTACAAGTTTTTCAAAGTTTGTTGGTAATATATTCTCATCAAAACACTTTATATAATAACAGAATCCAGATGGTTTATGTTTCTGATACTTTTGAGTAAAGCTTTTACTATTATCTAGACAACTTATATCTATATCAATTTTCTCTGGATAGCACTCAAAGTCGGCATACACTAAAAATGGCACTCGCATTTTATTTTTATAATTAACGAATTTAATAAATAAAGGATTTCCATTTTTATCTTTTGGCATATCAATCCTAACTGCTTTGTTTTTGTTGCAGTATTCGGTATGTTTTTCTAATGAATCTATTTCTCGAAATGAGTTAAAACATCTAACACAAAAGTGTCTTTTACATTTATGTTTACTAACTTGTGCTGATAAAAGTCTACTTAAACTCTTTACCAAACAGTAATGATTATTTTCATCATTTGATATCATAATTAAATTGATCACATTATCTCCTAATTGATTATCACTTATTCTTAAAGGAAATACATAATCATTTTCATATCCTAAGACATTAATATAGTAGGGATTTTGCCTTTCAAACTTATCAATATCTTTTAATGAAACTGGGAACTCTATTCCTGTCCAGTTGAAGTTCTTTGAGTTTTCTCTTAATTCATTATTTACTCTTTGCGGGTTTTTATCTCTTGGAAATACAGCTTCAGTTACTGCCCACTTTAAACATTCATCATCATTAAAATTCTGTTGGTTAATAATTGCCTTTTTTGCTTCTAATTTTGCTGGTAATAGAATATATGAACTTCCCTTAAGCGGTTTGTATGGTGTTATTCCAATATCAAGGCATATTATATTGTTAAATTTCCATTTATAACCATTATTTAAATATTTTTCATACTCCTTTAGTATGTGATTTGCCATAGTATCATACAATTTGGTTATATCATCTGAATCAGTAATTATTTCTGTAAGTGAATGAAAGAATTTTCTAACCTCTTCTTCAATACGATTTGTATCTGGAGACTCTTTTATTAACTTAGTTGTTAATATAAATTTTATTTTTATTGGTTTCTTTTTCTTATTAATTAAATCCACAACTTTTTCTTTTATTTTATTTAGGTAAGTTTTAGGATCATACCCTTTCCTTCCATTTATCCTATATACTTTCAAATATCTATTCAATGCTGTCTCTCGTTCTTTTATAATGAATTCTTCTTCTTTTTCTTCATTCAATTCATCTCTCACACTATCAGATATATTTACCTGTCTTTTTGGTTTTGGTTGTTTATTATTAGTAAGTTTTAATACATTTTCATTGGTTAATTCTGCAAGCTTTTTTGAAAACTCATCTTTATCCATCACCTTAAATGAATAATTTCCCCAATTAAAAGTTTTGTTTGATGGTTTTTGTGGTTTTATAAAATTAGGTGCGAGTTTTCTTTTTTGAATATTTTTTCTAGGAGTGGGTTTTGCACCCTCCTTTTCATAATTTCTTTCACCATTCATAAAATTTTTTGTTAGTTGTGTTTTTGGAAGTTCAGTTTCAAGTTTTGGCTGTTTCATATTTCTTTCTTGGCTTTTTTCACGATGATACTTTTTTTGTCTCTTGCGAGATTTTGCATTATTCTTAATTTTTTCCCATTCTTCATCTTCTTTTTCTAGTGTATCATTTTGTACATTATTTCTAGGAATTGGAAGTGGTGTATTTGGTTGGTTTGCTGGACGCACTGGTGTATTAATTAGCGATTGAACAATTTCTTGAATATTATTTATTATTTCTGTAATATTATCCTTGACTTCAGTAATATTCCACAACGCTTCAATAAGTGGTTCTTTATTTATTCGATACCATTTTTCAATATTATACCATCTAGCTAGGGGTCTCAATTGTGTCATTAATAATCCACGTAGTTGTTCCATATTTAATATTTTTTTTCAAATCTTTAAACCATAATTTATTTTTTGTAATCTCGGCAAAAATTCATTGATGCAATTTTTAATTTTTTACCCAAATTTGGCTGAAAAAATGAACCAAATTTGACTGAAATTTATTGCGTGCCAAAATTCATTGATGCAATTTTCTAATTAATCTTTTTTTAATTTTTTACCCAAATTTGACTGAAATTTATTGTGCTGAAAAATGAACCAAATTTGACTGAAAAATGAACCAAATTTGACTGAAAAAATGAGCCAAATTTGACTGAAATTTATTGTGTGCCAAAATCCCCCATATACTACTCTCTGTACCTGTTCCATGATAACTGTCACACTCCTATTGTTATATAGAAAGTTGATTCCTCTGCGGTTTCTCCCTTGCTGTGATAATCTCACTGACACTTGGATGCCGCCGAATTTCAGTTTTCTCTGTTTCTCGAAAGTAAAAAATAGGCGAGTTGTACGTGCATTTCGAGTTCCAGGTCGTCAGCCCCTGGACCAAATTGGCTGAAATTCGGAGAGCATGTTGTCACTGAACGTTCGCCGACAACACCGTGTCTGCGAATTCTGATTATTCTTCTCATTAAAAAGTTATGTCTTTTTTTCGCGGGCAGTTCTATTTTTTTTCCCGTTTCAAACTTTATCCTCTTGTAAAAAACTAACAAACGCATGTGCCAAAAATCTGAGACACGGTTTTTGAGGATGGTCATACTGAAACCCATTTGACCATCCGCGCACGGTCCGCTCTAGCGTTCTTGGTTTTAACAAAAACCCATACCAACCGTATATTTTTTGGAAGCTTAATAACTATAGATTATGACCCGATCTGTTTGCCGTAAAAAATACACCGTTTTTCGAAAATGTGAATATGTTTACAAAGATTCAGGAACCCATAAATCAATGTAGTATTCTCTATTAATTTAAAGTGTCTTGCCCTGCTTAACAAACAACTTCATCTGTTTCCTTTTATTTTGGGCATAAACAAAAGAAAATGACTTTGAGTTCTATGTGGTTCCTTGCAAAAAAGCAGAATAAATTTTGTTGTAACAAACCACGTGAAAAGTAGCCTATAATTTATGCCAAAAATTAAGGATTCAGGACCAAATTAAAAAAATATATATATCACCAAACTTCGCTAGAAGTAATTCTTCAACTAGCCCTTCCCTTTTAATTGAAAATAATGTAAATGACTACTTCATTTTCCAAGTCTTATTCTAAGAAACCCCATTGTTGGACACAACGTTCAAAGTCTGTAGATACTGTAAGTGATACTGATTATTTTTATTAACAAAATAATAAACCAGATTGTTTGAGCAGAGTGCCAACAGATTCCCACACTTGAACTCAAAGTCAAGTAATATAGCTACATATAACTAAAGGAAGTAACAATTTGATTGGCTCATATGAGAAATAATAAACATGCAAAAAGTTCAACACGCTGATTGGCTGAGAGCACATTAATTAATCCCAAATAGTGCAGAAAGTTGAAATTGAGTGCAGAAGTCTGAAATTAAATTTTTGCATGTACAGTATATTATTGCAGCTAGATTATGTCAGACAGTTCAGTTAAAATAGCCAGACAATGGAGTAAAATTGAAGAGAGAAACAATACACAATCTTGGACAGAACAAGTTATAAAAGCACAATTATATCAAATAACAAGGGCCAATTTATGCAGTGTGCAGGAGTAAGTTGTCAGGTTTAAATAATATTATACATACCAACAGCCACGATCAGCCGCATTTCCACGATAGATTGGCGCTCCTCTGGAAAAAGTAAAGAGATAAAATTAAAAGATAAGGACTATATCAGGACATAGACAAAGGCGGATTCCGTATGATTGATATAGAGATCATGCTTAAGGCTCTTAAGCTAGCATGGATTCCAAGACTCCTGTCTTTTGGAAGGCAAAATTGGAGAACAGTTCCAGATTATTATTAACGCACATTAGGAGGTCTTAATTTCTTATTAAAGTGTAACTACGATCCAACACACCTTAATTTTTTGCCCTCGTTTTACCAAAGTATTCTCTT
Source organism: Ricordea florida (assembly GCA_949710005.1). NCBI lineage: Eukaryota > Metazoa > Cnidaria > Anthozoa > Corallimorpharia > Ricordeidae > Ricordea > Ricordea florida. The sequence continues at coordinate 24,401,736 of OX453282.1, forward strand.
ATATTTTGACGAATTGAAAAGCCTCTATAATTTTGATCAAACCCAGGATTTTATTCTATTCAATAACAAGGAGATACTTGTGGAAGGCAAGACCCTGTTTTTTAGGGAGTGGCTTAATGAGGGCATTATATCTATTCAAGACCTATTCGATGACACCGGCCATATCTTGTCATATACGGAATTTAAAAAGAGAAATTCGTGCAGATCGAACTTCCTTCAGTATTATCAGGTCATAAGTGCTATTCTGAAGAATTTACTAAACAAAGCAAAAATCAGCGATCCAGTTAGAAAAAAGTCATACTCCGCTGAGAATGGTATCATCCAATTAGATGAATCCACACAACTAGATTTAAATAAGGCCAAAGCTCGCGACTTCTACAAACTACTAAATGTGAAGACCCACACAGTTGAACAGACCGTTGACGACAGAAACAAAAGAACTTCAAATTTGCCATGCAACTTTTCTTTATTTAAAACTAAACTTAAAACTAACTCTGGTACTAAACATTTTCTTTTATCTTGGGCTTTTATCTTGGGAACCTCCTCGTGGTGGAGCCTGGAAACATATTGATAAGTATATCTAATACCCGAGACTGGACATTGCGATATAATTAAAATATAAATCATAGTAACACATGTTTTCAGTATGTGTTTACCAAGAAAAGTTGATTTAAAGCAAATTTTTATACTTGTTTTGATCCTAAATATGCACCAGATAGTACAGTATTACAGAGCATCCAAGTTCCAAAACTTTCCCGGGGGACATGCTTTAGGAACCCCCTTAAAAGGTCGGGGCTACGCCCTTTGATTTTAAAAGTCTAATGGACAACTTTATTTTGGTGGACACTAGTCACACAAAATTGCTGCATCCACCCCTGAGCAACTATTATTTAGTAAAACGTGCATAACACTAAGTGACGCATTAGCTAGAGAATTTATAGTTTCCTGTTTATCTTACCGCTAAGGAAATAGAGTCACCTTTAAATCACATACAGTCGACGACACGCTAAGCAGAAGCTTGTAGTACACTGTAATAAAAGGGGCTTGCATCTGTTGTGAGCAAGTAGTAGTTTCTCGATACCGTGCTACAATCACTGGATCCATCACTACTCTACCTCGCTATTGTTTGGTGCCAGTCGATCGTCAAACAAAGTGAGTTTTTAAGTTTCTTGTTATTTAGCTAGTGGATTTATATACTCACTTGTAGATGTTCTCGAATAAGTATCTACTCTCGAACAAATTGTAGGAACAAATTTTGACGCGAAGTTGATGATTATATTATCATGAATAATAAGTATCTAGTTAGTTCATAGGAGCAATACTGGCACCATTGCTTTGTTGTAGCCTTCTCTTATTCTCGAATGTTGTTAGATTTCAATCTAGAGAATCATTATCTAAGTCAACAATTAGTTTCTCTACAAGTGTTATTATCACATCTTAGTGTTATAATTATGGTTATGTTGTTAAATTGCTTAGTCTAAGTAGCAATGTACTTTAATGTCACGTTTCAGTTTGAAACCACCGCTGCTACTACTACCTTGACTATTGTCGCTACTAGTATTATTGCTACCACTACGCACCTCTACGCATCGTCATGGCCTTGTGCGACTGTTAAGTAAAGTTTGGAACTGAACCTTGATCCGTTATTAAATGTGTTTTCAAAACTCAAGTGGAGTTGGAATTGTCTATTGCCTGGCACCTCGCTACCCTGTGATTGTTTAAGATTGGAGTATCACACAACCTCTAGAGTCTTATCAATTACACTGGTAACTCAAGTTGACTGCACGAGATGAGTTGAGCACACTGAGCACAAGTTTTCCTTTCGTTGATACATTTACCAAATAATTATTGTTTGTACTACTAAAAAGAGTGTTCTTCCTTCTAATGTTTACAAAAACAATTTTATAATATAATATAGCACTGTGATCAGATACATTATTATTTCCATAACCATTTTGCCTTCATTTAGTTCATTCTAGTCCAGACATTTCATGTCCTGACTGCAAGGAAGGCTATTGGGTGATAGTGTTTTTCACTGTTATAAGAAAAGTATTAATTTGTCTGTATAGGGAGTATTTCTATTTTTAATTTTTTTTTGGTAATATTATTACCATTATTATCATTTACATTACCATTAACATTACTCCCTGATCTAGATTATTCAAAGAGATAACAAAAATTAATACACTGCACTCAGCATTTCGTCTTTTCCATCATTTTATCTCATTTTAGAAATGGAAAAATGCAATTAAATATAATTAATGATCAGGTCAGAGGGGCGAAGTGGAAAGGTTTTCCAGTAACCCATGAAATGTTTCTTGCTAACACTGACCATGATCAAAGCAAAAGGAAATATTATGCTTGAATGGTTAGAGCACAGTCGTAAGTAAATTCATTATTAATTTGCTAACAAATGTTCAATTTCAAAACTGACCACTTTTGTTTCTTTTAATCTAGTTGAGATCACATTGCATTATCATATTTCTTTATCCTTTTTTCTGCTTACAATACCGTATTTAAAAACCAAAATGAGATCAGCATCCAATTCCTGAGAGTCATCAACACATACCAAAGAATACAGGAGATAAATACCACTTAATGTATTGGTGCCAACAACAGTGAGTTGTATGACATCAAGTTTTATCGGTCCTTAAGGTTACTTCCCACCTTCAGAGGCCAAAAAAATCGTTTTTTCTTTTATTTCACAAAATTTAAGTTAGTCATTTTATGTAGTGTTTAAAAAAGAAAAATGCTAAAAATCTCACAAAGCGCCCGAGTTATTTAGAATAAACGTATTTTCAAATAAAGTTAACAAACTAGGAAGGTGTCATAATCTTGTCAAAGGGCGAGACCCCTGTGGCAATTTTCGCGGCAAACGCTTATCGCTCGTATTTCATGTTACTTGCATATTTTTTTATTTACATCACGTACTTGACAAATCCCATCGACAAAATTCCCCAGTGGAAGCACTTTACGCTAACTCTGATGGAAAAATCAAAAGCAGAAAAAAAGTCCGTGGGTAAAGAAAACGAAAAAAAGCGGCCCAAAGGGGAAAGAAAAAAACCTTGCCGAGAGCGACAACGGCTCTTGGTTTGAGCAAACGCCTTCGAAAATCTCGGCATCTGCTGAAGATCCTGAGCGTTCGAATATCCATGGAGCAAGTAGCTTAAAAATCAAAGTCAACGCCAGTGCAGGTTGCGAACAAGATTCTTCGTCGGAATCTGGCGAAAGCGATGAAGAAAAAGAAGAATGCGAAAATAACGGCCCCAAAAACTGGAGCATTGTCGATAGAGATGAGCTCAATCAACAGCTTGCTGGCCGAGTCAATTGCAGCTTTTGTCTCTACGTACTCCGTTCCACGCTAGCATCCAGGTTTCGTTCAAAGAAGTCGCCGTCAAACCTAAATTTGTCATACATAAGGTTAAAACGAGGTTCCCTTCATTATGCATTTGCTCGCCTTGATAAAAACATAACCAATCACCTCGAAACGTAATTTTCCAAATCATTAAATCATGAAACCTATCCAAGGGAACTCATTTCAGCAGTAAGGGTATTTCTTAGGCTGTCCATCGATTCGTTAACGTGTTGTTTTTAAATTGCACGTTTTCCGACTTGAACCTTTTTGGCGCGGGTTTTGCCTTTGCCTTTGGCGTCTTTGCCCATTACATTGCGTCGTCGTCCTGAATTGAACTCCACTAAACGAGATAAAAAATGTGTTGCAATGCGATACTTTTCCCGGGGAAATGTTTATCTATTGTCCTAAACGGTAGGTTTCCATTGGTTTGCGGTTTTATCAGGCGAGATAATCTCCTGGCGTGCTGTGAGTTGTTTACGAACCTTTACGGGCTAAAATCTGGCATTTGATTTTGGGGGGAATACATCCACTTTGAGCGAATTTATAGGGTATGTAGAGTTCACGGATTGCCGTGAAATTTCGCCAGAACATTCCAGAGATAATGACAAACCAAAGTGTGTCGGGAAATTTTGATATTTAATATATTTTTCCCGTGGTGTCCATTTACGCAACACGTCTCGCATATTTGTAGCTACTCCAACTTTAGATGTGGATATCTAAACAACCAATCAATATATCGAAAAAGCCCGACACACTTTTGTTGATTGATGCCTTGTGATCGTGCAGCCATTTTGCTCGTACTGCGGAATCCGATAAATTCAATAGAAGAACCCTCGATCGTTTCACGCCTTACCTCCTTCAGACACTTCCTAAAAGAAAACATTGCTAAAATTGTATTTTTATCGAAAACTACATTTATTAAGCTTTCTTATGATATATGGTTTGTTAGGGATTTATTGAAACTGGCGCTCGTGCGATTTTTTCCCCGAAGGGCACCCGCGAAGGTGGGAAGTAACCTTAAACTAAGCTGTATGTTACGTGATGTCACGCTTCGGTGACCACTGATTGACGTGTTACCTTATTTGGTAACACACGCGAACCGCAGTTTTGCTGCTGCTCTTTGCCGGTGTATGTTATGGCGTCTTGTCTCTGACGATTAACGAAACATGGTGTCAGAAAGGTAGTTAAAGCGGATCCTTCGCCTCACTGTCAATTTTAATAGTTGAGTGTTAGTGCGAAGAAACTTCGAAAGCAAAAGTTAACCGAAAATGTCAAATTAGGAACCTTCACAAGCGCTATCAGCTTCAAGCCAAGCACATGGCCGTCGGTTTGTTCCATCAAATTTCCTGGTGCCACAACCGATGGTTTGCAATGGTGACCTCGCAACTAACAGGGAGTTCTTCCACCAACAATATGAAGATTATGAGATAGCTACAGAGCTTTCCAAACAGAGAACACCAGTACGACTCGCTTCGCTACGATCACTTATGGGCAAAGATTGTTTGCGGATTTTTAGAAATTTGAGCTTGTCTCCTGCGCAGGTAGAAAGCGTGAAAGGTTACCTAGACGCATTGGAAGCTTATTTCAAGCCCCAACAAAATGTGGTCTATGAAAGATACGTTTTTAATACCTGTGTTTAAACCCAAGACAGAAGTGTAGACACTTACATCAATCGCCTGCGAAAACTAGCCTCCTCGTGCGATTTCGGCGTGTTGACCGATGAGCTTATCCGCGACAGGCTTGTGATCGGCGTCCGAGACAAGGATTTGAAAGGAAGATTACTCAGACAAAAGGGTTTATCATTAACGAAAGCGACAGAGATGAGCCAATCCAACGAAATCACCAAACAGCAATCAAAATAATTGGAAAGTGAAGAAAGAAAGTCCATAGTAGAAGAGATTAATCACTTTAAACAGAGAGGCAGACCACAAAAGCCGAAACCAGCAAAACCCGTCACATCGAAGCCAAAAGGAAATACAAGGGACTCCAAAGACAAATCAGAAAGATCAGCCCCAAGAAAAAATTGCAAGTATTGTGGAAATCAACTGCATCGCAACAGACGGGAATGCCCCGCCTTTGGCCAAGTATGTCTCAACTGCACTAAAAGCAATCACTTCGCCTCGGTTTGCAACGCGAAGCGGCCAAATCAAGTAAGCTGTCTCACAGATGAACAGGACTCAGACTCAGATTTCTCAGTGCTCAAAGTCAAAACAGTGTCAACTCTAGCGGGCAAAGGCAAGCAAGTCCTCACATGACTGACCTTCTGTATAGAAGATGCTAGTCGTTCCAAATACAAATCATCTATGGTTTGTCAGCTGGACACTGGTGCCTCGTGTAACGTGATTAACAATCGAGACCTCACACTTCTTTTACAGAATGGAAGCCCTCCCCTTCACCAGAGCTCAGTCAAACTCAAAATGTATGATGGTTCTGTCATGAAACCACTAAGAGAAACCCGTCTGACAGCTGAACATAGAGGAGAGTACCATTCTTTGAAGTTTCAAGTAGTAAACACTTCAAACAAGCCCCTCCTGTCAGCAGAGTCTTGTGAGATGATGGGTCTGTTACAATTTGATGTGGATCCCCCACATAGTGTACATGCAATGGGAAGTACAGTGCAAACCCCGCTCACTAAAGAAACCATTCTGACTGCTTACAAAGATGTTTTTGAGGGACTAGGCCACATTGGAGACTCCACTTTCATGGTAAATGAGACAGTTAAGGCAGTTCAACATGCACCAAGGTGCGTCCCTGTTGCTCTTCAAGAAGAAGTGAAAGAAAAGTTGACTGATCTAGAGAAAAGAGGAATCATCAAGAAAGTTACAGAACCCACTGAGTGGATTAGCAGCATGGTCATCGTGGCAAAACCAAACAAGATCAGGATATGCCTAGACCCCAGAGATTTAAACAAAGCCCTGAAACACCCCAAGTATCAGATGTCCACACTAGAGGAAATCCTCCCTAGACTGGCAAAAGCCAAGGTGTTTTCCACCCTCGACGCAAAAGATGGATTTTATCAGATCGGCCTGGACAAGAAAAGCAGCATGAAGACAGCATTCTGGACCCCGTTTGGGCATTACCGTTACCTGCGAATGTCCTTCGGCATAAGCCTTGCTCCGGAAGAATTTGAATGCAAGCTCCATGAGACACTTAATGACCTTCCGGGCATGGTAGTCTTGCGAGACGATGTTCTAGTCATGGGGTACGGAGAAACTCGAGAAGAAGCCGTGATTGACCATGATACCAACCTGGCTACACTCCTTCAAAGGGCAAGAGAAACCAACCTAAAGCTGAACAAGTCCAAGATAAACGTTAGAAAGACAGCGGTGAAATTTATGGGTCATGTTATCACAGATGAAGGGCTAAAACCAGACCCAGACAAGGTTAAAGCAGTTGAAGAAATGCCTAGACCCACCTGCAAGAAGGAGCTATTAAGCCTTCTGGGTTTTGTCAACTATCTATCCAAGTTCTTGCCACGACTTGCCGAGATAGCACGGCCTTTACGCGACCTCACAGCCAAAGAAGCCCCATTTCTGCGGTCACCTCAACACGAATCAGCCTTCGCAGAAATCAAACAGTTAGTGGTCAATCATCCTGTGTTGAAGTTTTATGACCCCAAAGCTGAAGTGACGCGAGTGATTATGGCCTTGGAGCAACATTGCTCCAGGATGGGCAGCCAGTAGCCTATGCATCACGCACCTTGTCACGCACTGAAGAAAATTATGTACACATTGAGAAAGAGTGTTCAGCCATCGTCTTCGGCTGTCAACATTTTGATCAGTATTTGGCCCAGAAAGACAAGGTCCGTGTGGAATCAGACCACAAACCTTTACAAACCATCTGCAAGAAGCCCATTCACTCAGCCCCGTGCCGACTTCAACGAATGTTACTGAGACTGATGCGTTACAATGTGGATGTTGGTTACAAAAAAGGGAACCGGATGTATTTAGCTGATCACCTGTCAAGAGCAACAGTTGGCCCAAAGAATGAAGCTGAGAAAACGGATGAATTCCAAGTGTTTGCAACAGAGTTGGAGAGCTTGAACCCCTTTGACGCTATTAAGTTGTCACCCGAGAGGTTAGCCCAGCTGCAAAATTGCACCGTACAGGACCCCGTTCTGATGACCCTGAAGATAACAGTGCTCACTGGTTGGCCAGAAGAGAGAGAACAAGTACCAATTCCCATCCGAGATTACTGGCTCTATCGAGAGGAGATCTCAGTCCACAATGGCATGCTTTTCAAAAGCCACAGAGTCATCATACCAAAGGTGTTAAGAGAAGAGATTCTGTCACAAATACATTCCAGTCATATGGGAATTGAGTCCTGCCTGCGGAAAGCCAAGGACATTGTGTTTTGGCCTTGCATGTGCAACCAAATCAAAGAAGTTGTCAGCAACTGTCAAGTATGTGCTGAATTTCAAGCTCGCAATCCCAAACAGCCCTTACAGACCTATGAGATCCCAGATAGACCCTGGAGTAGAGTAGCAGCCGACCTATTCAGCATCCATGGCAAGAACTACATTACACTTGTGGACTATTATCCAGACTTTGTAGAGGTCAGTGAAATGCCAGACATAACAGCTAGTGCTGTCATTGGATTCGTGAAAGAGCAGTTCACCCGTCACAGGATCCTTGATTGTCTTGTGACAGATAATGGTTCACAGATCGTCAGCCAAGAGTTCAGACAATTCGCCACTGCCTGGGAATTTAAGCGTGTCACCTCTTCTCCTCAATATCCACGATCCAATGGCAAAGCGGAGTCAGCAGTCAAAGCTGTTAAAGCACTGTTCAAGAAAGCCTTCAAGGACAATAAAGATCACTGGTTGGCCCTTCTAGATTATCGAAACACCCCCTCAGAAGGCCTGAAATCCAGTCCGGTCCAGAGATTGATGTCCCGTAGAACAAGAACACTGCTGCCAACAGCTCACAGCCTTCTGATTCCAAAGGTCGTAGAAGGAGTTACAGAGAAGATTAAGGAGAAGAAACAGAGAGCTAAGTGTTACTTAATGATCGTACAGCCAAGACCCTTCCAGAGATAGAGGTTGGACAGGAAGTTAAAGCAGCCCCTGTAGAGCGTAACCAACCTTGGATGAGCGGGACTTGTGTAAAGAAGCTCACTGATTGATCGTACCTGGTTCAGACACCTACTGAAACACTGCGCAGAAACAGGCAGAGTCTGAAGGTAGCACCTTCACCTAAACCAGAAGCACTGCACCAAGGTCAGTCAGCAGAAGAAGCACCTGTCTCGACGAAGGCCTTATATTTTAAATGCTACTTCATCTCCTACAAAGCCTCAGCAGCTTTCCTGTTCTGAAGTGAAGACACCTGTGACTAAGCCCCCGCCAGACGTTATGAAGACCAGGACAAGAACTGTGCGACCCCCATCTAGATATCAGGACTTTATCAAAATTTAAGCACAGATTCGTTGTTACTGTCATGATTAAGGAACATTGTTGCCTTCTTCCAAAATTGGAGAGACACTTGCATTGCAATTTGAGGACTTTGCATTACTTTATTAAGGAGGACATGTTAGTTGCTGTTTGACAAGTCATTTCACATTTCTTTGTAGTTTAAGATTAGTAAGCGACAGTTTCTTTGTTTAGTTTTTTTTTTATGAGAGAGGAAATGTTACGTGATATCACGCTTCGGTGACCACTGAATGACGTGTTACCTTATTTGGTAACACACTCGAACCGCAGTTTTGCTGCTGTTCTTGGCCGGTGTATGTTATGTAGCTTGTCTCTGACGATTAACGAAACACTGTATTTGAATTCATGTTTATAAAATTAATTTTTATTCCTTTCTTTACTCTGCTATTGTTTCGTCTCATTAAATGGTGAATTTGAAAAGAAACGGTCTCAAAACCGTTTTCTTTCGTCGTTTAGAGTAAGCCTGTTAAATCCATTTCCTGTCAACTTACATGAGGGGTGTGCAGATGAGCGGACTGATGGTTGGTCAGATGGGCAGACGCTACGTCACGAACAAAATTTCTCAGCTTCATACATTACCAAATTTCCTTACCCATTATGCTTCACTATTAATTAAATTTGATCGTATCCAGTATTATTGGTATTCTGTATTTCAGTGCTAGAAAATACATGATTGTATCGAACGTTTATGGTTCTTGATTTTACATTTGCATCACTGATATGCTTGATGCGGGATGACAGATCGTGAATCTGCTTCGATCGCTCCTACTAGATTCTGTTTCAACTTTTGCAAAACGACCAATTAACCTGATATGTTGATGGAAGTAACCAAGTGATGGTTCATTGGGGCACAATCTATTTGACCAAAAAAAGACATAAATTTCAACTGGCTAATGCTTGAAACATTACCACCCCCTTTTTACCTTACAGTGGTATCAGTTACTTTATCGACCTAGCTGTTTGATTGGAAGCCGGTCGTTTCGCATACAAGTCGTTTCGCATACAAGTCGATTCGCATACATCGAGGTCGTTTCGCATACAAGGTCTTGGTCGATTCGCATACATCGAAGTCGTTTCGCCGACACGATCTTGGTCGATTCGCATACATCGAAAAAGTGCAAAATACATTGAAAAAGTTCTCATAAACACTCTAACAAGATAGCTATAGGACAGAGAAATAAACTTAACCTCAACCCGGCGATATGCGCGTGTTGTTATTATGTATCGTGCGTTATTTCTGTTCGGCACAGCGAACGTGTTGATAGCGCGTAGACTAAGTTCAAGTTTAACTTACCATGCACTATATCTAGAAGAATTTTGTTATGTTGTTTTTGCTTTTCGCGGTTTGATACTAAACCCGGCCACAAAATATCAAACGACCGACATCCGATCGTGTCGGCGAAACGACTTCGATGTATGCGAATCGACCAAGACCTTGTATGCGAAACGACCTCGATGTATGCGAATCGACTTGTATGCGAAACGACTTGTATGCGAAACGACCGACATCCGTTTGATTATCCCAATTTTTTTGTGTTTCAATTCCTCACTGATGCAGCACCAGTTTTTTTTAGAAAGTAACACCCACAATATTTTTAAGAAAAAGTTAAATTTAACAACATTCATGGTTACCAGCCAATCTGTTATTTTCTTTTCTGTTTTTATTTTTTTTATTGAAGAACTGAAACCAAAACTACGACTATGGCATTGTAAAATTAATAAGGGGTCAAAATGAATCAGTTATTTTTTTATGTGGGATCTGCCATTTATACTGATCACAAACTTAGGGACATCTTCTGTGTTATTCACCTATGCTACAGTCACCCTTCCCAGGGTAATGAGATCTCCACATATGATGTATGCTTCAATAAGTTACAATGGAAGACACTGAGCAATCATGCTTAAAAAACAAATACTGTACAACATACATACAAAGCTTCATGTTCTGCCATACACACTAAACCAAATCATTTACACTGTCAGATAGTTCAGCCTTGGGTGATAAACCAACTCCATATGAGAGGTCTGGTGCTATGGGAGGCCATACCAGTCAAAAGTGGTATGCGTTCACGACGGGTGATTGAAAACATCGATCGCTATGGTTGAGTTCACGATTGGTGATTGAAAACATCGATCGCTATGGTTGAGTTTATCGATTGGTGATCGAAAATGTCGATCGCTATGGTTGAGTTTATCGATTGGTGATCGAAAATGTCGATCGCTATGGTTGAGTTTATCGATTGGTGATTGAAAACATCAATCGCTATGGTTGAGTTTATCGATTGGTGATTGAAAACATCGATCGCTATGGTTGAGTTTATCGATTGGTGATCGAAAATGTCGATCGCTATGGTTGAGTTTATCGATTGGTGATCGAAAATGTCGATCGCTATGGTTGAGTTTATCGATTGGTGATTGAAAACATCGATCGCTATGGTTGAGTTTATCGATTGGTGATTGAAAACATCGATCGCTATGGTTGAGTTTATCGATTGGTGATCGAAAATGTCGATCGCTGTAATTGAGATTATCGATTGGTGACTGAGAATGCCGATCGCTATGGTTGAAATTATCGATTGCTGATTGAGAATGATGGTCATTTTCAGTCACCAATCTTTTTTTCGACCATAGCAATCCGGTCAGTGTTGATATTCAATCGATTACAAAGTTACTTGGTTTAGTTCTCGATGATAAACTTAGTTTTAATGAACATATTGATTACATTTGTGGAAAGCTTGCGAAACGTATTGGAATACTAAAGAGGATCAGAAACTGTTTGTCAGTTAATCAAAGGCAATTATACTATAACGCTATTATTAAGCCTGTTATGATGTATGGATCTATTACATGGTCTATTTGTAGTAAAGCAAATCAAACAACTGCAAAAAAGGGCTGCAAGGGTGATTTTAGATTCCTCAAGACTATCACCGTCAGTTGAACTTTTTAATAAGTTGGGATGGCTTCCTTTCTATGAAGAAATTAAAGTGAATAAATGTAGTTTGACTTATAAACGTGTAAATGGTGAAGTTCCATCATATATTTTTGAAGCGTTAAAATTGAATAGCCAAATGCATGCTAGAAATACCAGACATGCAAATTTAAACTTGATTTGTCCTAAGGTTAACAGGAAAACTGAGGGTGGCAAAATGTTCTCTGTTACAGTGGCTCAACTTTGGAATAGTTTATCATTAAATTTAAGAAGGCAGGCATCGGCTAGCTTGTTTAGAAAGAAATTTGAAAAGTTGTTATTAGATGAACAAAAATTTTTAGTACATTTTTGTCCGTGATTTGCAATGCATTAGCTTTTATATACTTTTTAGGTCTGTATTATTACGTATTTAGTCGATTTTTAGGTGTTTATAAATTTTAATCTGTATTTCGTGAGGGCTACAAGTTTGTTAGTACTTTTGTACTATTATGTACTACCCTCGTTAAATAAAATTTAAAAAAAAAAAATTATTGGACCATAGCGACCGTTATTCTCAATCAGCAATCGATAATCTCAACCATAGCGATCGATGTTTCCAATCACCAGTCGTGAACTCATACCACTTTTGACTGGTATGGCCTCCCATATGGTGCATTAAATTGAGGCAAAGATCTAAATTTGTGCCCGTGAAAGGCAAAACGGACACTATAACGGAAATCCGTTCGGACGGCAAAAAGGCACGGATAACGAAGTGTTCTTGAAGCGTTCGAACGGTTTCCCTAACCGTCGAACGGGTGAATAAATCATTTGAACGGTTTGGTCAGTCTTGTAAACGGATAAGTAGAACTTTCGATCGGACTAGCAGACCGTTCGAACGGGTGAATAATTCATTTTGAACAGTTTGATTAGCCGTTCAAACTGTTCAAAATGAGACTATTATTTTTATCGTATAGGGTCCAAACATATGGCGAACAGAATGATGATAATACCCGGAAGAGCTTTAAATACGCCGTGTGTGACTTTCGATTGTTGATATTTAAACTTAAAGCTGAAATTATGCAAATTTAGGCCGAATTTTCGTCCGTCTATTGCGTGAAGGTAGACGTAAATCAAATCAGAGGGTGAATCGAGGACGACCACTATGTAGTGGTTTGAGTATCAATTTCCTGCTTACACAGATGTTTTGGAATCTCGATTAAAAGATGCAGTACGTGCACTGTATAATCTGGGAACTCAGAGGTCGAATTTCAAGTCGTTTGCATTGATCTAGAATAAATAGCAACAATTTCAATTCGTATCCTCCCACAACTAACGCCCTGGCTGTCACAGCACTTCAAGAGGCCCAAGCAACTATCGCAGAAACAATCCTCTTCTGTCTCAAGTGAAAATTGAATGATATCAGGCTTGATGTAAACAAATAATTCAAAGGAACTTCCAAGCTTACCTTGAGGCTCTCTCAGCTCGTTACGTCTGATTTCAAACTGAGGCACGACTCTCAACAATCTCAACTCTCCTAGCTCCCTGAGAATTTCTTTTAACACACACAGATCATCGATTCCAAGATGGTTGTGATCTTCCAGTTCATCAAATAATTGACTTGCATTGTTGATGTTGAATCTATTTTCCCATGGTATCCTGCTCCCACATATAAATCGCAATCTATTGATCTCGTACGAGTTATCTAGAGTCTCACTAATGACATAAAGAAGGTTACGATACGCCAGATACGACACCTTGTGCGGCAGTCCGTCATTAAATTGAGGCACCAGTAAAAGAGAAAATAGAGCAAACCGCCCAACAAGCGATGGTTTGACTTTCCAGGCCCTCTCTACCTAGTTCAACCAACCATCTAATGATAATTATAACATATCAAATGTAAACATATCGCGGTTGTTTTCAAATCACTGCGTAATCTTTCCTATCTGGTCATTCTCTCATACACTTCTGGCCAGGACAGAGATAATCAAATCTCCAAACAAAGTACTGAAATCGGCTCTCATATATCTAGTAAACCAAATATCAGTTGCGGCGTACCCCAAGGTTCTGTCCTTGGTCCACCTCTCTTCTTGCTTTATATAAATGATATCCAATATTGTTCAAGCAAACTCCAATTTTTCCTTTTTGCTGATGACACTAATGCTCTTTACGCTCATAGAGATTTTTAAAAAGACACTGGAACTAACAGGAAATACAGAATTACACAACTTGTATAACTGGCTGACTTCAAACAAAATTTCTCTGAATATTAAAAAGTCAAACTATGTAATTTTTTGTCCATACCAAAAAAAAACTCAACTACGATCCCCAGGTTAATATTTTTGACAATGAAAGCAATAAAAAGGTTACCCTTGAACGCAAAAACTTTATTAAATATCTTGGACTGTTAATCGATGAAAATCTATCTTGGAAGACCCATATTTACTCTGTTGCAAACAAAATAAGTAAAACAATTGGGCCAATTGCGAGATTAAGACATATTGTTCCCACTTGCACCCTCGTAAATATTTATCAGTCACTAATTACACCTTATCTAAGTTATGGTCTTATCTGTTGGGGCAACGCGTGTAAAACTTTCCTTGACCAAATTCTTGTCCTTCAAAAACGCGCACTGCGTTTAATATAATTTGCTGAAACAAACGACCACGCAATACCTTTTTCTGTAAATGCAAAAATTCTACCTTTACAGTCTCTGTATTATGAATCCGTTTGTAGTCTTATGTATGATGTGAATAAAAACACTGCTCCGGATAATATTTTGAAACTCTTCTCTCGAATTTCTAGTGTTCATACTTACAACACACGTGCCTCAACTTCTGAACATTTTTATACTAAAGAATCTCGACTCATGATCAATGTCAAACGAAATGTTTTTTCACGTGTAGGGGACAAAATTTGGAATGGGACCGAAAAAGCTTTTAAAAGATCATTAAAAGAAATGCTACTCGATGTCCTTGAAACTGAAGACTCCTATATTGATGTGGATACGATCATCGTGAAAATGAAAAAGTAATTCTCTTGTCCGTTATTTTCATTTTATTTTTAAAATTTCACTTTAATATTGTCCTTGGACTTAAGTAGAATAGTATCTATTTAATGTCAAATATAAATACTTATATAACGTCCAATTTCTTTGTTTTTTCCTAGTTTGTAGTAAATTATGTAGCCTGGCCTGCCTCGAATAGCCTCGCTAACTGCAGGCCAGTCTCAATGTATCTTTTGTTATATTTCCAAATTTAAATAAAGTTGATGTTGTTGTTGTTGTCATATTGATTACTAATCGATCCTTGATTATCGGATATAATCAACGACACATCAGCTGATTAACCTTCGATTAGCTATCGATTACTCAATTATTTTATTAATTTAATTGCGGTCATCGATTAATTTGTTTATTTTCAATTCATTTATATCTGTTTACAATATGAGTTGTAAATACGCAATTCAGCCTTCGGGCTGCAAAGTATTTATTTAATAAACTATCTCTCAATATATTAAACGGGACGCTAAGGGTACCACTGAGTTTATGTAATACTCGGCGGATCTGGGTTTATTCTAAATGTATTACGTAGTGTTACTGCACCACAAAAGCTGACTGGTTAGGGACAGACCATTAGAAAAGTGATGGGGGGGGGGGGGGTGGGGAATTTTCAGCTTGCACGAATTTTTTTTTTCGCTCACTACTTGTGCATGAATTTTTTTTTCAGGTGAACCCCTCTGCACGAATTTTTTTTACTACGTGTGAAAAAAGTCACAATTGGACCTTCCTTCTGCACGAATTTTTTTTTTTTTTACCTTCTTCCTTGCATGAATTTTTTTTCTTGGCATTTTCCCTTGCATGAATTTTTGTTTTTTTTTTTCCCCACCCCCCCCCCCCCCCAATCACTTTTCTAATGGTTCGTCCCTTAGGGGTTTTGGGAAAAAGTATTTACCGACACATAGGTCACAAGTGTATTATTGAGATCAAACTTTTAATTACGGCAGCGGTTTAGGTTAGAAAGCTTCCGATAGAAAGCTTTTCTAACCGTTGCTGTTTACTTCCTGTAACTTCATTAGCAACGATTATCTTAGGTTCACATTTTAGAAGGAAAATATGGCAGCTGTTTATTTTAACTTTTTTAGGTATCGGTCATTTATTAGAGGGGGGGATGGGCTGGTGCATTTTTATTTCTCTGGACATATTTTCTTGTGGCCTTGAGCTTTCAAATTCCCCAAGGTCCATGACCCATTAAAATTGAGGACATAAATTCACATGACCCATGTAAAACTCATCATCATGACAAGATTTCAAAACAGTAATAAAGTTTCATCATCATAATCATCACCCACTCTTAAACTTTATACAATTTTACTGCAATCTCGTACCTAACACTTCAGAGCAAATAGCGAGTTGCCCTCCTACCAGATCGTGTAGTAGTCACTGTAGTTTCGATATTAATGTCAATAATGTTACCATCATCTTCGGAACTTGAACCAATTTCTACAAGAACATAGACTGTTTCCTCATCATCTGATGACTGCATTTCATCCTCCTCGCCGCTGCTCTCTTTTTCTTGGGTGACATTTTGTGTTCGTTGCTGGTTTAGAATCCAGCTTTTTCCTCTTGTTTGATGGATTTGGAAGCTTATGATGCTTTAAATATTTGTCAAGAGCTGCACTTGTTTGTTTCCTGAGGGAACCAGCATCAAACATTGCATTCCAGTTTTACTGGTCATATGTCTTCAGTGCCTCAACCGACTTTTTGGCCTGCCTTTCTTTTGTTCTTTTATCCTTCATCAGATCCAGCAATCTTTTAAAAATGCTCAAGACACTGCTTAACACAAGCCTCAGCCACAACAAACTTTCTTGACAATCTAGAGATACTGTTATGGTTTCCAGTTTACTTTGACCTGCTTCATAGCAAGCCTTAAGCTGTGTTCTTGGCATAAAATCATCAGTGCTTCGGTTCATGGTTGGGGTTATAGCCAAGGGGAGATAATGTAGGCCATCTCGTTTTCTGTCTGGAAATGGCCTTGCTTCAGGTTCAATTGCCCCACAGCAGTTCTCGTCTGTTGCAGAAGTCACAGAGAGTTCCATTTTCCCCAGTTGTTTCTTTACAGGCTCCTGCGAGATATTCCAGGAACATTTCGCCAGTGATATACAGTGGGTATTCATAAATGAATAAATCTTTGTAAAGTAGTGGTATCCAGGAACAGATTGTTTTGCAGCTTCTGTTTTAGCATTGGTATACTTCGTATGATGCGATTTATGAAAAAAGAACGGACATTTTGATGCCGTAGTTGTGTAGCATTTCATATCATTAGTCCTTAGACGGGCCAGGTTCATCATCTATCATTGCTGTAACATGTTTAGCTACTTCCCAGGCATTCTTCTTCATGCAAATGGATTCTCGTTCTTTCACCTCTGTTGCAGAGAGATTCTTTACTTCTTCATCCGAAAGTCCATGGAAGGGCTTGTAGTACTCCCACTTTAAGGATAGGGGAGCACACTCTCAATACACCAGGCAGCCACACAGCAGAAGCCACTACGCATACCCACCACCCTAAGATGAGCATGCACAGCAGCCACACGTGCCTTCCAGCAAGCCAAGCACATTGAGAGCACGCACCCCTCTCCTGAATGCCTGAAGACTGGTCCTACTGCGTAGTTCTGTCTTATCTTACCCCATATGTGTGGGCCTAAATATCTGATACTGTGCTTGCCATACTTAACAGTATTACATCTTGGAATAGGAAAATCACTTCGTAAGTTATAATGCTTATCTTGCTGTAAAAAACATATTACATTCATGCTCTGGAGCTAGTGAATTTTTAACCTTATACATTAAAATTAGTATATCTTGTAACCGTCTGTTCTCAAGACTAGCGAGCCTTCCCTTCTCTAGGAGTTCCTCATACGTAGCATTCCTGTCATTATATACGGCACGTAATGCCCGTTCTTGTACTCTTTCTAATTTTCTTGCATCAGATGCTTTGCAAAAATGCCACACTATGTGACAATATGTTAAGTTAGATAAAATTGATGATTTGTACAATTGTAACTTGGCTTCTCTGGGAATGAAATTTCTAAGACGCACTAGAACACCAACTTTCTTACTTGCCAAAAACATTTGGTCAAGTGAAAAAACATTTGTCCCACTTGCTTCGGCAGAACAAGATGGGCTTTTGAAACTCCATCACAACAATAGACATAATAAGGTGGAAAAGTTATTTCCTACAACTTTATCGTTCAATCCTTCGAAAGACCTTTTCCTCTAAATGAAATGTTCCTTTCTTATTGAAAGCCGTGACAGCAGGAGTAACGCAAGCCACGTGATAGATCACGTAGATTTGAATCGATTCTCTTATATTAACATTACATTCTATTAACATTAATAGAACCTGGTTAGGGGCATATGTAGTGACGGTATTCTGCCGTTTTATTGTGTTAATTAATTTAGCGATATTACCCACTTATGTTGTAAAATGTATTCAACATTCGTATTTGTAAATAAAGCGCTGCTCAGTACTGTCCATCGGGCACCGAGCACGAATCACACTCCACAACTGTCGTGTGTCATTGTTTGCACGTTGCGCGCCGTGCGGAAGGTAGAAATGAATAAACTGAATACACAAGAAATTGGGATAACCAAGCAAGTTAATAAAGTAATTTGTACCACCGTAAGTTAAAAGAGGGGGGTGCTGACGTTTCGAGCGTTAGCCCTTCGTCAGAGTGAATACAGATTGACGGTAATAAACATGTCACAGTTCAGTGAGAGACAACTGTTGAACTCGGCGATCATATTGTCTCTCAGCTAGTTCTTTAGTGTTCGCAGTGGCATAGTCTAAAAGCTGGACTGGACTCTGGACTGGACCCTGGACTCTGGACTCTGGACTCCAGATTACAAAAAACAAAAAAAGAAACAAAATAAAACTGAAAAAAAAATTAAAATTGTTGTTCATATCAAACGAATTAAAGTGTTACAGCCGTTTTCTAGAATGTCACGCAACGCTACCACCTCCGGGTAAAAAAATAAAATAAATAAAAATTGAAAAAATAAATTGAAAAAAAAATCAAAGTAAATCTATATTTGAATAAAGATACTGGGTTGTAAACATGGTTTTTTTGTGTATAACACCGGGTTTTTGCCTCACTATAACATGGGGGGTGGGGTGGGGTGGAGAAGGGAAGGTGCATGCACATTTTTGGCAAAGTATTTTGTTTTTTGATCTGTGGTGCAAAGGGGTGGATGATAGAAAACAATTGCTGATTGTTAGCGAACCCCTAAAACATATTGAAATGATCGTTGTAGGATATATACAGTTTTAATGTGACTATACGTTAGCCTACTATTACAATATTTACCAGTACACATGCTCTGGGTGTCAACTGAACGATTTTATCTTTATTGTAGAAACTGTAGTTAAGATATGATAACCACCTCTTGTCGGCACGCACCAGTTTAAACAGAACAACCGCGACATTTCTTTTACTCGTACAACAAAAAGTGTTTATCTTTCAAGGTAAATGGAATTAAAGAGTGTTTCCTATAACCCAGAAAGCCAGCTACGAGTAAAGGAAGCGACGCCCCCAACAACACGCGATAAAATATCAAATCATTCTAGAATTATATCTAAGAATGTTCATTCCATTATGTACAGCACGAAGACCTGGTAAATGGAATTAAAGAATGTTTCCTATAACCCAGAAAGCCAGCTACGAGTAAAGGGAGCGACGCCCCCAACAACACGTGATAAAATATCAAATCATTCTAGAATTATATCTAAGAATGTTCTTTCCATTATGTACAGCACGAAGACCTGGAAAAGACTTAAAGAGAGCTTTGCAAGATTCATATTCTCAAATTAAGAACAAGCGATTTTGATGGCATCGGCTGTAAAAGTACCAACTGGCGTTTTAATTCCTTCTTTCCCTCTCCTCCTTAACCCCCTTAACACACACATGCGCTCGCGCCACTAGACTAGATCGACATTTCTAATTCTTGTGCCAGGTGCTGGTTGTGCACTGGCAACAGGTGACGACGGAGGACATTTGAAATTATCACAATATATGAATATGTTTTCAGATGAAAAGCTAACCTTGTACAATTTTAATTTTTTCAGGAGTCCATAGTCCAGAGTCCAGAGTCCAGGGTCCAGTCCAGGGTCCAGTCCAGCTTTTAGACTATGCCTGTTCGCAGTAATAAAAATGTACCGATTTTCCCAAACGTGGTATTCACCGTAACAGAAAGTTTATTGAGAGCTTAAAAACTTGGAGCCACAAAATAGGCTGCTTTATTATTTACGCATGTTATAAATTTTATATCGTGGCTATTTAATTTCATTAGACTAAACATGAAAACAATATTAATCTCAGTTCGTGATAATCAGTATTAGTATATACTAAAACAGTGGATAGCGTTGAAGGTGCGCTCTGATTGGCTAGTCAAACTCCGAATATCCTGTGCTATTTACCTCCGAGCAACTTGCGAATTTTTCGCTCCGCCGCGCGAATATAGCGGCCCGGTTTGTATGCATAACAAGCGAAGAAATGATCCAAATTAACAACGAAGCAGTCCCCGAAAACTCCAAGAAAGCGACTAAATTTGGCTTGGCCGTGTTCAGAGGTAATGGCTTATGTTTTTAACCCGGAGTTTAGCGGTAAAAAGCAACGAGAAAGGTTTTGTTTACAAATGCAAATTAATCTTGCATAACCAAATTTGATGTCGCTTGTTTCCTTGAGAACCAAAGTTGAATTATATTTTTTACAGAATGGTTTCAAATACAGAAAGGGTTTGCAACTCCATTTGATGAAATGTCGCCAGTAGAACTAAACAAAATTTTTTCTGTCAGCGAGAAAACGAGACGTACGGCAGTAATTACAACAAAAAATCCCTAATGGCGATCGGCGCTGCGTTGGATTGTCATTTGAGAAGTCCTCCATTTTCCAAGCCCTTTTCTTTTTTTTGTGTACACTTATCTCACTGTTTTAGTATATACTAAAACAACTATTCACCTCAGTGTCGGTGGCTAGTGGTGGATATTTACCTCGCCGCTTCGCGGCTCGTTAAATATCCACCACTAGCCACCTCCACTTCGATGAATAGTTGTTAATTAGTCTTAATCAGTATTAATCTTAGTCCTGATTTCGGAGTCGAGATCACGGATCACTCACCGTTTCTGGGAACGGAGTCATCTTTCTAAACGCCGTCAATCACTAATTATTTAATTGCTTCCTGATCAACCAATTAGAAGCCATGCTCTAATTGAATATTGCGCAACCACAGAATGCAGTCATGCATCTAATAGCGGAGCTTCACAGGGGCTCGAAGAGCCGCAGAGCGGAGCCCCATAACTATCGTGCGAGGATAGAAATTTAGAAAACCATGCGTTTGAGTTTTCATGGTCATCGTGGCTAGCGGCATGGCTCGCGGGCGCGTGCGCCTAGCGACGACGACGACGACGACGACGTTGCCCCAAGATGGCGGTCATAGTCATCTGGGATATTTAGAAGGTCTTAAACCGAAACGAGGCTTTGTTTATCGCGCGCTTTTCGCGGCTTGCCGCGGCTACACAACCTACAGCCAGCAGTCTACAGCAGTCTACAATGTTTTGCTGAAGAAACGGATTATTCATAGCGGTCTTGGAGGAAAAATTTTCTTCCTACAAGTTTTCAAGCGTTTTTGGAGGGACATAAGCATAAAGCTGTGTCTTCTTTTCATTTGTTAAAGAGCTGCGTAGCTGCTTTTGGTGTTGCTTTAAAACTATTATAATTTTGCAGACCAGGTAATGGTTCTTCCGTTGAGTCGCGAGCTAGATGTTTTTTTTTTGACGATTTATTTCAGCTATCGAATCTTCTTTAAGTAGTTGCCTACACCAGGCGTATTTAATAACTTTAGTGACAGCAATTTCAATGTGTGAGGGTCTGTGTGAGGAGCTCCGCTTTGAGGCTTGCCTAAATCTATTTAATATTGTATATCTTATGCATGTCCTAGACTTGAAGTTCCCAGCTTTTGACTCAGACACGCAATATCATATCTGACTTTTAATGAAATGATGGTGTCTCTACCCCTCTACATTTCTAAGTTGGAGACTATAGCCTCCCTTTAAACTCCGCCACCTGAGACAACTATTTTAATAGAAATGACAACTTCAATGTTATGTATAAAAACATCATTCCCGTTACATCCCGCTTTCTATGTTACAGAAGTCTATTAAATGAATTAACTAAGGGCGTATCATAGTCTAACACACACAACGTTGATTTCTAAAGAGCCAACACTCAAGGCCCCAGGCCCCCAGCTTCTTTTTTATCTTACGTTTCTATAACTATTGGTAACAGTTTTATTTTAAAGTGTGTTATTCATCTAGCATTCAGTTTACATGGAGTAAGTAAGGGCAAGGGCGGCATAACTTGTCTGGACGACTTCATTAACACTCATTATATAAAAATGTGCTTCTCTCAAGTCATAAAATATTTTAACGCTTAACGCAATGAGAGTGCATTTAAATGTCAATGGCCACTTCTGCGCATGTCTCGCAAACGCTTTACGAGTTCTTCACACTGTTTGAACCAGTCGTACTGCTGAGCATAGTTTGTGCGCACGTCTTTTGCCTCAGCCAATCGCACACTTCTATTCTTCTGACGCATCTGCTTGATGGACTTGGCCCAATCACTGGCATCATCCGTTGTTACAATGTAAGAATCGCCATGCAAAACGTTTTTCAGTGCTTCGCAAAATCCTGAATTATCAGATACAAGAACAGGCAAACCAGCAGACAAAGCTTCCAAAGCAGTCAGCCCGAACCCCTCGGTCCTTGATGGCATAATTGCGAGGTCAGCTTCATAGAAATTTTCCGATAGCTTCTCCCTATCGTTTCGAAATCCGCGAACTAAGAGCTGGCTTCGATCGATGCCATGTTTAAGGAGATCGTTTTGGACACCTTTCTTTTCTCCATCACGAGCCCCAACAAAGATAAGGCGATAGGTCTTGTCTTTTAGCTCGGCTATTGCTCGGGCAGCAATGTCGTATCCTTTCAGCTTAAAATCTTCTGGATCCCCACGACCGAAGACCAACACTCGAAAGTTCCCCAGGTCGTCTTCTCCTTGCTTTAAATCTTCAAATTCTTTAAAGACCCCGGGCGTGAATTCAAACACCTTTATGGCTGGACGAAGATAAGCCGACCAAGCTTCGGCTAGCTTCGGTCCAATGGCCACGACAAGGTCAGCCTTCTTGCACAAATCGACTTCAATCTCTTGCTTCTCCTCACCCTTGGAAATTGTCGGTTCACCTTCTTTATACATCGCAAGTTCTTCACTGGCAGTGTGTACCACGTGGACCCACGTGCATTTGCGGTTCTTGGCTATCACCTGTGCGGGAGGTCCCACTTTTTGACCGTGACCAATGACGACATCGATAGCAAGGTCCTCCGGTGGAAAGCTTAACCTCATGATTTCAGATATCCCAGAAAACTCTTGGGCCATGATCAGATTTATATGATGAGCGTGTGCTATCTGTTTTTCTTGTTCACTGCACTGTGGAACAAGCATAGAGACCTCTACACCTGGAACAGCAGCTAACGCCTTGGCCAGCTCCCTGTTTAGAGTGGATAACCCACCTTTTGATGAACCCCATTCGTCTCCAAGAAGGGTAACTCTTAGCAGATCAGGTTCGCGTCGTTTTTCCTGTCCAAAAAAGAAACATGGGACAAATCAACCCACAATAACAACTTTAAAGCAAACTCTTATACTAAGTGATAAAACAAGAGGCTTAACAAATCCAATGTGGCTTAGCGTTGTCTGTACTCCCATCGACAACGAGTACGCTTCATCACATTGGTCAAAATGTTGTGGACTCAAGAGGCGCAACTGTGTAAGAAAAAGCTGTATATAGTTTTGCTATACAGTGTGGTTCAAACTTTTTCATCTGTGGATCAAACCATGAGTTGTGACCATTCCTTGGAAAACTTCTGAGCAGTACTGTACTGTGGTACTGTTTGTTTTACTATACAGTGTGGTTCTAACTTTCTTATCTGTGGATCAAACCATGCAGTGTGATCATTCTTTGTAAAGCTACTGAACAGTACTGTACTGTGGTACTGTTTGTTTTACTGTACAGTGTGTGGTCCTGACACCCAGAAAGTGTTTCGATCATTACATATCTTCTCCTTAGTAAGGAACCCATTACCCGGAGCGTGCAACTCCCATACTAGATCTGTGAAACGGCGTTTTCACAAGTAAGGTTATTTTTAGATCGTCTCTCCCGCGAATTGGTGGATGATTGATATGTAGCATGAGAACCGCCTGTAGCGACAACGAACATAGTCGACATACACGAGTCTTCATCGGAGTGTTCGGACAACATTTCTGACGATAGTCAAGGTATTTACACAGAGAATAGTAGATGAGATGAGATAACTGAGACAGTGGAAGCAACTTTTTTTCTCGGGAGAGGCCGCTCTAAAAATAACCTTACTTGTGAAAACGCCGTTGCATGAACCTACAGCAGTTGCACGCTCTGGGTACTGGGCTCCTGCCTTAGTACAACAATAGGTGACCAGGTTTGTGGGAGTAAAAACACTGATGACATCAAAGTAATCGCTTTGATCTGCAATATGAATTTCTTTCTACCTATATGAAAGTAAATGTATGGAAACCGGTAGGGAGAAGTAACATGTTGATCTCAGGGAGGAAAGGTTTGAAGAAAGTCATACTCAAAAATACATAGAGATTCACTTCTAAACTGAAGAATATGGGATGCTAGGAGAATTAAATTATCTGAGTGGGACAGAAAGTTTTGAAATGCAAACCTAAACAGACATAAAAACAGACTTTATAAGAGGGTCTGGATGGGGTCTAGAGTTAAGTGTTAAAAGCACGAATTTGCTAATGTTAAAAAGGCTGAAAATTAAATGTTAAGTGTTAGTGTAAAATTGTACAGTTCACAGTTAAAAAACTTCCATTAAATTTAATTTACCACCACGAGAGTCATGGATCGTCATGGGATGGACAACAAACACGACCAAACAAAATATTCAAATCTAAACGCGCTTGTTTGGCGCAAACCTAAACAGACATAAAAACAGACTTTATTAGAGGGTCTGGATGGGGTCTAGAGTTAAGTATTAAAAGCACGAATTTGCTAATGTTAAAAAGGCTGAAAATTAAATGTTAAGTGTTAGTGTAAAATTGTACAGTTCACAGTTAAAAAACTTCCATTAAATTTAATTTACCACCACGAGAGTCATGGATCGTCATGGGATGGACAACAAACACGACCAAACAAAATATTCAAATCTAAACGCGCTTGTTTGGCGCAAACCTAAACAGACATAAAAACAGACTTTATAAGAGGGTCTGGATGGGGTCTAGAGTTAAGTGTTAAAAGCACGAATTTGCTAATGTTAAAAAGGCTGAAAATTAAATGTTAAGTGTTAGTGTAAAATTGTACAGTTAACAGTTAAAAAACTTCCATTAAATATAATTTCCCACCACGAGAGTCATGGATCGTCATGGGATGGACAAAAAACACGACCAGACTTCATAAGAGGGTCTGGATGGGGTCTAGAGTTAAGTTGGCTTGTTTGGCGCAAAAACGAGGCCTCTCTATTCTATTTTGGCTTGTCTAGAAGGCGTGGCTACTTAGTTTTCTCTCTCGCACGATTTTTAACGATGAGGTGCGCAGCATCAATGTTGATATTATTTAATGTTATCTTTTATTTATTGTCACAAAGAAAATTAAACTGTTAGCTGCTAAATAAGGCAAAATATGTTACTGTTAACTGTGAAACAACAAAAGTTTTGACTTTTAACTGTTATACAGACCCCTTCATCTAGACCCTCTTATAAAATGGCCCGAACCGTCAAACCGAAAACCCCAAAGTCCCTTAGTGGCCACAGTGCCACTGCTGACAGTGTAAGGGATGCTAGTTGAGTTGCACCATCTTTGTGCTGGTAGTTTTGAAAAGAACTCTAGGTGACTTTGACTAACATTTCAACAACCTGAGCAGAAGTCATCACAAGAATCACTTCTCTTGTTCGTCCAGATTGCTTAGTCTTTATTGGTAATATGTCAAACTTACAGGTGCTTTTTCCGCCATTCTGGAAATCTTCCTTGAAAATTTGGTGGACAGTAGTTTACTCCTGAAACTTAACACAGATAATTAAAGATACAAATTTATAAAACTTTGCAATGATGAAGATGGTAAATATTGAGCCTGGTGAATTTGTAAAAAGACGCCAGATTTCAGCCCTGTAACAGCCAACCTGGGAAAATGGAAGTCTGGCTTCTTTCATAGACGGTTTCCGATGACAAGTTCATTCCCAGTTTCTCTGTGATAGTTAACGAATAAATTAATATAAATTCCCAGTCCCCAGCAAAATGGGGACGTAGCTATCTTACGAAAGTGTGTGCATGCTCTTAAACAAACTTAAGTTTTATTTTATCTTGAATGCGATTCTACACAAAAGTCAACCCGTTCCATTGTTTAGTCAAAACTTGAGTCATTCCATGTGCTCATTTAAAAGTAGAAAACAAGCCTAAGGAACCAGGAATTAGTGCCTCAAACCAACATACACGATGAATTGACAGTCGCTAGGGCAACGTAACTGTAGCGTATAAAATCTAATTTTCATAAATATGAGACAGTGTCTGTTAAAAAATAATTTCCTTCTCTGTCATCACGAAAAAGCCAATACATTTAGCGATAAGTATAATGTTTTTATTTATAAAAATGCATTGCATTTGGAACCCATTGGATTCAACATGAATGGCGATCACTTGACTTCTTGAACGAGACATGGCGCCAT
This sequence comes from Ricordea florida, assembly GCA_949710005.1. NCBI lineage: Eukaryota > Metazoa > Cnidaria > Anthozoa > Corallimorpharia > Ricordeidae > Ricordea > Ricordea florida. The sequence continues at coordinate 24,428,232 of OX453282.1, forward strand.
AATGATTTTTGGCGTGACAGAAACGTCTTGGGTAAAAAATATCCATTGTTGTACCAACGAACACGAAACGAGGGAAAGACCTGTGACTGGACCAAACGAAATCACAGGAAGGGTTCCAGCTAAGAAGGAAATGTTTTCAAATTAAGGTTACTTATTAAAACGATATGAGTTGAACAAAACAGATTTAGTACTTATATTTGTTTCAGATTCATATCAGATCTAGGCGTCTAGGGCATAAGATCAAATTATTCCACAAGTAGTGAGTAATGTAATTTTTTAAAATATTCAAATGGATAAGCTAATAATAGTAATAATAATAATAATAATAATAATAATAATAATAATAATAATAATAAAAATGAACTTTATTTGAATGTCAACTGTATCTAGCACTGACTTACTAATTGGGGACCCAGTAAAACACAAATGAAATCAAATCAAACTAAATGTTTGGTTTTTGTGAAGACGGGGAAACCGGAATACCCGGAGAAAAACCTCTCGGAGCAGAGTAGAGAACCAACAGGCTCAGCCCACATATGACGCTGGGTCCGGGAATCGAAACCGAGCCACATTGGTGGAAGGCGAGCGCTCTCACCACTGCGCCAACCCTGCTCACCACTTTTGGAGTAATCCTTGGTTTGTTTACAGAGAAGCCTGCTGGTCATTAAAGTTTATTACAACTATCAAGATTACTGGGTTATGCCATGTTTAATGCGCGAACAAAATCACCTCGATTCAAGCTAAAGCAGATGATTAAAGAAAAAACTTAAGAATACGATCGCGAAGCCATGTCAAAACACGCGTTAGATCGATCTGTCGATGGGAAAACTTTGTCTTAAGTTTGATCACGAACTCAGGAAACTTTTGTCAGTCTTGTGTGGGGTATTGATTTGAACACTGAGGAATTTCTAAACGGTGCAGAATGGAAGCGGATTCAAAGCGACTTGGATTCATTCGGAATGAATATTTCGCCTTGAAAGAACTCGCCTGATACCCAAAATAAGGCATGAAAGAAACAGATGCTAATTGTTCAAACTGAACGCTAGCGTTGTATTAAATTGTTTAACTTTTCTTACCTGAATTATTTTTCGTTCTTACGCAGTTACAGGACTCCAGGCAGTTTTCTTCGAATAGGACTCTTTGCTTGTTCGAGATGCGCCTTATCATTGAACTGCTTTGTCAGCCGTAACCAAGGAAGGGGAAAGCGGAAGTAATAAGGGGGGGGGGGGAGTGAATAGAGGTGAGGGGAGATAGGAGAGCAACTTGTCATGTGGTGCTATGGCGTAACTGCTGTCCGCTCTTTAGACTGTTATGGGCACAAAAAGCTCATTGATGGCTCACACGGAATATGGTACAAATCTCCTTTACTCGCACATTTAACTCAATCCATTGATTCAACCGCCAAAGACAAAACTATTACGATTGCAACTTAATTAATTTTGTCACTGTCAACTGAGAAGCCTATGGAGCAAGAAATTAGTGCATCAAACCAACGTACACGATGTTTTGACAGTTGTTAGGGCAACGTAACTGCAGCGTGTATAACGAGTAAAATGTCCTTCAAGAGAACCTAACCGAATTTTATATCAAAGTATATACACATATGTGTCTTTATTGATACCCTGGTTTAGACCTAAACCAATCTTCCATACTCTGTTCCAGGACAGGTTCTTACTGTGACACAGATGGCCTGTTTCAGACTAACATATTCATAATTGACATGAAAAATGTTCAACGCGCCGACTGGCTGAGAACAGGTCAATTAATGCCAAAAAGTGTAGAAATTTGAAATTAAAGTCTGCATGCATATCATTAAGTTAGCAAATGTTTTGAGAGCAATTTGGAATAGAGATACACTCGTAAAAATTTTTCATTTTTCAACCGCAATAAATCTACTCTTGTCTTATCAGTGGGGCGTGCAATATTTTAGTTCCTAGTCTGTTTATACCTATACCAACAAAAGAGTAGTTTTCGAGGTCCCCCCGGGTCATATTTTCGACATTATAATAATTTTAGCCCTGTGAACGAGGTTGATGCTGGCTTGATCAATTAACTCAACAGAAATAGCCCATTTCCATTACCAGGAGCAGATTAACGTCTTTTACAGGAAGGCATATGCCTCGGTATTCTGATTCGATCAGGTCACCATTTGGTTATCCGCTTCCACCGCCATGTTGGGAAAGAAGCGCCCTGATGACCGTTTTGTTATCGCGTGACAATATCGCGTGACAATATCGCGTGACACCGTCTGTGTAGACGCCTCTAAATATACTCGTCTGTATGCATTTGATTACGTCTGTGAACGACTTGATAAAGTACACAAACAGACCTTTCGCAACCAAATACTCCCGCCTTCTATCTGCAACTATAACAAGAACTGTAGGATTAACTCGTGCCGAGTTTTCTAAACGCACAGTATGTTCAAACAAGTTGCAATTATATTTGTTGTCCTGATAATTCTAGGACTTATCGTCGCCTTGATCGTAACGATCAGCCTCCAACTCAACTGCCCAGCAGAGAACAAGGAGTCGGCGAAGGTGACCAAACCAGAGAGAGAAATTCTGAAGTTTCTTCTAGTCACCGATATTCATTTTGATCAAAGGTATGATAAATCAGTCTCCAACACGCGTTTTTGTCGGGCTAATGGGCATGATACGAATGCAACGACATCGACCCCTGAAGGTACAAACTACGAAGCACGGTATGGCCGAATGGGATGCGACACACCTTTAACACTGTTGCATAGCACTTTAAAGGCCATGAAGAAAAACAGCGATGGTTCCGCTTTTCTCCTAATCTCAGGTAATATGATAACAGATTGCTGTGTGTGTAAAATTAATAGGCCCTATGTAAAATTAATAGGCCCTTCGCAGCAAACTTGTCACATGACTAATAATTGGTGAACTTAAAGCTCGGACTTTATAAATTATAGAAATGGAAAAATCGTGTTTGTCTTGGCCAGAATACAAATTTTCAGAGAAATACCTCTCAAGGTAAAGATTTTATGACAATTTCAACACTCGAAATTTTCCATACTTTTGTTTACGAACGAAAAGCTTGTGCAACCCAGTGTAATTTTTCCTATAAGCGTCACGAACAGAGCTCAGATTCCTATTTTTTACCGGCGTGGGTCAAATAAACGAGAATAAATGTGCAAGGGTGGAAATTTTCAGACTTTCATATTTTGAAGGTAGAATTTTATAGGGGTTTGAAAAATTAGAAAAATTCAATGATTTGTATGAAAATCATCGAAACTTGACTGGGTGGTAAAGCGCCTTTTACCATACAAGTCCTTATAATTTTTTTCAACTGTAACGATCCTAATAACGGCTGCGGAGGAGACTATAACAACACCAGTTTAAACAATATACCAACGAAAATTGACATGGTCGCATATTTTGAGCTGCTCTTTTTATTTCTGTCAAAATAATTTCACGAAATTAGCAGTATCATCGCATTTATGAATAAAAGGTCGCGTGACAAGTTATTGCAAAGCAGGTAATGGGCTTCAATGCAAAGCTGATACTTTCCTTCCGGGTTGTTGCAAGTGTCGCAAAAGTCCTAAAAGCAAACTACATCTTTAAAGATCCACTGCAAAAAGTGGTAGGGACGAGAAATATAAGTATCCGAGCTTTCCTTTATCATTCTTTTTTTACTGAAGAGAGCAGCTCTCCTTTGTCTAGTCAAATGCATTGTTGAAGTCCACAGTTGACCAGGTGGATAGCGGTAAAAATTTAGCCGCGCCGAAAGCATGGAACAGCTATCATATGATTTGCCCATGGCATATGAGGTTACAAGCTAATTGCAGCTTTTGTAAGCTTTCGCTTGCGTTACTTAATTTGAGCAAAGTAATGTGTTGTTTTTTACGGATCGTTGATAGGTGATTTAGCAGGCCATAAACTTTCCGAACCTGAGACTTTGAGGAGCATTGCAGAGGTTAGCAACCAAACACACCAGACCTTTCCAGACATTCCTGTTTTTCCAGTATTTGGGAACAACGATCTTCCAGAGAACTACAAGATACCAAAGTCCAGCGAGTGGTACCAGAAATTGTGGGTTCATTGGGCGCCCTTAATTCTCTGTACAAGTTGCCCAGTAGACGAAGCTGATAGACCCACCACGAGAGCTATTTTATCCGAAACGTTTTTGGATGGCGGTTATTATAACGCTAGTATTGCAAGTAAGGAGTCGGTATTATTATGAATGTCTGATGTGTGAAGCAGAAAATATTACATAACGTAAATCTCGCTATTGAACCACCAGGGTAGCCTATTCATTTAAGGTACCTTTGGGGGTGGGTAGGGGGAGAAATCGCCTTATTAGAGGGTGCGGCTTCACATAGGGGAGTGGCTTATTGAGTTAGCTAAATGCAATCACGGGAATAAAATTCAATGTTGTAAATACATTTTTCCAGATAAAGGTTTGTACATGAACCTGCTTTGTACTGATGGCAATACAGTCACTGTGCGATGGCTCAAGACAGTACTGTCTTATCCTGGGTTATATACAGATCTCGAAAAACCGTAACATTTAGCAATTTCATTCATTTGGTCGATCTTGTTGAGTTGTAAAACTTACAGTGCGACCAATCGAACCAAGACACTAGACCACGAGAGCAAGCCGAGAGCAACAAATAAAGTTTCACACAAATTTTAAATGCCTGTTTTTGATGCTGAACCACAGATCTGTGGCGAGTTTCTACCGACTAAGATGATTCTTTTTCGATTTTGATATGCTTTTAGTAAAGTTCTAGAGCAAATTATATGCCTTTTACTCGATCGTGATTGGATAATATTGGGTGGCCCCGTAGTTCGAGAAGTCACACTCTAATATCTCCAGGGAATTCTGCATGATAATTTTTTTCTTCAGGGTGGGGGGGGGTGGCTTAATAAACCTCCTCTTCTAGAGAGGGGTGGCCCATTTGAGGGGGTTGGCCTTCTTCTTTGAGGGTTTACGGTACATTAGTAGTTGTCTAGGGCGCATTTCATTTCACGTAATAAATTTATTTATCGATATGCTTTTATTTGGCGTTGCTACGTTAGGTAAAAAGATTCTCTTGCTACCTACTCGACTAATTAGTAGAGACAAGCCCACAAGGCTTTTCCTCCTCTTGGTGCTGACTCCATGCATTTCATGAGTTCAAAATGGATCAAGAAGGAGTAGAGAAAATGTGCGCCAAAATTTATTCTATTAACGGAATACATAAGATAAATCTTTGGAATCAAAATTCGAGTCTACTGAAATAGAAAAAACGGTCGGTACAACACAGGGCTTTTGATAGGAGAGAAATAAGTAGACAACGTAAATAAGACAATGTCCTTATTCAGTCAACCAATAGCGAAGACAATATTGTATACTTTCCCACTCCTCCCTTAGCTTGATATTCGTACTTTCAAGTCCCTACCCTCTCCCCTCTTATTACTACATAATCGTCGGTTCGTTGCAGGGCAAGTGGATAGCTTTCGTCCTATTGAAACGCCTGACTGAAATGCTATTGTAACTGGTTCTCATTTTAACAGGTGGAAGAATGGTTCTTCTTGCACTGAATACTCTTTATTGGTACAGAGACGCCGATGACAATGATCCCATGGTTAAGGAGGTGGCTGACAGGCAAATGGAATGGTTAAGGAGTCAACTTGAAATGGCGAAAACACAGGGGAAAAAAGTGTTCATAATGAGTCATATACATCCTGGGTAAGCCACAGGCTTACTACAAACACCACAGGCTTACCAATATTGAACAATGACGCCACAGGCTGACTACACTTAATAAGCACCACAGGTTTACTACTGTCAGGAGCCCATCACATTGAAATGATCATGACACATCAATATGATGGACTCCTGCTACTGCTGAATGATGACGCCACAGGCTTACTACAATTCAATTTAAACGCCACACACTCATTAAAATTGAATGTTAACGCCGCAGGTGTACTACAAATATATGTTTTTGCAACACTCTTACTACAATTGAATGTTTAAGCCACAGGCTTACTACTTCGACACTCAAGGCATAAGACATAGAATGTGACTACTATGATAATTACAGAGGGTTTCACCAACTGACTTGTAAACTTTCCATTGGACAACAACAAGAACAACAACAGAAGTCATAATGATAGCTGTTATTCCTCTCAGTTAGTACGCGCGCTGTGATTGGTCGATTTAGCGGGCCGTACTTCACCGTACAGCCCGCTAAATTCAGAAGTTTGTTTTTGTGGCCAAAATGTCTCCAATATAATATAATAAATATCTTACAAACCTCGTTTTCTCGGTCCGTACTGTAAGTTACGGATCCTCGTTTTTTCCCGCTTGGATTTATGGCCCGCGCCCGCGCCCTTACAGTACGTACCTCGAACTCGGTTAGTAAGGGGTATTGATAATTATAATAATAATAATAATAATAATGGTAATAGTAATAATCAATAATAATAGTAATAATAATAGAAGTAATAATAACGATCATAATAATAATAATAATAATAATGATGATGACGATGACGATGACCCCAAAATCACATAAGGTCTATCCTCTCCCTTAACAGACTTAAGCAGTCGAATAATCGTCTGAATGAAAACCATGAGCCAATAGGGAACCACAGTAACACTCACTTATTGTAATTACCCTGAGAAACACCCTATTATTACAACTAACATCACCAAATAAACCTTCACGCTTTTTGGCAGAGTTGATCCGTTCGACCGCCGCGTCTATTGGAAGGATACTCGGGCCAGGGAATACGTGAACCTTGTTGCAGTTGAATATCACGATATCATAGAAGGTATAAACAATTTTGAAGATGATTTGTATTTAGGGAACATTCTGTTAAGTATATTTGTTTTCGACGAGTATTTTTGCGATTATAAAGTTTTGAACATGTGGGTTCATCTTAGGTGTAAAAACCTGTTACGTTTACGAGTGACAGGAACAAAGAAAACAAAGGAAACAAAACAATAGAGACTAAGAAAATAATACCAGGCGCGTAGCTTACCAAACAAAAAATCGGTTCATACCCGATGTAATATAACTTATTCATTTTCTTTGTTAGTTAGGGTTAGGTACATTGTTAAGAATGCTTTGTGTCCTTTGTTTTAAGTCAGTTGTGTGAATAAATTATATTACACTGGAGATGAGCCCAAAACGTCAGTGACTGTGATGATGATATCCGCTAAGACTGTCGAAACGTCAGTCAACGTTAGCAGGGAATTGAGCATACAGTAATGAAAGTTAAAACTTCTTTGGTACTTCTGCAAAACGCAAAATGACCACTTATGGTATTATCGTGCCACATTTCATTATTCAAAATATGAAGAGAACCGGCTATTTACGGGCAGAAGTTTGGATTATATTAACAGGCTTCTGTCTTATATTAGTATTGAATATGCATCTAGTTTGGATTATATTAACAGGCTTCTGTCTTAGTATTGAATATGCATCTAGTTTGGATTATATTAACAGGCTTCTGTCTTAGTATTGATTATGCATCTAGTTTGGATTATATTAACAGGCTTCTGTCTTAGTATTGAATATGCATCTAGTTTGGATTATATTAACAGGCTTCTGTCTTAGTATTGAATATGCATCTAGTTTGGATTATATTAACAGGCTTCTGTCTTAGTATTGAATATGCATCTAGTTTGGATTATATTAACAGGCTTCTGTCTTAGTATTGAATATGCATCTAGTAGGGGTCAAAACGTTATTACGCTACGCCCACCAAACAAGACTTCTTACCCAAGAAATTGGAGGTGCTGACGTTTAGAGCGTCAGCCCTTTGTCGCTCCGACGAAGGGCTAACGCTCAAAACTCAGCACCTCCCTTTTACCTTACGGTGGTATAACTTACTTTATCAATTCGTTTGATTATCCCAATTTCTTGTGTTTCAATTCCCCACCGACGCAGTACCAGTTTCGTTAGAAACTATCCCCAAAAGAGTTTCTTACCGTTTTGTGTGTTTCTCGAAAATTTCCTATGAGCTCCCTTATCATCTTTTTAGTGGGAGTCTTTCTTGCAACATTTATGTATGATTTGTTTTTTATTTTATTCCTCGTCAGGCCAGTTTTACGGGCATATCCACAAAGATGATTTTAATCTGCAGATTGTTGAGTCAAGCCCCAATCGGTCAACGAAGTCTTCGAACACCAAATCGTTTATTTTGTTGAATCCCTCCATTTCCACAGTGTTCTATAACAATCCAGCTTTTAGAGTGATGTCAATGGATAAACAACTCCTGTCTCTGATTGACTATGATCAGTATTTCCTGGACCTTGTGGTGGCCACAGGTAACCCAAGTATTAGACCCACATTCTTGGATTGAAATTTTGACTCTAGGAGTCAAAGGATTGGGCGTCAGAGCAACATTGCATGAGTCAAAGTTTGACTGTGGGAATGAAAGGGTTAAAGATAGAACCACATTGTATGACTCGAGGTTTGACTGTGGGAATGAAAGGGTTAAAAGATAGAACCACATTGTATGACTCGAGGTTTGACTGTGGGAATGAAAGGGTTAAAAGATAGAACCACATTGTATGACTCGAGGTTTGACTGTGGGAATGAAAGGGTTAAAAGATAGAACCACATTGTATGACTCCAGGTTTGACTGTGGGAGTGAAAGGGTTAAAAGATAGAACCACATTGTATGACTCAAGGTTTGACTGTGGGAATGAAAGGGTTAAAAGATAGAACCACATTGTATGACTCAAGGTTTGACTGTGTGAATGAAAGGGTTAAAAGATAGAACGACATTGTATGACTCAAGGCTTGACTCTGGGAGTGAAAGGGTTAAAAGATAGAACCACATTGTATGACTTAAGGTTTGACTATGGGAATGAAAGGGTTAAAAGATAGAACCACATTGTATGACTCGAGGTTTGACTGTGGGAATGAAAGGGTTAAAAGATAGAACCACATTGTATGACTCGAGGTTTGACTGTGGGAATGAAAGGGTTAAAAGATAGAACCACATTGTATGACTCGAGGTTTGACTGTGGGAATGAAAGGGTTAAAAGATAGAACCACATTGTATGACTCAAGGTTTGACTGTGGGAGTGAAAGGGTTAAAAGATAGAACCACATTGTATGACTCAAGGTTTGACTGTGGGAATGAAAGGGTTAAAAGATAGAACCACATTGTATGACTCAAGGTTTGACTGTGTGAATGAAAGGGTTAAAAGATAGAACCACATTGTATGACTCAAGGCTTGACTCTGGGAGTGAAAGGGTTAAAAGATAGAACCACATTGTATGACTTAAGGTTTGACTATGGGAGTGAAAGGGTTAAAAGATAGAACCACATTGTATGACTCAAGTTTTGACTGTGTGAATGAAAGGGTTAAAAGATAAAACGACATTTTATGACTCAAGGTTTGACTCTGGGAGTGAAAGGGTTAAAAGATAGAACCACATTGTATGACTCAAGGTTTGACTGTGGGAGCGAAAGGGTTAAAAGATAGAACGACATTGTATGACTCAAGGTTTGACTGTGGGAGTGAAAGGGTTAAAAGATAGAACCACATTGTATGACTTAAGGTTTGACTATGGGAGTGAAAGGGTTAAAAGATAGAACCACATTGTATGACTCAAGGTTTGACTGTGTGAATGAAAGGGTTAAAAGATAGAACGACATTGTATGACTCAAGGTTTGACTCTGGGAGTGAAAGGGTTAAAAGATAGAACGACATTGTATGACTTAAGGTTTGACTATGGGAGTGAAAGGGTTAAAAGATAGAACGACATTGTATGACTTAAGGTTTGACTATGGGAGTGAAAGGGTTAAAAGATAGAACCACATTGTATGACTTAAGGTTTGACTATGGGAGTGAAAGGGTTAAAAGATAGAACCACATTGTATGACTTAAGGTTTGACTATGGGAGTGAAAGGGTTAAAAGATAGAACCACATTTTACGACTCAAGCTTTGACTGTGGGAGTGAAACACATGCATTTTATAACCCATGATTCTCTCTGAGAGTGAAAGGGTATTTACGTAAAATCCAAGTAAAATCCAAGACTATTCCCAGTGTAAAACGGTTGGCTTTGTTTTTCCCAACTTACAGAATTTTCCAAACCGGTATGGCAGTTTGACTATACCTTTAGCAAGAAATACCCTTCCAACAACGCGTTTATCAACGCCGACAGAATTGACGAACTTAACCGCCAGCTTATAAATTCCGACAACAGCGGGGTTTGGCACGAATATCTGTTTTCCCGACAAGTTCACTACCAACCCGAACGAGTGTATTCGCGATTCGCTTTGTACTGTGGTATGAGGCATGTGTTGGAGAAAGATTTCAAGAAATGTATGGAAACGTATAAAGTCCGGGAGGTCACATGGAATTGCACACGTAAACCTTCTTCAGTTTAAAACTCATTCGAACGTTGAGCTGTTTTATAAGATTAAACGTTTTAGCACGTTTTTACTTATTAACGAGCCGTATATCGATAATTTGAGTATATAATTCCATATATTTGTACTGAGGTTGTTATTATATGACTGATTACACGAGTGGGCAAGATGATACAAATCAAGAGTTCTGATTGGCTACCCAAGCGGGCAAGATGATACAAATCCAGAATTCTGATTGGCTACCTAAGCGGGCAAGATGATACAAATCCAGAATTCTGATTGGCTACCTAAGCGGGCAAGATGATACAAATCCAGAATTCTGATTGGCTACCCAAGCGGGCAAGATGCGCCTATCTTGCCCGCTCGGGATTTCCCGCTTTGTCCCGCGAAACAAATAATAATAATATTTAAAAAATAGCCATATAACAAATCCTCCAATGAACAAGCTGTTTTTACGTTTTTATTGACCTCGAGTACGTCTCTATCAATGAAAGTGGAAAAGAGAACTTGACCAATACGCGGCCGTCTTAACCGAACAAGCTTGGTCAATAACACATATATCGCGCGCTCTGATTGGTTCGCTATCCCGGATTATCAGCCTATAATTACCTCGACGAACAAAATGGCTGCCAATTGATCGCGCGCTTTTGATAAAATAAACTTTTTTCGTGTTGCACTATGCTTTTTCTTTTCTTTTTTTGAAATAATCACCTGTGTATTTATACTAAAATAATTATTCACCGAAGGCGAAGTGATTATCTGAATATTCACCGATAATCACTAAGCCTGAGGCGAATAATTGTTAATTATTAACCCTTTCACTTCCAACACTGATCAATAAGTAACTTCTCCATATAATTCTAAAACATTAACAGGCAAACAGATTATGAGAATTGAGAAAATAATAAACTCAAGGACACTGAATTGACCGAACAATAAATTCTCCAAACTTGCATAAAAGGGAAAATATGTCAATCAGTAAGGAGAATCAATTTTCAGAACTTGGAAGTGAAAGAGTTAACGCATTGTTATGGTTAAAACTACGTTGCAGTATCGTATTGTTGTACTGCTAGGTACTCTGCTGTCTGGTTACAAAGGATGTATTCACTTTAAAAAACCATCTCCTTTATACTAAAGCTGAATCAAGTTCCTTACAATTTTCCAGTTGTTTTGGGCGACCCCTTGAATACAAATGCCCCCACTCTCTGACCATGAGGCAGAGATTTGAACAGGAGAATAAGCCGTTGCTGCACTAACACTAACAGGTATTTAACGTTAAAAGGGTAACAAAGTAAACCACCAACCGGTTAGCTCAGTTGGTATATCAGTTACTGTAGCGTGCGAGAGGTCGTTGGTTCGAACCTCGGCCAGACCATCACTCAGGGTCTTTAAACCACTGAGGAGAAAGTGCTGCCTTTGCAATGACATCTGTAAATGGTTAGACTTTCTACTCTTCTCGGATAATGACGATAAACCATTGGTCCCGTCTCACAATCCTTGTTCGTATAACTTCGTGAGACGTTAAAGAACCCACACACTGTTCGCAAAAAGATCCCGGTGTTGTGGTTTGACTCTTGTGAATGTAATTCTTTTAAATTCATGCATGGGATGGGCTCTCGCATTATAACTTAAAGCCCCATGAGTGGTGTGAATAAATTATTGTATTGTATTTTATATCATGTCATAGAAAATACAGCCAATCAAAATGTAGGAAAGCCGTTGTGTATTCGTCAGTATTCCACCCAACCTTCCCATCGATCAGTGCAATTCAACCGTATCACACCCATCACACCGTGCGTTGCGATTCTCGGCAGTTTCTTTCAACTGATGTTTGTATGGCATGGTATAACATAGTTAAAAGGCTCGTGTGTGTACCAAAAATTGCAAAAGACTCGCAAACTGCGTTGATATTTCACTGCGTGATAATCCAGAACTACGTGATATGCCACGGTATAGCACTTCCAAGCGTGACATAACTAGCATGTATTGTAAAGTACTGAGCTTGGCTAGGTAAATTTTGATACAAATCACGGATTCTTGGTATAAGTACATTATACACTTAATGTATGGTCCCGAGGGAAACAGTTAGTTTTGAGAGTCCTGATGTTTCCCGGGACGGAGTTGAGGGAAAACAAGAGTAACTAGTTTCCCTAGGGACCATACATTAAGTGCTTTGTTATATATTTCGACTTTCCCTTAAATAAAATATAGCAAAAACAAACAAACAAAGACGGCACAATTAGCGCGCGGGCAACAACTGCGCAATTATATCCCGGCCGGGATACATTTAAATTTGATCGGGGGCACGTGACTAAGAATCAACCAATCACAGTGCTCGTTTTGTTGAGTGAAAGTCTAGGTATATAACAATAAGTGTTATAACTAGGCACTTCAACTTTTATTCACCTTTAGGCAGTTGACTTTACAACTTTGTGTGTCAATAAATATTTTAAAATATTACGTGCCACTTTTTTGGACAACATAACTATTCACAGTTACGATCACACAATTATTTTACACCTGGTCTTGAATCTTACAAAGGGACACCTTACTAAATACCTTTATCTACATCTGTACATTTATTAACAGCTTCAGAGCAAAACACGTCTCAACCTGCTTTGTGCCAGTGTCCCAGAGGGCTTGGACCCCTCAAGAGTTTGGACCCCCCAGGGTCCATATCCGCTAGCTGGGTGTCTAAATCAGGGGGGTCCAAATCTGCTGTGACTATATGTTCATTAGCCTCCAAGCCCCTATTCATGAAGAACCTTGAGTCACCTGAGAGGACCTGTAAAATTTAGCCATTCTCGCTGTTAAGACCTGCTGGGATGTTACATCAGGGCTTCTCTTTTCTGTAAGCCTAAAAATAATCACGCTTTGCATTACTCGTTCTTTCTTTTTCATTTGAGGATCAAACCATTCAAAAAACTACTGAACAGTACTGTACTGTGGTACTGTTTGTTTTACTATATAGTGTGGTTCTAACTTTTTCATCTGTGGATCAAACCATGCAGTGTGACCATTCTTTGTAAAGCTACTGAGCAATACTGTACTGTGGTACTGTTTGTTTTACTATATAGTGTGGTTCTAACTTTTTCATCTGTGGATCAAACCATGCAGTGTGACCATTCTTTGGAAAGCTACTGAACAGTACTGTACTGTGGTACTGTTTGTTTTACTATATAGTGTGGTTCTAACTTTTTCATCTGTGGATCAAACCATGCAGTGTGACCATTCTTTGTAAAGCTACGGAACGTTACAATTGATTACCTTGAATTAACATCGTCTTGGATCATTCCTTGACTCAACATAGTGCCCGAGCCCGCGGCTTTGGCATCAGCGGCAAACTGATAGACAATCAGTAAACAGTCTCGGCAAAGTTGGACGATTCGCCGACAACAGGCCATCTCGGTCTTGGAAAACAAAGAAATTAATATCATACACTGATTTCAACTGATGCTTAATATACCCAGCCAAAAATGCCTGTTGTACAAAATCTTTGGCTTCATCATAGAAATCTCGAACTCATAATTTAATTGCTAAAAAGTTTTGGATCAATATCAGTTTCTGGGCAGCCGTGCACCTACCCCTCCCCTAAACCAACATTAACGCTAACTTTTTAACTCATTATAACTTGTTGGATTAGGGGAGGGGTAGGTGCACAGTTGCCCAGAAACTGATATTGATGCAAAGTTTTTGGGGCGTTGGTAGTAGTGAACGTGACAGTTAAGACTTTCGTACTAGGTTTCGAAGTATAGAAGAGCGTTTTGCGGGAAAAATTGAATTCTTAAAGAAGCCTTGTTTGCTACTGTAATGAGGACACCACATAACACACAGGAATGCTCCAGGGAATAAGCTGAAAAAGATTTTGACGGAGTAATAATATATTGAAAAACAAAACAAAAGGTAGACACACATCTGCGTGAACGCGGGTTTCTAGATGTCCTGGCTCGTCAAATGAAAAAGAAAAAGAACTACAGCACACGTGCCGAATAAATTGTTTTTTTTATTAATAACTAAAACAGAACTGTACGGAAACACCCCTCCAATAAGCGCAATCCTGAGAGAGAGAGAAAGCTGAGGTTTGTTGGACATTGCTTCAGAAGAAAATAAAGACGAACTAGCGAGTGAGGTAAGATTTCCGCACAGGTCCCTACTTCATTATGCATGCTGTAGCCGCACAAGAAATGTTTGCACGCGCACTTCTCAAGACAATTCAACTAAAGCATGCATAATGGTGTGGGGACCTGTGCGGAAATCATTCCGCGAGTGATCCGATCCTGTGGCAACCAATGCACGGCAAAAGGATTCCTGGTAGACCATTCAGAACATTCCTTGACCAACTAGCGGACGATACTGGCGCGAAGATAGAAGACATTCCAACACTCATGAACGACAAGGAAAGATGGAGGCACAGAATCAATGCATGCCGAGCTCGCTCGACCTGATGATGATGATGATGATTAATAACTGGGTTCACGCTTACGTGTTAATATACGATGATAATTACGTCTAAATATACGATGATAATTACGTCTAAATATACGATGATAATTACGTCTAAATATACGATGATAATTACGTCTAAATATACGATGATAATTACGTCTAAATATACGATGATAATTACGTCTAAATATACGATGATAATTAAGTATAAATATACGATGATAATTACGTATAAAGATTCTCTGTTATATTAACATTTGATAGCTCCACTGATTTAGCATGAATCTCGTTACGTTCACTCACAAATGCTCGCTCGTAAAGTGATCTCTCGTAAAGTTCGCGTATCGACCCGTTCCGAAACCGCTCGTCATCTTTTAGTGTGGGTCTACTGCGAAATGTGTGTGTATTTGTGTGTGGTTTGAGCGTATCAGACAACATATTGAATTTGTGCTTGCTTTCAACGACGCCACTTTCGCTCAATGCCACGTATGCACGTTGTCTTTACGCGTTTTGGTTAACTTCGCACATGCACTTTACTAGCTTGAGTGCGATTTGTGACTGACCGCAAAAAAAAAAAAATAAAAAAAAAATAAAGAAAATATAAATAAAAAAAAATAAATAAAAAACTAAGCCGGAATTTAACCTCGGGCGTTTCTGAAAAGCCCGAGTAATTACTTACCGGCGAAATTACTTCTGTACTTTTGCTGAAAATTGTTTCCCATGAATTTCTATACAAAACCAAAAACAGACAAGGAATGTTATTTATTAGCATGATATAGGTGCAGAAAATCCCGTATACCGGTAGTTGTAAAAACGAATCCAATACCTCGGCGCGGTAAAGAAAGGACAATGTAAAGTAGGGAGAAACAAGGTTGACTCGCGTCTCTGAGACAATAAATCACATTACAGAATGTACAGTGGCTTTTCAGGTACTAAGTCTATAGATAAAAACGTTTCCAGGGTGAGACGAAAATGAAAAGATCAGGTTGCCCTTCGAGCAAGCTGTTACTTGAAGTTACTAGCCCGAAGCTCTGAGGAGCTAGCCCGAAATTAAATTGCTTATAAAGAATAATCGGATTTAATTATGCAAAATAAAAGTACTGATACCAGGCATAGATATAAACTAATTCTTCGTAGTATTTTACATTTTACCCCCGTTGACGGTCAAAAATATTATAAATTTACGGAAATCACAACGCAGTTATTTTTGTGAATGTCATGAACGTTGCGATCGATCAATTAAACTAGCACTGTAATCTGAAGTTTGTCGACATTCGATGAAGTAAATTCTCTTCAAAGCTCGTCAAGTTGACAAACTCTATTGCGGCAACTAAAATGCGGCGCAAAACGTTGTGACGCTACTATAATTTGGTCTCAAAATGTTATCATTTTCTCTCAGGAGCTTTCTGCTACACACTTTTTGGTATAAAAGCTTAATTTATCGTCAGGAAAGAGGAACCAACGGTGGTTGCCCGTCGGGCAAGCTACGATAAGAAAACGCTAGCCCGACAAGTCATTCAACTAGCCCCGGGCTATCGGACGGCACTTTCGTCGCGCCCTGGTTTCTATATTATTTCAAAACTTCAACCCGGGAAACGATACACACGCAACTTCTCTTTAAGATATCAAAGCACTCCCAAGCAATTACATGAGGACAATTAAGAAAATCTTGAGCATCAACTCAAGGAGAGTGAATCGATCTTGTCCCATTTTCTCCAAACCAGGACGGAAGGAAATGTGTGGTATTTGCTTAGGAGAATGGCTACTTAAATCTTGGCAATGAGAAGGTTAGCTTGGCTCAGTCTTGCAAAATTTCTTGCAAAGTCATGTTGTCGGGAATCCCGTAACACTTATTTGGCGCAGTGACGGGAGCACCCGTTTCCCGCTTCTAAGACCCGCGTTCGATTCTCGCCGTTTTATGTGTGTTGAATTCGTACCTGGTTCTCTCCTTACAGCAAGGCTTTTTCCCGGGTTCTCTGGTTTTTATCCGTTCACAAAAATCAACGCTTCAAGTTTCCAATTTGATCAGAAACCAGTGGACGAGCAGCCACCTCGTGAACGTGCCACGGCGAAAAGCTGTTTAATTATATTTCTACCTTTGCTGTTTTTAAAACAAGATGAGTACCTACCCCAGGTTTGAGAAACAGTTCCACAGTCCTTGGCCATGGCTCCAAAGCAATCGGTTAAAAACCCTGGAGAATATTCGACAAATTCGCAAGTTGTCCACATCTGTAGCTCGCCACACTCGCTGCAAAATGGCGCGTACGTTTGTACGAACTATGTCAACCACCTGAAAAGAACGGTGGCGAACATTTCACTCCCAGCAGTGACCAATGCGTAACTTCTCTTTACAATTTCAATACATTATCAAGCAAACTGATTATGAGAATTGAGAAAACGATCAAGTCAAACTAAACTGCACTGATCAAATATCAAATTCTCCAAACTACTACATAAGGGAATGTATGGCAGTCAGTTAGGGGAATCAATATTCAGATCTTGAGAGTGACAGGGTTAGGGGCGTAACCAGTATTTTTCCAGAGGTACGCAGAATTTTCCAAATCCCAAATCTTTTTCACGTGACTTGATTTAAGGCCAGATTACGTTGTAAGCCATGCGTTTTTGTTTGGCTTACACGAAGTGTGTAGCCACATAGCGCGATTGGATTTATTTATTTATTTGTCCACTTATTTGTTACTTTGGATTATTTTAGATACGCACGTGCGTGGTAGCTAAGCCTCTGGGTTAACAATAATTTCAACAAGCAAGTACTTTGATGCTGTGATTCTTAACACACCTTCCGCCGTTTTATTGAATCCAGTTTGACCAGCCAATACGATGCAACTCTCGGTTTGTGAAATTTCCAGTTGTCTTGAATCTGTAATGGTTACCGAGATAAATATATGATTCTCGAGGAAACGACAGTAAACCATACAAAATGACACTTCAGACTCTTCTTCTATGGCTACTGAAATTCATGCGAATTTTAAACGAACATACAGAAACGAGTCTTAAGTAATACGCAAATTTATGTTGTAACATTCAGCGAAGAACAGTTACAATTCCAATCATACTGTCGGTCAGGTCATACTGTTCGTCATAAGTCATATCGTCAGTCAGAAGTCTGACTGTCAGTCGTAAGTCATTGTCAGTAATAAGTCATAATGTCAGTCATAAGTCATAATGTCAGTCAAGTCATACTGTCAGTTGTAAGTCATTGTCAGTCATAAGTCAAACTGTCAGTCATAAGTCATACTGTCAGTCATAAGTCATACTGTCAGTCATAAGTCATAATGTCAGTCATAAGTCATGTCAGTCATAAGTCATAATGTCAGTCATAAGTCATCTCGTCAGTCATAAGTCGTACTGTCAGTTGTAAGTCATTGTCAGTCATAAGTCATAATGTCAGTCATAAGTCATACTGTCAGTCATAAGTCATACTGTCAGTCATAAGTCATACTGTCAGTCATAAGTCATAATGTCAGTCATAAGTCAAACTGTCAGTCATAAGTCATGTCACTCATGAGTCATACTGTCAGTCGTAAGTATATTCTCAGTCGTAAGTATATTCTCAGTCATAAGTCATACTGTCAGTCTCAAGTCATACTGTCCGTCATAAGTCATACTGTCAGTCTCAAGTCATACTGTCAGTCATAAGTCATACTGTCAGTCATAAGTCATAATGTCAGTCATAAGTCATACTGTCAGTCTCAAGTCATACTGTCCGTCATAAGTCATACTGTCAGTCATAAGTCAATGTCAGTCATAAGTCATCTCGTCAGTCATAAGTCGTACTGTCAGTTGTAAGTCACTGTCAGTCTCAAGTCATACTGTCCGTCATAAGTCATACTGTCCGTCATAAGTCATACTGTCAGTCATAAGTCATACTGTCAGTCATAAGTCATAATGTCAGTCATAAGTCATACTGTCAGTCATAAGTATACTGTCAATCATACGTCATACTGTCAGTCACAAGTCATACTGACAGTCATAAGTCATACTGTCAGTCGTAAGTGACATTCACAATGTACTTGTGAATAAAGTTGTTATGTTATGAAGTTATGCAATTGTGTTGTAAATACGGTAACTATTAACAGTCTTGTAATAAGCATTTTGTAATGTATTATATTTTTGTTGGTTCTCTACTCTGCTCCAAGAGGTTTTCTCCGGTTACTCCGGTTTTCCCCTATCCACAAAAAACAACATTTGATTTTATTTAATATGATTTCATTTGTGCTTTACAGTGTCCGCAATTAGTATGTCAGTGCTAGATACAGTTGACACTCAAATAAAAGGTCATTATTATTATTATTATTATTATTATTATTGTTATTATTATTATTATTATTATAATTATGATTATTATTATTATTATTGGGATGTCCAGGATAAGATACATTATTATCATTATTATTATTAAATGTGATGTAAAAAATGTCAGTCAGTCCTAAGTCATAGTCAGTCCTAAGTCATAGTCAGTCCTAAGTCATAGTCAGTCCTAAGTCATAGTCAGTCCTAAGTCATAGTCAGTCCTAAGTCATAGTCAGTCCTAAGTCATAGTCAGTCCTCAGTCATAGTCAGTCCTAAGTCATAGTCAGTCCTAAGTCATAGTCAGTCCTAAGTCATAGTCAGTCCTAAGTCATAGTCAGTCCTAAGTCATAGTCAGTCCTAAGTCATAGTCAGTCCTAAGTCATAGTCAGTCCTAAGTCATAGTCAGTCCTCAGTCATAGTCAGTCCTAAGTCATAGTCAGTCCTAAGTCATAGTCAGTCCTCAGTCATAGTCAGTCCTAAGTCATAGTCAGTCCTAAGTCATAGTCAGTGTTAAGTCATAGTCAGTCCTAAGTCATAGTCAGTGTTAAGTCATAGTCAGTCCTAAGTCATAGTCAGTGTTAAGTCATAGTCAGTGTTAAGTCATAGTCAGTGTTAAGTCATAGTCAGTCCTAAGTCATAGTCAGTGTTAAGTCATAGTCAGTGTTAAGTCATAGTCAGTCCTAAGTCATAGTCAGTGTTAAGTCATAGTCAGTCCTAAGTCATAGTCAGTGTTAAGTCATAGTCAGTCCTAAGTCATAGTCAGTGTTAAGTCATAGTCAGTCCTAAGTCATAGTCAGTGTTAAGTCCTGCTTTAGACTTACGCTTTCTAAGATCCTTTCCGCTTCATCATCTGTTTTACCAGGAAACTTAATTCTCATGTCAAGCAAAGCCTGCAGTGTTCGCCGGCTGAGTTCCTCCTCTCTCTCACGCACAGCAGCGTGCAAAAATGCAGCGTCCTAAAATGGATCATTACAAGGTGAGCAATTAGAAATTTGTTTATAACTTGGTTTGGAAGTGCACGGGTCAGGCGAGAGAATTGCACGGGTTACTCGGGTGAATCGCACGGGTTACCCGAGACAATTGCACGGGTTACCTGGGAGAATCGCACGGGTTACCCGAGAGAATTGCACGGATTACTTGAGAGAATTGTACGGGTTACCAGCGAGAATTGCACGGATTACTCAAGAGAATTGGACGGGTTACCTGGGAGAATCACACGGGTTACGCGAGAGAATCGCACGGGTTACCCGAGAGAATTGCACGGGTTACCAGCGAGAATTGCACGGATTAATCGAGAGAATTGCACGGATTACTTGAGAGAATTGCACGGATTACCAGCGAGAATTGCACGGATTACTCAAGAGAATTGCACGGGTTACCTGGGAGAATCACACGGGTTTCGCGAGAGAATCGCACGGTTTACTCGAGAGAATCGCACGGTCTACTCGAGAGAATCGCACGGGTTACTCGAAAGAATTGAATGCAATGATATCCACAACACTGTATGCAGTTTGAATGAACCAAAACACAAGGGAATAGCCATGTCGCTGCCATTCACTCTGCTGATGTTCTGGAAAGAAACTTTGCTCCTGGACAGACGGAGGCGGCAGTCGCAAGGGTACCCCTCTCCAATGTAAAAGAGTGGGGAAAGAATGGGTTACTATAGCAACCTTTGTTTCTCTCAAGTTACCTACCACTACTGGATTGAATTTCATTGGTGGTGAGGAGGATGACGTCACAATTCTCTGAGTGGTGGATCTTGGTAACGTAAAGCTGTGATTGGCTATGTTTGGCGCCCTTTGCGCGGACACCGGCCTTTCGTTCGCTGATAATCTTTGTGTTGGGTTTGAAGCAATCGTCTCTTCGTCTTTACTGATGGTTGATTTAGCACTTGGCATAGATGACAACGGCTTAAATAAAGAGAAAAGAATAAACAAATGATCTTTTTAAAATTGAACTGTACACATAATTGCACCTTTTTTGTTTCAATATTTGATATTAAACCTTTTGCTGTTCATGTACGCAAAATATACATTCATTTACGTCTACAGTTCAAACTATAAGGCAAATATACGGTCGTTAGCACTTCCATGAGCTTCATTAACGCGAACGAACTTTCAATAACGCTATTTGCATATGTATTAACATTCAATAGCATCAACGGATGAACAATTGCACCTCTGGACAATCAAAAATAATAAGTATACTTTCAATCTCGCGCAATGGTTAACCGTTAACACCAATAGAAAGTCAGTTGGACAGGACGACAATCAATGGCGTATTAGACACAGACAATAATGCAATTTACATAGAGGCGCACAATCAATTGCACCTTCATACAATCGTTTATTCGAAATGGTCAATAATTAATGAGAACCTAGGAGCTGCATAATGAAGGGCTTCTGGGTAATTGTTGTGCAAGTGAGTCCCCACTGGCGTCCAAGCTACCGAAATATGGCTGCCGTCGATTCGCGTTTTTCAGCTTTTTCGAAGAGGTTTCACTAGCGAAATTAAGCGGAACACAAACACGATGAAAAGGCCGAGCAATTGCCCGAATAAACGGCACCATAAAAACTGCATGTGCAAAATAAATTCCGGTAAGTCTATTTGTCGTAGGAATTACACTTCAACAACTAGATTTCTTCACCGGTTATGTTTATCCTCGGCGTCGTGTTTGTTTAGGCTCCCTACTGAGGTTTCTTCATTGGTATATATTAAAACATTATTCTCTTCAATCTCGGTGAATAGTCGCAGAATATTTGCCTCTGTCACTATTCACCTCGATTTCTGAGAATAACTGTTAATTACCAGAAATCCATAAAACTTGTAATGTGTATCTGCCTTTGAAAATCTTTATAATCACAGCCTAAACACATTTACCCTGCCAAGTACCATATTTGGAAAATCGAGACAAACAAATAAACCAATCAAATAGAGTTCAGAAGTTTGACCTACTTAGCGGGAAATAACCGTGTCCGCTCAAAAGATAGGAATTTCGATATATGGTTCTTAGGAAATATTGAATATGTACAAGCTGTGAACGTGCCTTACACGTTTCAAGTCTTATGGGTTTGTGATATTACTAATAATACTTTGCATATAGTGCGACGTTTGATGGTATATACTTCATGTGAGAATGACACATATCAAGATAAAATGAGGTAAGAGAACGTATCTTCCATACTGGGCTCACCTACTATGATAAGGGAACAGAATCTATTTTTAGATCCGGAAACTATTTTAACTGACCAATGGCTGATGTCCTTCTCATCACGTGGTTGTAGTTTCAATCCGCCATGTGGAAATCGCACAGCCATGGACGAGATATAAATAGATTCCGAGCTAAAAATAGATTCTGTCCCCGTATCATGTCAGATCGGGTTATGATCTCTTTCCTCATTTTCTCTTGCACATATGCATCCACTAAAAGTTTATTACACAAGCTATGTAACTGAAAAATCCTTTTAGGGAGATGCAATAAAATATGTATGTATGTATGCATGCTATGTCCCGGATGCACATATGTCATTCTTACATGAAGTATATCCCCGTTTGATTGTTTTACCTTTGGTCCCTTGCTCAGCGGTCGGTGGCCTGTCCCCTCCAGTGTGAGGTTTTCATCCGCCTCACACTGCTCCAGTAAGTCAAGGATTTCTTCCTCCTTCAAACAGGAAAGATCGGTTTAAACAAGCGGTTACGACAAACCGAGTGTCAGGGAGGAGAGTGGTCTCCATCACAGCTGTTGTGTGACTCGTCACATTAAGCGTTGCGTGACAAGCTGCAATGGAGACACGGTCTCTTTTGTTCTACATCCCAACGATAAACGATGTAACACAGAATCTCACGCACAATATGTACCCGTTTGAATTTTACCTTTGATAAACGCGGACTTTGAGCACCAAACATTCAGTGCTCAATAACAAAGCTCGCAAGGCTTAAGAAATCTGCTCGAACGAACGGCAATTAGTTGATAATTTCTCAGGTAAAATTGCAATCCTTTTAAGACTTACCCTAAGCGTACTGAATGGTTGGTTTCCACCTTTCTGAAGAGAAGATGCTCTACCTAATGCAAGAAAACAAAGAATTTTACATAATAATTATCCATCTTTTTATGATTCTTTAGAGGGACATCTTACCAGCCAGAAAAAGGACGATCTAAGCAATGGTAACGGCGAAGCAATAGTAACGTTAGTAATAGTCGTAAACTGAGATATAGCAGCTGAGGGAGTAACCTTAGCGTTATTAGGTGAATGTCTCACCAAAAACCCGTAAGACTTGGATCGTGCAACTCGCTTGTCAAGATTTAGTATTTCCCAAATACCATATTTGGAAACTGCTCGTCCCAGTCTTTGAGCTTGTTGGCACTGATTGGTTCATTTGATTTTCCTTGCTTTCCAAATATGGTACTTGGTAGATTGACTGTGAACAAGCTGTGGTTGAGTTTCTGGTCTAACTGAGAGAGAGAGTTACAGTAAATCGCTCATATCATTTACAGTCACTCAAAGACTCGCTAACCTGATAAGAATAGTTTAAAGGCATCTGCCAATAGACCACTGTACTTCTCAGCTCGTGTTTTATCATCTGGGGGAAAGATTCTTAGATAGTTCCCCTGGGTAGAAAACATTTTAAATTAATAAATTAATTATTATTAAAAGTGTATAATAAGTAAAATAAACTTGAACTTAAAACTTGAATTATGACCTGCAAAATGGCACTAACCTGATTCATGTTTTCAAACTCCTCTCTAGCTGCGTCTCTCCTGATCTGAGTCAACCGGTCTCTCTGTGAAGAAACGAAGTCGAGAGAAGCACAAGTCATGCACCTATCAATGTTAAGCCGGCCAGCGGGGGGGGGGGAGAGTCAGGGCATGAGGTGGGGATTTGACATTTTTGAAAAATTTGCCGTCAAATTCCCTGCCCACGGGCAAATCATTCCAGTCAAATGCAACCAAATTTCCCCACCCCGGGCTGCACATCGCTGTCAAATATCCCAAGGCTGGCAAAGAAAGATTCAAATATTCCCTCCTCCGGGAGACAAGGTCAGTCAAATGCCCTACCCCAGGGCCAACAAAGACAATCAAATCCCCACCCCATGCCCTGACTCCCCTCCCCCGCCGGCTTAACATTGATACGTGCATCAAGTTGGAGGTATAAACGCGTGATTCTACACACTAAAAAAAGGCCACTCTTCAGCGCTTTTGTCAGTGCTGTGTGGAGCTTGTTTCCTTTGACAAGAAACTTAACTCCACACTGTCTCTCTCCTGGCTCCCCGAGTCCAAGTTCCGCGACTTCAACATCCACGTGTTGAACGTTGACGTGTTCAAGATCCACGAGTTCAAGATCCGCGAGTTCAACATCCTCGCGTTCAACATGCACGAGTTTAAACTTGAAGTCTGTAGTCTACAAAAAGTAGACTTCTTGTAGTCTACAAAAGTGAGTTTGATTGAATAAGACTTACCAGCTCCGTTCGTCTTTTGTTCAGAACCATCTTCTTTTTCTCTAGTTCCTAAACGCAAAACGGGACAACTAATCAAGAAAAATGGTAGAATGACTGCTTGAGGACCTAATAATGAAAGTGAGTGGAAAAAAAAAAGTATTGTGGGGATAGTTTCTAAAGAAACTGGTGCTGCATCGGTGGGGAATTGAAACACAAGAAATTGGGATAGTCAAAGGAATTGATAAAGTAAGTTATACCACGGTAAGGTAAAGGGGAGGTCATTCGCTTCGACGAAGGGCTAACGCTGGAAACGTCAGCAGCCCCTTTTTAACTCGTGGATACGCGAAGCGTATTTGCGAGTTTTTGTGGGGACTCCGATATGCAAATTGTCACTCACTCACTCACTCACTCACTCACTCACTCGCTCACTCACTCACTCACTCACTCACTCCAGTGTAGACACACTTCGTAATTAGTCGGATAGAACTCGGGGGCACCGATATGAAGACGACAATTCTCGTGACCGAAGTCACGGAAGTCTGTTGATGAAAGTTCACGCTGAAAGTGTATCGTACCGTTGCCAGAGTTTGTAATGATTTTGTAGCTTAAGAGGACGATTAGCGAGGCCCTGTTAGGGGTAAATTTCGACAAGCAACATGGCCTTGAAACGGCGACATAAAGGACCTGAAATGGCGACGAACGACGAGCCGCTCACGGGAAATTACGACAGCGACCTTCGACCTTCCGAAATTGCGACGTGAAAAGGTTTGAAACTCAGACGCGCGACATAAAGAACCTCACTAACAGGGCCTCATTAGCGGTCTTACTAAAATCAAAAGGAGTTTAAATGTTTCCAGTTACGACAATGACCAAATTGGAGACTGAATTTCATGAGCCTTTTACTCGGCCAGGCGCTAAACGTGAACAGATGATAACTATTCGCTTTTCCGACATCGACTGCCATCGACCGCCCCCAAGATTACAAGCAGTATATGAATTTCAGTTGGCTCGAAAGTGATCTGAAGATGAGAAAATCTCTTGCTAATGTAGTAAGCTTTGGTGAGAACTCATAGAGCGAAATTAGCACTTGAATGAGAACTTATATGAGCGAAATGAGTACTCGTTATTGAACGAAACTACTACTGAAAACAGAATAAATTGACGAATCCATGATGTGAAACCGAAGAACTTCTGTGGCCAACCTGGATAAGAAACATCGCATGTAGGACTTTTCTACTGATTTAAGTGTTAGTACTAACAGGAATGGAGTTGTAGAAGTATTGGGACGGTCAAGAAGTATGTCAACATTTACTTGTAAGTACGGAGGCGGCTGCCGTGACGGAGAACCACGAAGGTTACAATGTACGAAAGTCATTGAAGGGTTCGAAAACAGTAAGTCATGTAGAAAATGTCTTAAGTGTTATATTATATACAATGCACTACAAGCCGTTACAATGAAAAGTTTTCTGAGTATTGATTTCCGAATTTACCTTGAAGTGAACTAGATTGTGTTGAAGTAGACATGTTGGAAAAATAGGCTTACCTGTTTTGCTTACTGTTGTGTGACTCATCATATTTACATTGTAAAAACAAGAAGTTATAAGGATAAAAACAAATATGTATTGCTGTATTAATGATGGCAAGTGTGAACGCTGAATATATATACCACTAATAACCTAAAATGAGATGGTAATGTAAATAAACTAATTCAACTTGATAAAGGATTGAGAGTCTTAAGGATTTTAAGATCATCACTAACATACTTTGCAAAAATGCAAGAAAGACTTGTTTGGTATGATTCGTCAGCTGGGCTATCCTACATGGTTTTGTTCATTACAGCTGCAGAATCAAGGTGGATATTTCTGTTGAATACATTGAATAGACTTGTAGACAACAAAAACTATAATGATGATAAAATTGACAATGTCATGGCAACAAAATTCAGACCTTATTCAGAAGGACCCTGTTACATGTGTTAGAAACTTTGAACTCACAGACAGTGAGCAGCAGGATACCAGAACTACATTTGGTTTCGGTGCCATTTAATCCTGTACCCTTATGTTAAGTTATCAAATTTTTTAACAACTGTATGCTTGCCACCTGCCTTATAACTGATGCCTAGTGTAGTCAAATGATTGGCGTCATGTACTCACTGTATGTTTATTTCAAAAAGCTACTCAGCTCCCTGATCACTTTTATGTTTTGATTATAGATTATTAAAATTATCTTCAAGTTCATTCAATGACAACTCTGAAAAAACACCTCGGTAATTTTTAAATTATTTCTTTTTTCTCTGTTTTGTAAACATATCCACGAGTTCACCATAGTCCTACTTTGATTTTACCTTACGCTTGTATAACTTTCTTTATCAATTCGTTTGATTATCCCAATTTCTTGTGGAAATCTGGCGGTGGTGAATGGTTTAGCTCAACAATGTGGCGACTAACAATTAACCCGCATAACAACGTTGATGAATTGAAAAGAACTGAAGGAACCTAAAGATGATCCAAAGGAAACGTGAAACAGAGAAGTAACTCAGTGTGAGAGAACATTTTGGCGATAAAACTCAACTCCTGAAATTTCTCTGAGCGTTTGCCCCAGTATGTGCCATTTTACAGTTTGTCATTAGGAAGTTAGCCTTGGAATAGAAGGAGGTAAAAAATAGAA
Source organism: Ricordea florida (assembly GCA_949710005.1). Lineage (NCBI taxonomy): Eukaryota > Metazoa > Cnidaria > Anthozoa > Corallimorpharia > Ricordeidae > Ricordea > Ricordea florida. Next base: position 24,455,440 of record OX453282.1, read on the forward strand.
AAAAGGTACGTAACAAGTAAAAAATTAGTAAGAAAAGGTAAAAAGAAAAGTAAAGGACAAGTAAACAATAACAACTACAACTTTATTTGTTTTCAAATACAGAAGTTAGAGTAGTTTGCCCCGCAAATAGCTGAAAAGTTAGTCGTGGTGGGGCAAGACAATTACTAGTCTCCTCCGCAGCCGTTATTAGGATCGTCACGCAATGCTTCTTAGTGGGGGGGAAGTGTTGCGTGACGATCCTAATAACGGCTGCGGAGGAGACTAGACAAATACATGAGGAACTTAAATAAGTACCTTAAAGAAACAGAAACCTTATATTAAAGCAAGCCCTGCAGATTGCAAAATTAAATAAAACGAAGATCAAGTTAACACAGCGCTTACTGACGTACAATGCATTTAAATAGAGAGTCACGGACGCTTTAAGGATAATGGTAGACAGTAGTTGAAGAAATTAACAAGTGTATCTATGTACCTACGCTTTTGATAATCATGTGGATTTGAATATAGTCATCTTCCTTTTCTAAAATATCAAATAACAATTTGCGAAGAACTCGTTTGAAAGTTTGGAAAGTAAACGAAACTAAGTTAACAAGACAAAAGGAACACATTAAACTATGCGAGTATTCCTCAGTTTCACCCTTCAACCTGTGAGTATTGTGCTCCACGATACACATTTCATGTATAAAAGAAACTTACCGACATCGAGTACTCGCTGCGTTTTGGTTGCGTTAATAACCTCTTTTGCGATTCGGCCTTCTCTGCTGCTAATCCTTTCCTTCGGTCGCTTGACCTAAATTAATCATTTAATAAAAAAGACAGATATTGGTGACTAAAGAGATCAACTAAATTGTGAAAGATGAATTTTGCAATGAGCACTGTCACTGGCAAACTCGGAAAAAGAATATCCGAGTTCTCCCGACAAGAGTCGAACGTCCGACTTTCTGATCGCTAGTTACGAAGCTCTACCACTGAGCTACAGGAGACTTCGTGGGAGCAAGGCCATTGAACAAGGTTCACGAGACAAACATCTTGCATTCTGCGAGGATTTGACTGTCAAAGTGAATGAATTGTGAAACAATGAAGATCGTACGTTTTGGAACCTGGAAAATTTGTGCAAGATGCATTTTTCAGCACTGTCACAGGGAAACGCGCTAAAAAGCAAATCCAAGTTCTTCCAATAGGAGTGGAATTTGCGACCTTCTAATCACTAGTTCCGCTGCTCCACCGCGAGTTATGACTTAACTACCTGATTTGTGCTTTTGCCCGGGAATGGTGGAAGGGCAGCTGATCAATAAGTAACTTCTCCTTACAATTCCAATACATTAACAAGCAAACAGATAATAAAACAATTATTCTCTTCAATCTCGTTGAATAGTGGCTTTAGGAATATTTACCTCGAGTTCAAATTCTGAGAATAATCGTTAAAAACTAGCAATCTTTACCTGATGTTCAATAAGTTTAAAGCGTCAGAAAGCACTCCGCTTTTGATTTCACTGTCCAGTTTTGTATCTGTGCCGAAGCTTGGCGAACGATTTACCTGCAGAATTTAGTATTCATTAACTGCTTGAAGACCATAACAGAATAAAACAGACACATAACAGACATTTGGATTTTAGAACGAAACGTTCACATGCAACGTTGTTGAGTTATTAAAACAATTCTTTATTAGATCTAAAAAATTCTAACTTACATAGCTCTGGCCCGCAATTAGCGAAAAAGAAAATTTCAAAGTCCCATAAATAATATCTAAAGAACAAACCTAGAAGCAATCAAGTTTGTCGTGTTGTTTATTGCCAGAGTGAGACGGGGAGGTGGACTAGTATAGTATACATATATAGTATATAGTATAGTCAATACTGAAAGTAACATACAATGATAAGATAGATAGATAGATCCCTTTATTTAACAACGGTATAAAACTCCTTCAATATTACATACACATAATATTGGTATCAATGGAGGCCGTTAAAACTAGAATGAAATATTATTATTGAATATGGATATGTAACTATTTACAATTATTTACAATAAAATACTTATTGATAATAACTAACTAACAAAATAAAATAGACAAACAAATAAATAAATAAATAGTACATAAACATGTAAATAGATAATAAGTAAATAAATGAAAGAAAAAAAAATATATATAAGTTGAAAAAAAAATAAAAAGTCTAAGTATTACACTGATTGTAACACTGATGATAATGATAATGAATTTGTATAGCACTCTTTTTCATATGGATATGTTCAAAGGCGCTCTACATCAATTCACATATTAATTAATTAATTAATTAATTAATTACAATCAAACTTTATCAAAGGTCGACCACACCACTGGGGTCTACGTCCCCTACTCTTTTCGAACAGTGTTGTGGGATCTTTAACGTCCCACAAGAACAGTGCTGTGAGACGGGGGCTACAGTTTATCGTCCTTATCCGAGAAGACTAGAATGTCTAACCATTTGCAGATATATGTCATAACAAAGGCAGCACATTCTCCTCAGTCATTTTAAGACCTTGAGTGTTGGTCCGGCCAAGGTTTGAACTCACGACCGCAACAGGCCGGCGCTCTACCAACTGAGCTAACTGGGCGGCGGTTGTACAATACAACGATATGATTTCGAGAATTGTACTCGTATATCAGAAATCCTTTCATATCATAGATACTGAGATTTCCTCACAAAAAAAAGAGTACGTAAAAATGATACATAAAATGCATTAGCCAATAGGAAACGCGAACGATGAAAACTCACTCGTAGTGAAGACCATCGCATCGCGATTTCGATTAAATTTGAACCTATAAGCCTCAGTCAGGTTTTTTTTTCAGCTGAAAAATGTTTATAAAAGTTGTGAAGGTATAAACTGACGTTTTATTTCTTGTGTTACTTCATTACTGCGATTTTCATAATTCTGCGAACTCCCGCGTTCAATTTCCAACCGCCAACTGGCGTCTTTGCTTCCGTCAATCAAACTTCCGAACATTTTCCGAGTCCAGGTCGACCATCCACCATTGAAAGAAAATGCCACGTAAGTTCGGCTCTTCTCTTCGATGGCGAATTATTCGCCTGAATATTACCCACCGTGTCTCTCCTAGTGATATTTGCGATATTTTATCCCTGGGCAAAACATTTGTACACAAAGTGCTTAGAATTTACCGGGAAACAGGAGGAGTTGAAGACGCCCGTGCGAGAGAAACGAGGGGAAGACCAAGAAATCGCAATCCGATGCGACAAGACAACAGTCGAGATCTTTTCACTTTTACTTCAACTTACTATATCAATTTTTAATTTTTTACCTGGTCATCAGTTTGATCTATGATTTGTGTATCTTCTATGTGTGGTACTTCAATCGCTACATCATCAAAAGACTCTGAATCGGCCAAACTAGAACTGACATCAAGAGAATCCGCCATCTTCGCCGTCACACGTGTGTTGATCCAGCTGGGCGGAGTCAGTGCTTCGGAAACTGTTCGACTGCCATTCGAGCGACATCCGAAGTTTGATTGACGGAAGCAAAGACGCCAGTTGGCAGTTGGAAATTGAACGCGGGAGTTCGCAGAATTATGAAAATCGCAGTAAATATTTGATTTTGAAAGAGAAACTGATGTTTTAGTTATTCTTGTTTTACACGCATACATTGCAGTTGAATGGGTTCCCTAAACACGCGCGTAAGATTGACAAAACTTGGCTTCTCAAAAATCTCAGTATCTATAAAATAAACAAATTACACCATGGAAAATGCTTTGCACGATTTTTTATTCACTCCTTGAGTTGTATCAGAAAATTCAACTCGTGAATAAAAATCGTACGCGCGCATTTTCCATGGAGTAATTTCTATATATAATCGTCTTCGTTTTTCAGGATTTCAAGGAGTTTATTCTTAAGTTCACTCTTAAATTGATTTTTATTCAGTGTTTTGATAGAGAGTGGAATGGCATTCCAAATCAGGGCACCTGAGATAGAGAAAACGTTCCTCATATTTTCAATTCTAGTTTATCGTTAGTACCTCCAGCAACCACGGTCTGAGTTTCCGGTCCAAGAGAATATCAAAGCCAAGAACTTCAAAACAAACACTGTCACTACCAGATACTGCACCAGGACGACACATACGATACGAGTGAAGAACATGAGGCTGAGCTGCAACCATGGTCTTGACGATAACATCCTGGTGAGAAAAATGAAAAAGTTAGAACCACACTGTATGGTAAAACAAACAGTACCACAGTACAATACTGTTCAGTAGCTTTACAAAGAATGGTCACACTGCATGGTTTGATCCACAGATGAAAAAGTTAGAACCACACTGTATAGTAAAACAAACAGTACCACAGTACAGTACTGTTCAGTAGCTTTACAAAGAATGGTCACACTGCATGGTTTGATCCACAGATGAAAAAGTTAGAACCACACTGTATAGTAAAACAAACAGTACCACAGTACAGTACTGTTCAGTAGCTTTACAAAGAATGGTCACACTGCATGGTTTGATCCACAGATGAAAAAGTTGGTTTAGGGGAGGGGTAGGTGCACGGCTGCCCAGAAACTGATATTGATCCAAAACTTTTTAGCAATTAAATTATGAGTTCGAGATTTCTATGATGAAGCCAAAGATTTTGTACAACAGGCATTTTTGGCTGGGTATATTAAGCATAAGTTGAAATCAGTGTATGATATTAATTTCTTTGTTTTCCAAGACCGAGATGGCCTGTTGTCGGCGAATCGTCCAACTTTGCCGAGACTGTTTACTGATTGTCTATCAGTTTGCCGCTGATGCCAAAGCCGTGGGCTCGGGCACTATGTTGAGTCAAGGAATGATCCAAGAAGATGGTCATTCAAGGTAATCAATTATAACGTTCCGTAGCTTTCCAAAGAATGGTCACACTGCATGGTTTGATCCACAGATGAAAAAGTTAGAACCACACTGTATAGTAAAACAAACAGTACCACAGTACAGTATTGTTCAGTAGCTTTCCAAAGAATGGTCACACTGCATGGTTTGATACACAGATGAAAAAGTTAGAACCACACTGTATAGTAAAACAAACAGTACCACAGTACAGTACTGTTCAGTAGCTTTACAAAGAATGGTCACACTGCATGGTTTGATCCACAGATGAAAAAGTTAGAACCACACTGTATAGTAAAACAAACAGTACCACAGTACAGTACTGTTCAGTAGCTTTGCAAAGAATGGTCACACTGCATGGTTTGATCCACAGATGAAAAAGTTAGAACCACACTGTATAGTAAAACAAACAGTACCACAGTACAGTACTGTTCAGTAGCTTTACACAGAATGGTCACACTGCATGGTTTGTGTAGTGTTTCTATTGTGACGTGTGAGTCACATGATTCCTAGTGCATTATGGGATGCAGAACGGGAGCATGTGCTCGGAGACAGAGAAGTAAAAAATTGTTATCGTTGTTTAAGTGCCGGAATCTTTTATTCTACTTGGGCCCGAAACACCACATTTGGCGACGAGGATAAAGACGAAAAGCGGATAAAAAGTGGTTAACGAGTTTAAACGGTGGAAAACTCGCACAGATGGCCGTATCCTTGAGCGGACTGCCAGGTTTACAAGCGTTCGACGCTGTGGGCGAGCCAGCTACACTCGCACAACGATGGTTAACTTGGAAAGACGAATTCGAATTGTACGTGACTGCCTCGGGAATCAGCGACCCAACACAGAAGAGGGCGCTTCTACTTCACCTCGCCGGGCCCCAAGTCAGAGACGTTTTTAATAACTCAATTCCTGCCGACAAACGAGGCGAAGCGAAGGATTACAAGAAAGCTATGGACAGCCTATCCGAACATTTCAAACCGAGAAAAAACGCGCCGATGGCAAGACAGGCGTTTCTCGCAGCTCAACCAACCGCTGGAGAAACCATTAACAATTTCATCACACGCTTGCAGAAATTAGCCGAACATTGTGAATACGAAGGTGAAAGGGATAACCAGGTGAGAGATCGTGCGATTTCTTTCATTCAAGACAAAAACCTCAAGGCCAAGTTGTATCGCGAAGAAACATTAACATTGAGCAAACTAATGGAAATCGTTAGCCAATACCATGACAAAGAAGCACTCGTTCTTAACCGTAATGGCCAAGTAAATAACATATCTCCAAGCGTCAAAAAAGAGGGAAAATGTTGGCGGTGCGATAAAGCGGGACACTTCGCGAGGGAATGCTTTCGTTCACGTGACCACAAATGCGGGAAATGTGGCAACGTGGGTCATTTCGAAGTGTGCTGTCACTCCAAACAGAGTAAAGGGCGAGATTCTAGTCGGAGTTTGAGTCGCGGTCGTGGAAACTCTGGCAGAAAACAAAGTCGTGGAGGAAGTTCACAGTGCCAACGTGATGTACGCCAAGTAACTGAGGACGAGACTGCTGGGAACTCTGCAAGAAAGGATGATTTCTACGTGTTTTACACTGGGGAGACAGATGACAGGAACACTCTAAAGCTGGAGATTGCAGATAAGACTATTAATGTCATTATAGACTCTGGTGCTAGTTGTAATTTGATGTCCGAGGAAGTATTTAACCTTGTAACGGGGGGTAATGTTAAATTGTTGGAGTGCAACAAAAGAGTTTTTGCTTATGCATCTGAAGAGCCACTCCAAATCAAAGGAAAATGTAATCTTGATGTACGTGTACCGCAAACCCAAAAGTCCCTGAGCGTTGAGTTTTATGTTACGCATAGTAAAGCTGCCACGCTATTAGGCCGCGATGCATCTGAATTGCTTGGTGTTTTAAGGGTTGGTATCCCTGTTAACAGCTGTGATGTTGAATCTGATGGTGCTAGTAACAATCCAAAACAAGCAGATAGAAAGGCCTCCCTAAGGGCAAAGTTTCCCAAAGTCTTCCAAGGCCTGGGGAAGCTCAAAGGATACCAACTCAAGTTACACATTGACGAAAAGGTGCAGCCAGTTGCTCAACCCCCACGCAGAATTCCTTTTAGTAGACGAAAGAAAGTCACAGAGAAATTGGAGGAGTTACTGAAGCTTGATGTTATTGAGAAAGTAGAGGGACCTACCAGCTGGGTCAACCCCTTAGTAGTGGTCGAGAAACCTAACGGGGACATTAGAATCTGTCTGGATATGAGACAAGCGAACCAGGCTATTGTGCGGGAGAAACACCCAGTCCCCACCGTAGAAGAAACACTCCAAGAAGTCTCAAATGCCAAAGTTTTCTCTAAATTAGATTTAAATATGGCTTTCCATCAAATTGAGTTACACCCAGACTCAAGGGACATTACAACCTTTGCTGCCCCTAATGGCCTTTACAGATACAAGCGCCTGCTTTTCGGTGTAAACATGGCCACGGAAAAATTCCAGCAAATTGTGTGGCAGATCATCCAAGACTGCCCAGGGGCATACAACCTCCATGATGACCTGCGAGTTGTTGGCACAAATGATGAAGAGCATGATAAAAACTTACAGAGGGTCATGCGCAAGCTTAACGAAAGTGGGCTTACACTTAACTATGAAAAATGTGAAATTGGTGTCGGCAGCATGATCTACATGGGTGATGTGCTCTCTGGGGAAGGGCTGAAAGTGTCTAGTGAACGTGTGAAAGCTATTGTTGAGGCACCAGCACCCCAAAACCCATCAGAAGTAAGAAGTTTTCTTGGCTCCGTGCAGTTCTGTTCAAAGTTCATTCCTAACTTTGCAACAATATCGAGTCCATTGTGGGACCTCACTACGAAACATGGAAAGTGGAAGTGGGGAGTAAAGGAAGCAAAGTCAGTCCAAGAGATAAAAGACCGGTTGACTCATGCACCAGTGATGGCATATTTCAGACATGGCGCAGAAACTCGTCTGACAACTGACGCTTCACCCGTGGGAGTTGGGGCGATTCTGGAACAGGAGCAAGAAGATGGAAGCTACAGGCCAATATATTATGCCAGCAGGAAGCTGAGTAAGGTTGAAATGAGGTACTCCCAATTTGAAAGAGAAGCCCTAGCTGTAAGGTGGGCTTGTGAAAAATTCTACTTGTACCTCTATGGCATTAGCTTTGAAATCTGCACTGATCACAAGCCTCTTCTCATCGTACTCGGAGCAAAGTCAAAGCCCCCATCTGCAAGAATAGAAAGATGGCTTCTCTATTTACAGCAGTTCCAATACAAGCTGACACATATCCGGGGCAAGGACAATGCTGCAGATGTCCTCAGCCGCCTACCGGTTGGTTCTACCCATGATCACGAAACTCAAGCTACAGAAGAGTTTGCGTACAGCGTAGTAAGTGAGGCTGTACCAGCTGCGTTGGTACCAAAGGAAGTTGAAATCGCTTCTGAAAAAGACCCAACACTAAAGAAGCTACGTCAGGCTGTAATGACAGATGATTGGAGCCAGTTACAAGGCACAATTTACAAAGCAGTTAAAGATGAACTGTGGGTGATAGGGCAGGTGGTGATGAGAGGAAGCCGCATCATCATCCCACAGAACCTTCAAAAGCGCACCATAATGCTGGCTCACGAAGGACACCAAGGTATGGTCCGAACTAAAGCCAGGTTACGAGAAAAAGTATGGTGGCCGCGAATGGACAAGCAAGTAGAGCAAGTAGTACGAACATGTCACCCCTGCCAGCTTGTCGGACCCCGATCCAAACCAGAGCCAGTGAGATCAACCAGACTACCAGACTCCCCATGGCAAGAAATCTCGGTTGATCTTCTAGAGATTACAGGTGGAGATCACCTCCTGGTAGTTGTAGACTACTATTCTCGCTGGATCGAAGCTGTCCTTCTCAAGACAACAGATGCAAAACATGTAATCAAGTCCATGGAGGCTATTTTTAGAACACATGGTCTACCAGAGACTGTCCGTAGTGACAACGGACCTCCATTTGCATCCAAGGAATTTGAGGGATTCCTAGAATATCTAGCAATCGAGCACAAAAAGGGCGTGCCCTTTTGGCCCCAAAGCAATGGCGAAGTAGAGCGTTGCAATGAGACCTTACTGAAAATCGTGAGAATCGCACGTCTAGAGGGTAAAGATTGGCGAAAAGCACTTGCAGACTTTCTCTTCCAGTACAGAGTTACCCCTCACACTGTTACCGGGATATCACCTGCAGAACTACTGATGGGGAGGAAGCTGCGTGACAAACTTCCAAAAGTTCAAATCCCCAAGGATCGAGCCACTGAAGCACAATGGCAACTGCTCTTAAAAGACAGGGATGCTCGTGCTAAACTTAGACAGAAGGAGTATGCAGACAGAACACGCGCTGCCAAATTCAGCGACATTGAAGAGGGTGATCAAGTCCTACTGAAACAGGCTCGAGAGAACAAACTTTCACCCAATTATGAACCTGAGCCATACAAAGTTATTCACAAGGATGGAAATGCTGTCATACTTGAAGATACAAATGGAAACAATAAAATGCGAAACATAGCCCACATGAAGAAATTTGTTGCACCTGAAACCACTGAAAGGGAAGACCAAGTACAGCCAACACAACAACCCCAAGAACCAGACCAGGTGAAACAAGCGCATCCAATGACAGTCGCAAGCCAGCCAGCAGCAGAGGTGCAAGAGACTCCACCCAACCCTTTGCCAGGCGATTCAGTTGTTTTGCGACCTGCGCGCTCTAGACAACCACCCACCTATTTGAAAGACTACGTATGCACTTAGTTTTTTTAGATTGTGCAAGAGACATTAAGAGAGAGACTGTATGTTTGTTTTAAAGACTTCAATTAGGTTCGTAATACCTTTCATTTAGTTTTTCTCTAGTACTAACATTTGTAATAACTTAGGGGGAGATGTAGTGTTTCTATTGTGACGTGTGAGTCACATGATTCCTAGTGCATTATGGGATGCAGAACGGGAGCATGTGCTCGGAGACAGAGAAGTAAAAAATTGTTATCGTTGTTTAAGTGCCGGAATCTTTTATTCTACTTGGGCCCGAAACACCACAGTTTGATCCACAGATGAAAAAGTTACAACCACACTGTATAGTAAAACACATCTTAATCTTCAGTATTACCGTAATGTTGGACCAAAGAAAATTAATGTCGTAATCCATGGAAAGCAACCATTCGTTCAAGAACTTTATGGATCTGAAAAACAATAAAAAAATTAACAAAGACCTCTAGACAGCACGGGCAATAGCACATAAGGTATCGCGTCCCATCCACGTACTTTTTCAAGAACGAAAAAGTTACTCTTATAAGCGGAAACGTTTCACTGCCTGTGATTGGTGAATTCCAATTCAATTCTCAATCCCAGGTATCAAAGCAAATTAAAAGATACTAATAATCCTATCTTCTAATAACATGAGACGTGGGTCTTGATGCAAATAAGTTACTTCCCCAAACAAAGACTCGTTTCTTTGGTACAATTGTGCAACAACGAGGTTTGATCCGTTTATTTGCCTTTCTTTCTGGGGGGGTGGGGGTGAGGATTGGAAGGGTAAAGGTCTCACGTGCGTGTCGTGAAAGACTGGACGTGTTTCAAGACGTTTTCGGGTGCAAGAACTCACACTGTAGTTTGGTAACAAAGACCGTTGAACTCAGCAAAGAGGCGGTCTTCGCTTCAAAATTATGTTACTTACCCAAAGACAGACTAGTTCCTTTGGTACAATTGAGAAATGACCCCCACGAGGTTAGTCTCGTTTGTTTGCCTTCGGTGGGGGGTGGGGTTGAGGGATGGTGATGGTCTCACGGGCGTTTCGTGAAAGACTGAACACACTTCGGGTGCAAGAACTCACACTGTAGTTTGGTAACAACGACCGTTCAAGCGACAAAACTTTATTCCCTTCAAAATTATGTTGGAAGAACAAGTTTGTAGAGTGCGTGCTACACACTTTCAAGACTGGCTTTTGGTATAAATAAGACTGATGCAAATGAACATACGAAAGACCATATATCTGAACTGCGGAGTCATATGTAATGACATTAATTGATCATCGCAGTTATGCTCACAACTTAAGCAGCTGTGAAATTAAAACCTGAAAAAAATTCAGGCCTGAATGGGATTCAAACCCATGACCTCTGCGATACCGGAGCAGTGCTCTACCAACTGAGCTATCAAGCCAACTGGGAGCTGGTCATATTGTGAGTTCGTAATATACCCGTAGATGGAGAAGAATGATTCAAATGAATATGTTACCTTTTACTTCCACCATCATCGCTGTCGTCTCGGTCAAAGTTGTCGTTGTGCTTATTTATAGAGTAATTTGTCAAGTGCATGAACAGCTCATCCTACAAGTTAAAAGGAAAAAAGAACAACTCTTTTAAAGAAAGATCAGAAATACTTTTCAGGATTTTTTAGCCAACGCAACATAATGTATTAGTATAAATACTCAGGTGATTATACAAAATCGCGCGCTCTGATTGATTCGCCATCCCGGGTAATCAGCCGATAATCACCTCGACTAACAAAATGGCTGCCAGTCGTTCGCGCGCTTTGATGAAATAAAATTCTTTCGTGTTGTACAATGCTTTCCTTTTCGTTTTTTGAAATAATCCCCTTTGTATCTACACTAAAACAATTATTCGCCTCAGGCTGTTAAAAATAAGAAATTGGGACAAACTAACAAGTTGATAAAGTAATTTGTACCACCGTAAGGTAAGAGAGGGTGGTGCTGACGTTTCGAGCGTTAGCCCTTCGTCAGAGCGAAGTTTGTTTGATTATCCCAACTTCTCGTGTTTCAATTCCCCACCGACGCAGCACCAGTTTCCCCCCACAATATAATATAAGAGGGGTAAAGACGGGCAGGAGCCTTAAAGCTCACACGACAGGAGCTTATCCCGGTTTCAGTGGCGTGAAGCACCTGGAGGTATTGCTACTCCCCCCTGGATGGGATGCTAGTCCAACGCAGGGTCACCCTCAGCATTATATCACTGGTACCCATTTATACACCTGGGTGGAGAGAGACAGTGTGGAGTTAAATTTCTTGTGTAATGAAACAACACAAGTTACCCCCAGCATTATATCACTGGTACCCATTTATACACCTGGGTGGAGAGAGAGACAGTGTGGAGTTAAGTTTCTTGTCTGATGAAACAACACAAGTTACCCACAGCATTATATCACTGGTACCCATTTATACACCTGGGTGGAGAGAGACAGTGTGGAGTAAAGTTTCTTGTCTAAGGAAACAACACAAGTTACCCCCAGCATTATATCACTGGTACCCATTTATACACCTGGGTGGAGAGAGACCTGAGTGTGGAGTAAAGTTTCTTGTCTGATGAAACAACACAAGTTACCCACAGCATTATATCACTGGTACCCATTTATACACCTGGGTGGAGGGAGACCTGAGTGTGGAGTTAAGTTTCTTGTCTGTTAAGGAAACAACACAAGTTACCCCTAGCATTATATCACTGGTACTCATTTATACACCTGGGTGGAGAGAGACAGTGTGGAGTTAAGTTTCTTGTCAGATGAAACAACACAAGTTACCCACAGCATTATATCACTGGTACCCATTTATACACCTGGGTGGAGAGAGACCTGAGTGTGGAGTTAAGTTTCTTGTCTAAGGAATTAAAAAACACAAGTTAACTCCAGCATTATATCACTGGTACCCATTTATTCACCTGGGTGAAGAGAGACAGTGTGGAGTAAAGTTTCTTGTCTAAGGAAACAACACAGTGCCAGCACCAGGGTTCCAACTAGAGACCTCTTACTCGGCATGCTAACCATTACGCTACTGTGTCTTATCTACAAACTAGCTTATTAACAATATAAAATAAGTTACAACACTGTTGAAACAACGAACATTTTTACCTACCATGTTCTCATCTGAAGGGCTTTCGTAAGGTTCAGTTCCCATACGAACCTGCGAGAAAGAAATGACCATAATTCTCAAAAAATGCTTGTTTTGAAAGCTTTGAATGCTTTCATTGTCACGAGGTAAATCATATATCAGGTAACCCCAGCAAATGTAAAGGGCTTACAGAAAGGCAATGCATACAATCAAGAATTGTACCCTAACCTCCTATAACCGGTATTCCTAGCTGTAATTCTGTGAGTACTGTTAGTGTCACTTTGCAGAATGACCGTAAGTTCAACATACACGTTAAGAATAAGCTCGTTAAGGCAAATAATATACACTTAATGAATGGTCCCGAGGGAAACAGTTTTGCTTTCCCGAGAGTCCTGATGTTAGTGTATATGTACTCTCCATATTGCACCTCCGCTACTAACATTTAATTTGATTTATTGGATCCAGCGCCCTGACATTTTTAACTCTTGTTATTTCAGGGTTGATGGTGCCCATAAGTTATTATATTTATATTTAATTGTTTTTGTAATTATTTTAGTTCATCAAATCTCTGAGTACAATAAACAATAATTCTTTGTTACGAGCTGACAAGATAATGCAAATCTTAAATTCTAATTAGCCTCATAACCAAACATCAAGAGTTAGCGCTTCAAAAATACGTTCATCAATCGTTTAATTTTTATAACCTTGCATTGGAATAACAAGGTCTTAGAGATTCTTAGCTTATGAATGTAGTAATTTTTTACGAATTTAGAATTTTTAACTTTTATTGGCTGTAATTAACATACGTTATGTATTTTTATCTTTTGAATGTATTAAGACTATTATTATAATATAACTAATATTATTATTATTATCATTAAAAAAAAATATTCTACTTACAAGACCATCATGGTATAAGAACACTCTGAGGGGATCACAGGACGTCACCAGGACATACACTCTCAGATCAAACTTGAATCCTTCCAGGAGAAACGGCTGTAAAACATTAGGGAAATTAAGATCTACGACGGCGACGATTTCGCGATTTGCGACGATTCGACGATTTCGCGACGATTTTCGCGAGTCTTTCGCGATTGTTCAGTTTTATTCACGTCCTACAATATGGGTGAAATATCCTAAAAATAAATTGGTACGAGCGGTTTCAGAGTTAAAATAGAGAATGAGAAATTCTCTGTTGCAGGTTTACGTTGTCGTCAAAACCTCAAATTTGGTAATTTCACGTTGTCATGTGGAGTACCGCCAGAATCCGTGCTGCACGTGCAGCACGATTCTTTATGCTCTTTTAACCAATGATATCATTGTACTGCGGCGTTGTTGTTGCCGTCGCCGTCGTAAAATCTTAAGCTCCCTAATGTCCAGGACACAGTGTGAAACACAGCTTTACGGTGGACTCCTTTTGCCAGGTACAATAAACGCAAGTGTCAAAGTGAACTTAACTGACTTAACGCGCCTTACTGTAATTTTCAATGTTCACCGGAATGCCCCAGACATTGTCCGTCTTTTTGTTTTAGCATGTTAAGCCAGTTTAGTTCACGTCTATACAAAAGTGTAACCCTCTCACTTCAACAAGTGATCAATGATGGAGCTTCTCCATACAAGAACAGTGCATTGTATGGCTACATATTAATGAGAATCACAGAATGATCAACTCAGACAACATGAATTAGACTAACACCAAATTCTCCAAACTAACTCAAAACCAAATGTATTGCAGTCACTTAAGAGAATTGCTACTCAAATTTTGGAAGAAAAGGACATCATAAATCCATCCTTTGAATGCCAGATTATTGGGGCAAACAACTGGAGATAAGCAAAACCATCCAAGCATAAGGAAGTGAGAGCTCAAACACCAGCTAAGAAGAAAGATTAACTCCTTGTTTTTCTAATGTTGTAAACAGTTCAAAAGTTATTTTGGAATATGGCTAGTTTCACATGCTAACAAGATGAAGGGACTTTTGCGTTCTGATTGGCTTTCTAAGTGGGCATATCTTGTACCACAAACCAAAAGAAAACCAAAATTAATGGGCATGTATATGTAATAAGTCGTTTATTGACCAAATTTGAAGTTAAGATGGCTGGATATTGGCCTCACACTATTTTGCCCCCCCCCCCCTCCCCCCAAAAAAAAAACACTCAGCAAATATTATGCAGCCAATGACCTTAATTGCCATCATGCTTGGTCAATAATGCATATATATGTAAGGTGCCTTACTTTGTCAACATATTCTTGTATGACCATTTGTTCATGCGAAGGGACTCGATCGCCATTCCTTATAAGAGAAATCCTGAAAAAAGACACCAATATAAGATAAGGTTTGCACTCTCCTGCATCAAACAAATTAATTATATTAGTAAAAATCTACTAGTATAGTAATGCAAAAGCCACAATCTGATTGGCTGAGCTACCTCAGACTATCAGCCATTAGACAGCACTTGGCTGAAGATCGTTTTCAAACTGGTGATGTATTTGCACTAAAACGAAGATTTGCAGAAAGATTTAGTATTTTTTTTTCAGACACATGATCAATTTACTATGAATTTTAATAAACCAATTATTAGATTATGAGGTGGTAGTTGATGAGGCCAAGTCACCCCATAGAAATTTCCAGCTCAAAATCTAACTGTTACATAGTAATCAAACATTTACCTACCCGTTACCCATGGCACCATTAGCTGGTTTCATGATAAATGTCTTGAGTTTCTTTCTTTTCTTCAGCTCTCTACAGTAACCTTGAAATGTGGCATATCTAATGTTGAAATCACTCATCAAGGAATGAAGAATGTACAATATTGGAAAGAAGTTAGCACCCAGGAAGGGGATGATAAAGAAAATTAAAAGGGGCACTTTTCAGAAATCATTGAAAAACACCTCAATTCAAAGGGTACCAAAATCTTGTTTGATTGGCATGGTTCAACAAAATTTGTATCCCCAAGCTTAAGAGGTACCAATTCAAAGCTTGTCTACCCAAACTGGATGTCAACTCTTTTATTACAGGTGTGTGATGAATGAGACATAGTTAGTATGACGTGTGCTGTGATTGGTCAATTTAGCATACTTCACTGTATGGCATGCTAAATTCAAAAGCTTGTTTTGAGATAATAATAAATAGCATACAAACTTTGCTTTATTGGTCCATACTGTAAGTTATGGATCCTTGTTTTCAAGTACAATAAATACAAAGTTCAAGGAAAAGGGGAGAAGGGCATGATATAGTTAGACTATAATTATATGACCTTTTTAACGAATACATTTTTTAAGATAAAAGATGAAAGCTTACTATAAACAGAGGAAAGAAGGAACAGAGAGGAAAATTGATTTTACAAGGGTTGTGTGACAAAAATTGTGAGGTCTTTCTGTGGCATAATTAAGCACACTTGTGCACACTTGTAGTTTACTTTATCTACTGATAAATGAAATAATTTGCTCTTCACTCAGTGCAGGCAAGGATACTCGGCTGGTAAAACCCAGGTTTGAGGAACAAAGTTGTACTCTTCTGGATGCGCTTTCTGTAATCTGAAATAAGGAATAAAGGGTTTAGTTTGTAAAGAAATTGGTGCCATATTCAATTTGGTGGAAAAAGGAAACATAAAAAGTTAGGGGTATTAAACCGATTGATAAATTAAGTTAGTAAGATAGTAGGGAAACTGATGTAGCCGTTGGTCGTCGGACATGGATACTCCATCTCACAAAGCAATCCAGTTTGCGGTGGTTATTATTATTATAAACGTTTTTTAATAAGGGTGACACTAAATATCTACAGATAATATACACGCGGCCCTCAAAGAAAGAAAACTAAAATATACAAGTCAAATTATAAATCCCTAGCTACGTAGATATAAATGACAAATTCATTTCTAGAAAGCTACCTAAGCCGAAAGAGTCACACTTTGAGTTGGCTACAAAAACCATTGTATGATTTACACGCTTTCATTTCATTTGGCAGGCTATTCCAAATTTTTGCTGCACTGAAGGTAAAAGTCCGCACACCCGACCCTTTTTTAGCTTTCGGAAGTATAATATTGTGAGCCGAATTTCTTGTTCCCTTTGCATGAATTTCGCGGAAAAGCTTAAACTTGTCTCGTAAGTAAGTCGGACATTCTCCATTTAAAATTTTGAAGATCATCTTTGCCTTTGCTTTCTTTACTCTCTCTTGAAAGGGAACAATGTTCAGCTCCTCAAATAACACATCAGAGCGGGCATCACATCTAGAGTCTGTTATGATACGGGCCGCACGTTTCTGCAAGAGTAGCATGGTATTCCCTGATGCAGCTGTTGTGTCACCCCAAATAGTTGCTCTGTAGTCCATTACTGGCTAATTACTGGTTATTATGGCATTGTAATACGCCAGTCAGGCCTGTCTTGTCAGAAATTTTCTTGTCCTCAATAGTAAGCCTAACCGCTTCGATACTTTGGCCCTTGTCTTTTCAATATGGATGGACCACGTTAAGGCATCGTCGATGTGAACACCAAGTAACTTAGTACTTTTGACAGTCTCTATTGGTCTACCTGAGATGGATACATTCAAATACGTATTATTTTCGTCCAACACCCGATGTTTGGAATGGCTGCATACTAGCATGGTGTTTGTTTTCTCAGTGTTCAGAGCCATCTTGTTGTCATCCGCCCATTTGCTGATGACTGCGAGATCTCCCTCCAACGATGTCTTGATTTCTTCCACGCTACGGCCTGCTGCGAATTGCGTCGTATCATCGGCGTAAATGTACATGCTGGTCGTTTTCACGTGAAGAGGTAGGTCGTTAATGAAAATAATGAACAGGAGTGGTCCGAGTATTGATCCCTGTGGTACGCCTGATGTTACTGGCAGAGAGCCTGATAGCTTTCCTTGGACACATACTTTTTGTTGTCGCCCCTCAAGGTATGACTTGAACCAACATAGGCACGCGTCAGAGAAGCCATAAACCTGCAGCTTTTGGAGTAGGACATCGTGATCGACAAGATCAAAGGCTTTCCTGTAATCAATCAGTGTCAGTCCAGTCATGCAACCGCTGTCCATATTCATTAGCAGATGATCAACAAGTTCAATAAGAGTTGTCTCACACGAGTGAAATGGTCTGAAGCCAGATTGGTGCTTAAACAAAAGGTCATGACTATTAAAGAAATGGTACATTGCAAGGTGCACATGACGCTCCACCACTTTAGATATCACTGGTAGGACACTGATGGGCCTATAGTTTCCGACACAGCGGTAGTCACCAGCTTTGAATACCGGGGTCACTCTGGCGAGCTTCCATGATACTGGGAATATCCTCGCGGTGATTGACAGGTTGATGATCTTGGCGAGTGGTTTTGCGATTGCAGGAGCAGCCATTTTCAGGAGACGCGCTGATAAACCGTCTAATCCAGTCGCTTTGTTTGGTTGAATACTGGACAGATATTGCATAATGAAGGATTCCGATATCTGGGGAATTTCGAAAGTTGAGCAAGAAGGCATCTTTGCTTGTACAAACTTTTTCAAGGCTGTTAGGTCCGCATTACCACCACTAGATGATCTATATTTAGAGGCGACTGACGCGAAGAACTCATTGAAGGTGTTGGCGATATCCTCAGGATCATGAATAACAAACTCTTCTCGTTTTAGAGATGACACAGATGGTTTCTCATTTGGTCCCATTGCATTCTTGAGAACGTTCCAGAAATCCTTCGAGTTTTTACTTCTCTCTATCGCGTGTTTGAAGAACGCACTCTTTGCATCCCTGATAGCTCTGAATGCAGCATTTCTCTGTTCTTTGTAACCTGCCCAGGCCTCTTCGGTGTCTACATTGCGGGCTCTTTTAAGTAACCGATCGCGCTTAGTCAGTTGCTCGTGGATAGCTGGAGTCATCCATATTGGCTGCCGTTGTCTTTTCACTCTCTTTTTTACCAGGGGTACGTGAGCATCAGCAACATCTAAGAAGGTGCGGTTGAAGTACTGGACAGCATCCTCAGGATCCTCATACATGTCAAGTACAGTCCATGGGGCATTTAAAAGATCACAGCAAGAAGTACAAGGCCCTACACAGAAGACACGTACAGTACATGTTTCTCTGTGCCAATCTCCTGGAATTGCTGCAAGAGGATACTATGGGTGGTCACAGCCAGGGTTTAATTGTTATGTCCCTAGTAGTTCTGTAACATCCCACCAAATTGATTGCGAAGATTGAGATGTGAGGCAAGACCTTCGGTTTATCGTCCTTATCTGAGAAGACTACATGTAGAAAGTCTAACCATTTGCAAATGCCATTGCAAAGGAAGCACGTTCTCCTCAGTTATTTAAAGACCGGCTGTCAGTGTTGGTCCGGCCGGGGCTTGAACCCATGACCTCCTGCACTGCAGTCCAGCACTCTACCAACTGAGCCAACCAGTGGGCAGTTTTAAACTACTTTAATTATTTAAATTACTACTTACTTTGCCATATTTCTTGCCAGGTTATCTTTTCTACAGATTTCTCCCATACTTGGAAAGTGGTTGATTTTCTAAAGGATCAAAAAGTCATAGTTCGAGAATACAATATATTGCAGTTCACTGTAATTTAATTAACTTTTCACTTCTGAGAGAGCTATCCTGAAGCTTATAATAATCAAATAAAGAAGTCTAGAGAGCACTTTTATAAATAGCAGCCAATTCATTATTGTTTTGTATGACTATGCATGTTAATTAGACCCAATATCCTCATTTTGGAACAAACATTTTATTGAATTTTGCATATCCTAGAGGGTTAGACCAGTATATAAGGCTCATTAATTACCAGCATGAAAACAAAAGAATTTTTTGTTTGGCCACAATTATGAAAATGTTGTTTCTGACAAATGAGCTCGCGAAGGAAGCTGAAATAACTATTTTGTCGGCAGGAGATACAACTAGGCCTGGGCTCCAGACCATGGGGACATGGGTAATGACTGAGCGCTATGCAAGGAACCTACAGGTTACTGTAGGGTATAGCGCGTGGTTGTCATCTAGGCTGCATGCAGAACCAACCATGTTCTTCATCTCCAGTTTATGTTCATTTTTTTTATAGCCAAGTAGGATTGGCTTTGAGCTTGAGCCATGGTTCCTACTCAGATTTCCTGTGCATTTTTTCCCACTGGGGTTGGTTTAAAGCGTGCGTTTTTTGTTTGTCGCAGAGCGGAGACAAAACAAGGTCTATATGTTTGTCTGTCTGTCTTAAGTAATGAACCCAGTTTCTTCAAGACTCAAATAAATGCAATCTACCACTAAACAAACCTGAAAAGACTTGAGTTCAATGATCCTCTCCACAGGCACTGCAGAATCACTCCAGACAAGAAAACTGCAAAGGAAAACAAAAAATAATATTAAATAATCAAACATTGCTGTTTCAGGTCTTAAAAAAGGAAACAAAGATAGCCCAAGATATTGTACAGATTGACTGTTAAAAAAGAACAGGCAGAAATGAAGTTTGAACCAGCAACATAAAGAATTACCATACCAGTGTCAATTCTTGCTAAGCCTATTGAGATAGACTAGCTATCTAAACAGAGTGCAGATCACACTTCATTAGTGCGATCTGGAGTATAACTTTATATAAAGTAAGTAAGTAACGGCTTTTATTTAATGAGGGTAGTACATAATAGTACAAATTAAAGTACTAACAAACTTGTAGCCCTCGAGAGGTCATTTCATAGGAAAGTTACAATCTTCAAAATAATCACCCTAAATTTAGTAATATTTAACAATTATTCGCCAAAGGCGAAGTGATTCTCGGTGAATATTCACTGAGAATCACTGAGCCTGAGGCGAATAATTGTTTTAATATAAATACACAAGTGATTATTTCAAAAAAAAAAAAAGGAAAAGCATTGTACAAGACGAAAAATGTTGTTTCATCAAAAGCGCACGAACAACTGGCAGCCATTTTGTTCGTCGAGGTGATTATCGGCTGATAATCCAAGATAGCGAACCAATCAGAGCGCGCGGTTTTGTATAATCACCTAATCGAGTATGTATACTAATTACCTTTAAAGATGCAGGAAGGAATTTTAGATGAAAATATTTCAGAAAGAGCATACTTATATAACAATTACTCTCTGAAATAAAGGAAACTTCTTCCAAAGCCACTATATTCACCAAGATTGTAATAATAAAATTATTATTAGTATATACCAACGAATCAAGGCTACACTAATTCACATTTCTTGTAAAGCAAGACCTAATACCAGCTGTAGGCCATTCTTTTCTTCAATCAAAATTGTTCACTTGCAAAATGATTTTCCAGAAGCCCTGCTAGCACTATTCACATCATAGGAGGGGAATAATGTTGAATATCCGTAAGAGACATGTATGCATTGCATGACATTTAGCATGACAACAAATAACATCAATTGTGACGGCCAGACTTAAACTGTCCATAAAGTGAGTGTGGATTTAGATTGCCGAAATAGTTGCCTAACACAGTCTGCCACACAACTGCTAAACAACCCAGCCAAACTGTCACAATCTAGATTTATTCACGTTCATCTTGTGTGTCACCATGTGGTCGACTGAAATTGCAAGAATAACGCAGACCATGTGACTAAGCTTAATGTCCCAAAAACTACCCAACTTACAATCTATTCAACAGAACGATAAAGTAGCTAGATAAAATTATTATAACAACCAGTGCGGTGTAAAGAAAACTGAGAATACATGCCAACATTCCCGGGTATAATTCACACCACTGAATATCTTGATCATGCTTATCTCAACTCAACTCACGAGGTCTCTACTCACGAGGTCTCTACTCACGACTGGTCTCTACTCACGAGGTCTCTACTCACAAGGTCTCTACTCACAAGGTCTCTACTCACAAGGTCTCTACTCACGAGGTCTCTACTAAACTAAGACAGTGGTGTCATGTTCATGTACCTTGTACTTAACCGCTTAATAATTAATTGAGTGCGTACTGCGTGGCCTGCACGCCAGCGGTAACATCAATGTTGGACTTTGATCGCCAGTGTGGTGTGAATTAATAGCACATGATGATTATGAGAATTGTGAGTGAATGTGGGAATGCTCGGGGCAGAGTAAAAAAGAAAGAGTTAATTCTTGTTGACAAGGAGTCATTAAAAAGGTACATGTATTATTTGCAAACTTATGATTTATTTGCTGTATAAGCAGTCATAACAGAAGTGGCAATCTCAGATTGCTCAAAATGCCAGGGTTAACGTTGCTGAGTTGGTATCTACTAAATACTATCAGGAATATATTCATGATAGCCATACCAGTTCATGTCATCATCCCTTGTAATATGCATTCCATTTTGAAGACACACCCTGCGCACTACAAAAATACAAGTATTAAAGGCATTTACCATGAGGATTCATTCATTAGTCACATGGAGAAGTATACAGTCATTTTATGCTGTTTTTCCCTTTAAATTTAACCCTTTTACTCCCAGTATCTGAGCTGCATTTCTCTTGAACGAGTGCCATACACTTACTTATTTACCAGTTGAGAGAGTTTAGTGTTAAGTCAACTCTTTAACCTCAGATTGATTGCGTACCCAATTCTTACCATCCATTTTCGGTAAGATTTCCTGACACTGGTCCCTACTTCATTAGGCATGCTGTAGTTGAATTGTCTCGGGAAGTGCACATGCAAACATTTCTGAGAACGACACCGTATGGCTACAGCATGCATAATGAAGTAGGGACCTGTGCGGAGATCATTCCCCATTTTCTTAGTATTGTATTGATAATGAGATGAGAAGTTTATAATTATATTTATCACATCTAGGAGGGGAATAATTGAAGTGGCAATGTTACCAGTATTTTGCTTGTTATTTATCACAGTTTGCAGCTGTTCCTCTAATGCCAGAAGGAATAGTGTACCAGTGGAGTTTGGTCAAACAGATCAATCAGATCCATGCAGTTATTCCAGATGTATTGGTTAAATTCTTCAATGAATTAGGAACCACATTCTCTGTCAGGTCATTTCTGTAAAATTTCAGGGCCTTTTGCGTTGGGTCGCAACAAAAAATAATTGCTGAACATTTTTAATTATAGTCACACATGTTGGATGCAAACCCAACTTACATAAAGCGGAAGTATTTACGTACAGGAAATGTCATTCAAGTTAACATTAAATCGAGGCTGTATTGCATCAGCCACCATGTATATATTTCATAGCCACGTGTAACTTCTAGTTAGTGCGAATGTCAGTGAAAGAAGAACAATAAATGTTTGGTTACAGTTGATCTTGGAGTCTTCAATCCACCGAAGAACAAATGGCCACGCTTGCAACAGGTTATGGGCCCAGCAGAAGGCTCATGTTCGACGGTGATGTTACGAAATACGAACTTTGGGAAGTAAAATTCCTAGGACTTATGAGACTTCAAAAGTTGTACGATGTTCTCCTAGCCGAAGGTGAGCTAGATGACACAGAGACGGAAAAGAACATTGATGCCTTCGCTCAACTGATCCAGTACCTGGACGATCGAAGCCTGTCCTTAATTATGAGGGATGCGAGGGACGATGGCAGAAGAGCCCTCCAAATATTGAGGAACCATTACATGGGAAAAAGCAAACCACGTGTTCTTGCATTGTATACAGAACTAACTTCACTGCAGAAAGCCCAAGACGAATGCATAACAGATTATGTTCTACGTGCTGAAACAGCAGCTGCATCGCTCAAATCCGCCGGGGAGACAGTGAGCGACAGCCTTTTGATTGCCATGGTACTGAAAGGATTACCTGTGGAATACAAAACCTTTTCCGCCATTGTTTCGCAGCGCGACGACAAGATTCAGTTTCAAGAATTCAAAGTAGCCCTTAGGAGTTATGAAGAGACCGAAAGATCTCATATGCCGCCACAAATTGGAGAGGACAATGTTATGAACTGTAAACAGAAACATTCAGCATCGAACGGACATATAACATGTTACTCCTGCGGTCAACCTGGTCACAAATCAAGTGAATGTCGCATAAAGGAACAAAGGAAGAAGATTAATCACCGATGGTGCAGACACTGCAAGTCCAAGACACACAACACAGATGTTTGTCGCAAGAAGGACACAGCGAAAACCGTGAGTGACGATAAGAGGGGCGCTTCATTTGCGTTCAAAGTGACTGTAGACTCTCTTAACGTAACAAGAGAAAATTCCTTATTAGTAGATACAGGAGCTACTGCTCATATTCTCAATGATAAGTCCAAGTTTTTACATTTTGATGATGATTTCAAACCCGAAAATCATTACATAGAGTTAGCTGATGGCAGTAGGGCATGTGGTGTTGTGTCTGCCAGGGGCAGGGCACAAGTTACTCTGCATGATGTAGGGGGTGTTCCCTATGAAGTCTTTCTTGAAGACGCTTTATATATACCTAGTTATAAACAGAACATATTTTCTGTTCAATCTGCCGTTTATAGGGGAAATTCCATACACTTGACACCAGATTCTGCTGAGCTAAGTACACCAGGTGACACCAAATTTGCTATGAAGAAATATGGGAAGTTGTATTACCTCAACTATGCCGATTCCAGTAATGGTGCGCACAGTGCGGAAACTTGGCACAAAATATTGGGGCATTGCAACATGCATGATGTTTTTAAACTAGAAAATGTTGTTGAGGGGATGAAAATAACAACAAAGCCCAAGGGTAAGCCTGAATGTGACACTTGTGTAAAGGGAAAGATGTCACAGTTTCGAAATAGAGAGCCAGATAGTCGTGCAACTGCACCTCTCGAGTTAGTACACACTGACTTAGCAGGTCCTGTCACACCAGGGTCAAGGGATGGTCACAATTATGCAATGGTTTTTGTGGACGATTTTTCTGGTGCCTTTGGGGTATATTTCCTAAAGAACAAGAGTGATGCCATCACAGCAACGAAGCAGTTCTTGGCTGATACTGCACCCTTTGGTACAGTCAAACGATTACGATCTGACAATGGGGGTGAATACGTTAGTGATCAATTCAAATCCTTATTGTTAGATAACCACATCAAACATGAGCTTACAGCTCCCTATTCACCCCACCAAAACGGGACAGCTGAGAGAGCATGGCGATCGCTTTTTGATATGGCAAGGTGTCTGTTAATCGAAGCAGAGTTACCTAAACAGTTATGGACCTATGCTGTCATGACATCAGCACATATCCGCAACAGGTGTTATAATTCCAGAACAGGTAAAACACCTTATGAGTGCTTGACAGGTACCAAACCAAATTTGTCCAACATGCATGTATTTGGTTCATTGTGTCACGCTTATGTACAGAACAAAACCAAATTAGATGCTCGAGCTAAGGAAGGCATTTTTATAGGTTATGATAGGTCCAGTCCTGCATTTCTTGTTTATTACCCTGATCAAAACACCATCAAGAAAGCCAGATGTGTCAAATTCAGTGAGAGATTCGACCATAAAGAGGAAAGTGTTGAATTGTTATCTGATTCAGCTGAGTACAAAGAACCTGAAATGCAAAAGCCTGAGATTAAGGTAGAAAGTGTTAAGCGTTACCCTACCAGGGAGCATGTCAGACCAAAATACCTTGATGACTATGCAACAGGGGAGGAACTTGATCATGAAATTGATGATTTTGCAAATTTTACAGTTGACTACTGTTACACAGCTAGAAATGTTCCACAGTCATATGAATGTGCCATCACATCCCCAGAGTCTGGGAAGTGGAAAGTTGCTATGGATGAAGAGTTAAGTTCACTATGGGATAATGACACATTTGAACTCACCTCCCTACCAGAGGGTCGAACTTCAGTGGGGGGAAAGTGGGTTTATACTATCAAATTAGGTCCCAATGGAGAGGAAAAGTACAAAGCCCGTTTTGTTGCAAAGGGTTACTCCCAGGCCCCAGGTATAGACTATCATGAGACATTTTCTCCAACTGCTCGTTTAACTTCGGTTCGAATGTTAATGCAATTAGCTGTTCAAAAAGGTATGGTTATCCATCAAATGGATGTTAAGACTGCTTATTTGAATGCACCTATTGACTGTGAGTTGTATGTTGAGCAACCTGAAGGTTATGAACAAAAAGGGCCCAATGGACAAAAACTTGTTTGCAAGCTAAAGAAATCATTGTATGGCTTGAAACAAAGTGGGAGAAACTGGAACAGTATGTTACATGACTATCTAACACAAGAAGAGTTTGTACAATCCTTAGTGGATCCTTGTGTTTATGTCAGGACTACTGAAAGTGGTCAAGTAATTTTAATTGTATGGGTTGATGACATAATTATTGCAGGTAGCAACACAGATGTGTTGAAAGAATTTAAAGAATGTCTTATGATGAAATTCAAAATGAAAGATCTGGGTATTCTATCATGGTTTCTAGGCATCCAATTCAAGTGTGGAAATGGGTATGTTGAAATGAACCAAACCCAGTACATAGAAAAGATTTTGTCTCGGTTCAACATGTCAGAATGCAAGCCAAAGGCAATCCCATGTGAGCTGGGAGTAACTAAGGGCAGTACAGTTAATGAAAGCAATTTTGAATGTAGACATTTTTACTAAGCCTGTAACTAGGGTTAAACTTAATAGACTACTTCCATAAATGTTGTAAAGTTGTGATTGAGTGGGGGTGTTGGATGCAAACCCAACTTACATAAAGCGGAAGTATTTACGTACAGGAAATGTCATTCAAGTTAACATTAAATCGAGGCTGTATTGCATCAGCCACCATGTATATATTTCATAGCCACGTGTAACTTCTAGTTAGTGCGAATGTCAGTGAAAGAAGAACAATAAATGTTTGGTTACAGTTGATCTTGGAGTCTTCAATCCACCGAAGAACAAATGGCCACGCTTGCAACAACACAAAGGGCAATAAAAGATCTTTTGAAACCTGTCTGAATAGTTGGGGTAATTTGAAACTGCGACAATTTCTTCGAAGAATCAAGAAATTAATTCCACACACTGAATTACAGAAAATCGGACCCACATAAGCAATCAAAAATAAATAGTAATTTTTTTTCACACGTACACTTGAAATACAGTAAAAACCACAGTGTATTCCACAAATTAAACAAGATTAAACAAACACGAATTCAATGACGCTCTTGTAACTTGTGCGGAAAGCGTTTCTTGGATTAATAAATGAGAACAGAGATAAATTTCAAGTTAAACGAAAATTTTACTTACCCACTTCGTATTTTGTTCCCGATAAATTTGCTGTAACTCGGCGCTTCTTAACAGTTCTTTTCTTGTTCGAGTTGTTTGCCACGCGCGCCCGAACATGGTTGCGGTTACTCGGGCTTCGCTGATGCACTTCTTCGTCGTCGAATTCATCAGTCACCGAAGCAGCACATTCCTCGTCTTTCCGACTGATTTCCGAGCCATCGTTGGAAACAGAAGAATCAAAGCAGTCCTGGTTTTTTGTCATAGGACTTAAATTTTCAGCTACCTCGCCGTCAAAATGGTTCGAAACGATCTTCGTGCGAAGAGACAGCGGCATGTCCATAACAAACCTTGGAATTTTCGCGGTGACATAAACAACGGAAAAAGCGTTCGTTATCTTTCATTCTGCGGCCATTTTTGTAACTCTAAAATACAAAATTTTCTCGATTATTAAGAGAAACTCGCCTTAAAGGGAAAATTTCTTATTTGAGAGGAATTCTAAATGAAAATCTCATTCGAATTATTGTAGCTCCAGCTTGACGTCATTGCTATAGCAACAATGGTCAAGGAGTCCGTAACGCTATTCAAGGAAACACGGGCATTCGAAGCAAAATTCATGAACTACAAAACTATTTTACACTGCAGATGTTTCAGAGAATATCAAGCAGTAGAAGTTTAATTTTAATAAAGCCGTTTTGCCTTTGCTGTCCTTGTTGAAGGCTGAGATTCTGTGTCCCTTTGATGTGGAACTACACGACGCATCAGTACAAATACCGAAGGCTCAATTCTAGGACAGGACACCAGTTTAGATGAATAGGAAGTTTTGTCCAATTCGCAGGAGAGATTATTTTGATTCTTAGGTCAATCAACTTTTTATCGAGAATGGACGACGCTGAGTTGACTTATAAGTTTTGGAGAATCCGTAAGACTGTAATGCAGGTAATTTTTGCTTTGATTTCTCTGCCGACTCCTTTGATCCGTGGACGAATCAAGCACGTAAACAACTTTACTGTGCATAATCTCGCACGTGTTTGTGGCGGGCAGAACCCTGATTTACCCTATTGCTGCGAAACGTTTATTTGTAATGTGTAGATGTGCCACGACAGAGGCTACTTGGTCACACAAGATGAGTTGGATCAAACCGCAGAGCAGTTTAAAGAGCAGTTTGGTGACAGGCCAAGGTAAGATTAAAGAGAATATTCAACAAAGGACATTAAATTGATTGTGTTTGTTATGTTATTATCAAAAATCTACAGACTGGAGATCATACACTGTGGATCACTGGAATGAATATTATTGGTTATATGTCACTGTGTGGTTTAACCCTTTCACTCCTAATGTCGGAGTACATGTAGCAATTCTCTCAAGCAACTTCTATGCATTTGGTTTTAACTTAGTTTGGAGAATTTGGTTTCAGATTGATTTGTGATATCTGAGTTGATCATGTCTGTGATTTTCATTAACAATTAGCCATACATTGCATTGTTTTTGTATGGAGAAGCTCCATGCTTATCACTTCAGTTAATTTTTGCTTTCTCTCTTGGGACAGTGAAGGAAGACCATCAAGGAGTGACTTGTCCATTTTAGTGGCCCATAACGATGACCCAACAGGTAATGCTGATACCCATAAAACAATGACAGGGTGCTTGTCGCACCTTTTCGGGTCCAAAATTTGTGAATTGATACCTCTTTGGGTGCAAAATCCTAAATATAATGACCACTGACTGAATAATTGCGAGACCTTTTGGGATAAGTTTCCAACTTCAATACGCTTGAGATCTGCAGCATTGCTGTCAAAACTTTTAAGAGTAGAAAGTATTTGATAGATTTGTTTCGATCGTTATCAAGAATGATCAAAGGATTACTTTTTGTGTTGGTTTTGAATTGGTACACGTATTTCTTGTGGGTAAAAATGTTTTTGAGCCACACCAATCAAACAAAATTTTTGGTACCTTTTGGGGTGTATTTTTTTGGAAAATTTCCAACAAACGCCCCTGCATTTTTTATGTGAGCCACCCCCTTTAATCTCAGGACTGAATTGTAACTACTTGGATTGCATTAAGTAATGGTTCATCTAAAAGGTAGGCAGGCGTACGGCAAAACTCATTAAAAAGGTGCGAGTAATTAATTGTTAATGCCATATAAATTGCCTCATTGCATTGGCTAATACCAAAACAACCCTGAAAAAAAAACAATGAAAAAAATTTAAAAAAACCCCTCATTTTTAGACTTTGTCTTTACCATGCCCTTGTTGTCTGTCTCTCGGCCAAATTTGGGTTTTACTCTATGCACCAATTAGCACCACAAAATTAACTGACATATTGCAGAGCGCTATTGTTTTTCTGCCTTCTTCTTAGCCGGACCATTACTTAATTTTGTAAGAGTCTATATTATTAGAATACATGTAATTTTAATGTTATTTCTTTTTGTAACTGCAGATCAGATGTTTGTGTTTTTCCCAGATGAACCCAAAGTCGGAATAAAAACAATCAAACAGTAAGTTGAAACCTACTTAACCTACGGTATGTGCCAGAGGGCATAAAGGAAAGACAAACTAAGTATAAACTACCTATGGCATTAATTTACCCTTTAAGCTCCAATATCAATTTTCATTTTCTCCTAACTGTTTTAATATATTTGTTATGGTTTTAGTGAGAAGAATTTGTTTAAATATCAATACAACTCCTTTTTGGTGATCGCTTTCGTTTTTCTTATGACATGAATGGTTGATGAACAGTGAATATTGTAATGAGAAATTGGATGCTGGTCACTACTGGGACTTAAAGGGTTAAATGGCATTAAAATTCAATGTTATACTGTGGTTCATTTTGTCACAACTTTTTCAATGTGTCACACCAAAAAAGGATGGATAAAGAGCTCAAAGTTGTTGTATTTAATGTGTTTTGTTATATCTCTCAGTTAGTATGCGTGCTGTGGTTGGTCAGTTTAGTGGGCCGTACTCTACTGTATGGGCCGCTAAATTCAACAGTTTGTTTTAAAATATAATAAATATTTTACAAACCTTGTTTTCCCAGTCCTTACTGTAAGATACAGATCCTCGTTTTTTTCTGCTCGGATTTATGGCTCGCTTGCTTGGGCCATAAATTCGCAAGGAAAATACTCGGTCCGTGACTTACAGTACAGACCTCAAACTCAGTTAATAAGAGATATGTGTTACCTCATTTTGGTGGTTGGTATGCAAAATTCTTGGGATACAACAGTCCACTGTTTGCAGACTACAGGTAATCCTCTATTGTTTGCAATATTTGTTGCAGATATTGTAATAGGATGCAAGAGGAAAACATCAATAGAGCGATCATTGTTGTACAAATGGGAATGACACCATCTGCAAAGCAGGTATTACTCAGAAATCATTGCTTCTGGAAAACGTTGACCAACATAAGTGATTGCAGTTGTTATAAATTTAATTAGAAAACAGTCCTAAGAAAATACGCGCGCTGATTGGTTAGAATTCGTGTTTCTATAACTCGATAGAAACACAGAACTTAGCACGAGCTGTTGACAAAATGATGACGCGGCAAAGAGAATTTACAGTTTGGTCATCAAAGTTAACAAGTTGTTTTCCTTTTTTTCGTCGAGGTGTTTTCTAAAAGAAATAGAAAACATGTTCTTCGGGTTTCTATCGAGTTATAGAAACACTCGTGAAAGTTTGGGAGAACTCGAAAAAGCTGTGGAAACACTCGCCTGCAGCTCGTGTTCCCACAGCATTTCTCGTTCTCCCAAACTTCCACTCGTGTTTCTATAACTCGATAGAAACACGGTACATGTTTTCTATTTCTTAACTAATACATGTAGAAAATGTGGTGTACCTAAACATAAGCTGATGGTACCACAGTTGAAAGAAACATTAATGGTAGGATATGACTGGTTAAGTCAGTGTCAGTTTATGAAAATAAACTTTAAAACAAATTAGTATAAATACTCAGGTGATTATACAAAATCGCGCACTCTGATTGGTTCGCTATCTCGGATTATCAGCCGATAATCACCCCGACGAACAAAATGGCTGCCAGTCGTTCACGCGCTTTTGATGAAATAAAACGTTTTCATGTTGTAAAATGTTTTTCTTTTCTTTTTTGAAATAATCACCTGTGTATTTATACTAAAACAATTATTCGCCTCAGGCTCAGTGATTCTCGGTGAATATTCACCAAGAATCACTTTGCCTTCGGTGAATAATTGTTAAATGAAAATATTTTGAATAATTTACATGCATGTTGTTTTTGTCAGGCCCTTGTTGACCTAGCTCCAAAATACATTCTTGAGCAGTTCATGGAAGCAGAACTTATGGTGAACATCACAGAACATGAGGTTTGTTGTGGAATACTGGGCAAAGTGTATTGAGGGTGTTGGGGAGGGGGCTTGTCAGTTGTAGTGGTAATGGGAAGAGAACTTGCAGCGTAGTTAAAAGAAATGTGCATGTTGCAACCAGGTGGATGATCCTGAAGACATACTCTGATGCTACGCTGGTATAAGACAGTGATTGTAATTTAAAACGTTACAATTCAGTGCCGTAGCAAGGGTGAAATAAGTGGGGGGGGGGGGGGAAGGCATGGAAGATAAAACTTTATTTTCAACATTTTATACAGGTCTGATTTTACTTTTTGGGAAAAAAAATGGGGGCACGTTCCCCCCCCCCCCCCGACCATCCCCTTGCTATGGCACTGCAATTTTCTAATCTGACATCTCAACATTTCTGTCTTGTGTCTGTACCTGCTAACTCTCCTGTTTTTCTTCGAAGTCTCCAAATTTTTCATCAGATCTCTTGGTCTCCTGGTTAGAGCAACAAATCTCTCAGGAAATACCTACTGTGGCCATTTTTTAAATTTTTGTCATTAATTTCATTATTTTCTAGTTGTTAAAAAGGACAACTGAAACAAGAAGTGGATTTAGTGCTCTTGTTTTGGCCGTTCTCGATCAGCCGTATCAAAATCTCGGTAAAAGGGTAAATACTTTCAGGCGGTACTGTACATGGTAGAAAGTTGGCTCAGTTTTGAAATGCTGTTCCAATGGAGAGATGTCAGGAACATTATTTTGGAAGACCTTCGTGTGATTTTCGGAAAGTGTTTAGACGTCTCCAGGTTTTTGCAGGCCTGTATGAGTTATATATCCTTACAATGTTACAACTGCATGTTGGAGAATAAAGTCCTTGTTATACCAGTACATGTATCTTCAAGTTGTTAACTTGTTAACTTCACTTAGTTGTGGAAGTAAAATTTCTTTGCTATCACAGTGACCTAATATTTTTATGCATTTGATGGTCTTTGCAGTTGGTTCCAGAGCATGTCTTGATGACTCCAGAAGAAAAAACTGAACTATTACAAAGATAGTATCCTTTGGTCACAGTAAAGTAAATTACAAGGACCCTTTTATGGGAGGGAAAGAAGGGCTCTATGTTTTCTCTGTCTGAATTTCACTCCATTTCATCTTCAAATTTTTGCAACTTTGAATGGCACTGACACCCCCTTGTATATAAACCCTGCTTGTTTGAGTTTTCCGGATGGTGGCTTTGTGCTGTTTTCTTTGGCAATCAAATAAACTGTACACTCTTTCTTTCCACGAAGGTGTATAAATGGGTACCAGTGATATTATGCTGGGGGTAACTTGTGCTGTTTCCTTAGACAAGAAACTTAACTCCACACTGTCTCTCCACCCAGGTGTATAAATGGGTACCAGTGATATAATGCTGGGGGTAACTTGTGTTGTTTCCATAGACAAGAAACTTAACTCCACACTATCCCTCTCCCCCCCAGGTGTATAAATGAGTACCAGTGATATAGTGCTGGGGTTAACTTGTGTTGTTTCCTTAGGCAAGAAACTGATCTCCACACTGTCCCTTTCCACCCAGGTGTTAAATGCTTTTTGATTTGTGTGCACCTTCAAATTTTCATACCTTACTTTCAATAAATTACAGCCAAGTAAATTCTGCTTGCTTTTGTTTCCTTTTCTTTGTCTTTGCTTTCTATTTTCTGGGGATATAGTTCATGCCAGTATGCCATATAGTCTCCCGCACCATTGTGATGGGCGCGGGAGACTATATGGCATACTGGCATGAAGTATAAACCATCTTCTTGCTTGTTTGTTGTCACTTGACCCAGATCTACCAGCAAACTCAAAGAACATCAACTTCCTCGGATCCAGTCCGGTGATCCCGTAGCGCGGTATTTTGGTCTCAAGCGAGGACAGGTGAGCCAGTGACTCTAGTGACCCTCGGTTTTTTATCACCCAAAAATTTCGTAGTTTATCCATTTTACTTCCACTGTACTCTAATGTTGCTCATTTTACTGGGCTTTCTCAAACTTCGGCATTTGTTGAGAATGTTTAATAAATAACAGTAATCTCTTGTTAGGTTGTGAAGATAATCCGACCGAGTGAGACAGCGGGCCGATATATCACGTATAGACTGGTCGTGTGATAACAAAAATTCAAGATCACAGTTCATTCAGTACCTGAAGACGTGGGGGGCGTTGGGAAAATGGACCCGTTTTACATGAAGTGTGGTTCAAATGGTACACAACATACATTTGTAACAGGAATCTGCCTGTCATCGTTGAGTTTTTTTTATCCGGGCGTCGACCATAGAAGTGAAACCGTTTTCTTTGATCAGTTGGCTTTCACTCGGCAAAAAGCGAAACATGTAGAGCGTTGCTAGACACGTTTTCAACTGTAGAATAAAATGATAATTGAAGTCACCAATGAAGAAAGAAATAAAGAACTCCAGACTCTAACTTGAGCTTTGTTTGCTCACATCTCCTTTTCTTAAATAGACTTCAAAAGCAAGTTTCAATTCACTGTCAAAATTCATGTGGCGGTTTCCATGGTTTTACATTGCTGCGATAAGCGATTGGCTAAAGGATCTTGCGCCACTTTAACCCTCTCAACAGTGACCGACGTGAAACTTCTCCTTACAATTCCAATTCATTAACAAGCAAACAGATTATGATAATTGAGAAAATGATCAACTCAACGACACAAAATTGACCAAACAAATTCTCCAAACTAGCATAAAAGGGAAAGTATGTTACGCAGTAAGGAGAATCAATTTTGAGATCTTGGGAGTAAAGGTTAATCAACGAACCAGAAGTGCACCAAAAGGTGCGACTTGTGCGCACGTGGTTTCGCGCATTTTGTGCTGATGTCGTCATGCTATGAGTTTTTATTGGTTTAATGGACCGTGTTGCCTTCGGCTGCGATTGGCCACAGGGATTTAAGGACATTGGGGGGTTTTGCGATAGTCATTTGAAATCCGCTCTCGTCTTCCCCCTTATTCAGCGTCCATCCTTGGCGAGTGCCATACTCTTTAATGAGTGTCACACACTTCCTGTGATGTTAGATTATGACTTATTCAGATTAGATTATGACCGACAACAATTAACACTTAATGACTGGTCCCGAGGGGAACACTTAATTTTGTTTCCCAAAAGTCAACTTGAACTTTTAAGGAGGAGAGGCGATAGGTATGACAAAAAGGTCCAAATAAACGTAATAAATGCAGTAGCCACATGCATGCAATGCTTGCCTATTTTTAAACTCAGTTCTGATTATGTACAGTTCTCATCCTCGGGCCCAGGAAGGAGATTATTAATCACACAGGAAACACGAAGTGTTTATGTTTGTAAAACAATTTTAATTGAAACTGTATCCCTACAGATGTAACACTCGACAGTTAAGAACACACGAAGACAAACCACAAAAGCCACAAGGTACGAGCAAACTTCGATTTTGAATATTCACTGAGTTTAGAGGCGAATGGAACCAAGGAATAGCTTTATATAAATCTGAAACGTTAATAAACAACTTTGTTTTCGCCTATTGCAATCCAATATGTAATATCTCTTTAATAACTTCATTAAAAGTCAATTTTCATAAATAAATTAGATTCCAAGAAGAGCTATTTATGCTGTCACGTAACGGTTCTTGAAAGTCACTAGGAGTCGCGTTGAGTGATGTATAACAGTTGCGTGACAACCCAAATAGAGGCTGTGTAGAAGACTAGAATTTATTCAAATCTCTCTTTAACTAACTGCATTAGTTTTTTCTTGCCCCGGTACAAAACTTTCATATTGTTTATGAGCGCTCTGAAACGGGTAGTCCCATCAGAAGCAAGGAGAAATGTCTCCCTGGCCTTTGTTAAGAAGTCCACAAAGTCTGTGTAATGCTTTGGACTGATATGATTTAACCGACTATGGACAGTGTTCACGTATGCACTAATTGTCGCCTCCATGAGTTGGCGCAGAGGCTCTTCATTGCAGCTAGAGCCACAGTTTTCCTTTTCACATATGCTCCAGTACTGATCGATCTGGGCTTCGTTCGCTGTGGGTCCCATGAATGCACATCGAAAGAGCAGATCCGATAGCACTGTAGGACAATGTACTGCCTTGATAATAAGTGGTATTATCTGACTGAGCTCAACATAGCCAAGTGCCTGGGACAAAGCGCACGCCCAGTGAACGTCGCCTATTGATGGGTGGCTGTCTTGGTTGTACGCAAGGGTGAAATGTTTCATGGCCAGGGTAGTGAGCTTGAACGCCCTCTGGGGGTAGCCCCGGTGATCCATGTAACGCGCTATGGCAAAAAGCTGGGTGGGTGGGATGAGGGCGGCAGACTCCACCACCAGGCGGTACGCGGCCTCGAAAGCCACGGGATTTTTCTCGCACAGAGTCAAAGCAGAAAGCGAACAACGCTGAGGGTCTCGGCTGGCACACTGGAGGGCGAGCGCCCGTGCACAGCAGAACAGAGCCTCCTTTTCAACCACGGACAGATTGAGTCTTGTGGCAGTGGAAGACGCCATAACAGTGGTAGCCACATGCGATGTTGCCTCAGTAGGAGTGAACAGTGAACTCCAGTTCTTCATGATGTGACTCAATGCAGAGGTTCCGACTTCAACGGCGCACTCAATCGACCACTGCACCATCTCACGGCGTCGCCAGTTCTGGGATACAAGAGTCATTTTCAACACTTTCAATCCTAGCTCCATGGCAACGCGAAGCATTTCTGTATCGCATGCGTCACTCGAGTGACCGCTGGCTAGTTTCAACGCGTCCTGAGCTAGACGGAACAACTGAGGGGCAGAGTGCATGTGTTGTTGAGACGTTTCTAACACAGCACGGAGATGGTCCACAGAGTCGTTTGCGGCGTTAAGCAGGCGAGACGCCAACTCGCACTGTTGAGACTGCAAATGTCCTAACGTATACAATCCCGTAGATCTCTGAGGGCGCTCCTCGCCGTCTGCAACCTCCTCAGAATAGTTGCGCAGAGCCATAAAACGCATCGCCCTTAGACCCAGTTTAAAAGCCAGCTCCAAGTCTTTCTCTGCAAAGATGTTGAATAGAAAACGCGCGAATGTGTGCATGGGAACACTTCTGTCCTGGACCCCAAGTCCCAGGCCACTAAAAGGTCCACTCATCAGAAGACGTTCAGTCTGTGATTTGAGGACTGGGTATAAAACATCGTCAAAAGTCAAAAGATTAAGCTGAGCGATCAAGTGTTCTTCCTGCCGACACGCTTTGTCTTGAGCGTAGAACCCCACAGGAATTGTACGTTGTTGTCCAAGTCCCATTAGCGCCACTTCAAGCGCCAACGTTAAGTACGTTTCTCCGCTGTTCTCGCGTCCCGGAAGAGGCACATTAGAATACCGTCTCAAATCGGGTTCAAGAGTTTTGTTGCGACGGCTATCCGTCTCGTCCGTTGTTTCCACATCGGAGTCTTGTTGTTCAACAGTCGCTTCCATGAGCGTGTCATACAACACAACAATGGGGTCCAGCTGATGTCCAATCCACCCCTCGATAAATTCACCATCACAAAGGTCGTCAAATGGTTTATCCTCCATGTTCTCCTCGTCGCACTCCTTCAACAACGCTTGTAACTTCTCTACCTTCTCTAGCTGTTCCTCTTTCATACCACGTGCCACTGCCACGGCCAATCGCAACGCTTGCTCAGGATAACCGTGTGCACGCAAAGCGTCCACTCGAGCTGCGGCCAATGGAACATCCTCTAAGGAGCAAATCACGAAAATCCAGTTAGATTCTGGTTAAACCTGATCTTTAAAAACAGTGTCATAATTTGCGATGGATGGTTTATCCATGCGTTTTTAACCCTTTCACTCCCAAGAGTGACTTTATAGATTTTACTCAGTCTAACGCCAGACGATTTTATTCGTCAAATGGAAACCCCTTGGGAGTGAAAGGGTTAAAAAACTATCTCCCTTAAACTCAAATTAAAATTAACATTCCCTCACCTTTCCATGTCAAAAGTTCGTGCTCTTTGTTGCTGTCTTCTCCGCCAATGATGCATCTCAACGTATGCTCGTCCCAGTCTAGGTCACAAGCATTCACAGCTCTAGAAAACACAGTGTGGCGTTGAAACGACTCATCCACTATCTCGTCCTCATCCACGATTTGAACATCCGGGTTTTCCAATGGGCAAACTTCCTGTTTACTCCAGCTTTTCAGCTGTAGCTTCCACGCGGCTTTCTCGGCACGAGTACTGTCTGGGTTCAACACGACACACACCCACAATGCACCGAGTTGATCCCAAAGCTGTCTGCACTTGTCATTCATTGAGGTGCCCTGTTCTTTCCATATTTGGAGGCGTGGATCAGCCAGAAACTGCTCTGTAATGAGTCTCAGCATGCGGGAGCCATTGTTGTCATGGACACGGAGCATCTCACGCACCTGGCAAATATTAACGATGGAATAACATAAGACGATGATTTCAGCTGAATTTCCTCCATGGAGCTTTTACAGCTAAGTATGGTAAGTACGTAAGTATCAAGTGAGAATTTATAAAGTTCTAACTCTCTGTGGATCATATGCGATGTGACCATTCTTTGTAAAGCTACTGAACAGTACTGTACTGTGGTACTGTTTGTTTTACTATACCTTGTGGTTCTATCTTTTTCATCTGTGGATCAAACCATGCAGTGTGACCATTCTTTGTAAAGCTACTGAACAGTACTGTACTGTGGTACTGTTTGTTTTACTATACCTTGTGGTTCTACCTTTTTCATCTGTGGATCAAACCATGCAGTGTGACCATTCTTTGTAAAGCTACTGAACAGTACTGTACTGTGGTACTGTTTGTTTTACTATTAAGTGTGGATGTAACTTTTTCATCTGTGGATCAAACTATACTATGTGACCACTCTTGGAAAGTTACTGTTAAGTGGCATTTCGTCGTTTCAAATTGGCAACTACGTACACTACGTTGTTAAAGAACGGTCTAGTATAAACACAGAATGTCTTCGTACCTTTGCAAACATCGACAGCAGTTGCTTTCCGCTTCCATAGTATCCTCCTTGAGACAAATAATTCCTAACTTGCTCTCTCACTTGTTCTGCATCTAAGTGCCAACAACTTTCGTCTTCAGCACTGGCGCCCGCGGTGGGATCAGGGGCACCGGGGAGGCGGTTTATCTCCGAAGATTTACGTAAAATTTCATCGGCCAATCGCTGAGCAGTCGGTAAAACTTCGGTGTGATGTTCGGTGATAAGATACTGTAAAAGCTTTTGAAGTTGTTCTCGGTTCATTTGAAGCAAAGTCTCGGAGATTGGGACGCGAAGAGTAACTTGTTCAGGATTGCGAATCCGAAAAAGTGAAAGAGCTACAACATGGGAACACCACAGAATGTCTTTGTTCCCGCACGTACATGATACCGCCGTTATTTTACATCGATCAAATCCGATAGACACGTTGTATTCCTCAGTTTGTTTGCCATATTGAGTTTCCTCTTGCTCAATTACTTTTCCACTGAGCTGAAAGCCTGAAGGAATAAATAACAATTAGAAACAATGAAAAAGGCAATTAGAAACCTGAAAAAAATCGGTCTTCCAAGAAATAACACAACTACACTAGGGGAACACGCCCACCACAAGTTAACAGCCAAAAGTGGATGAATTCTCGAAAATCTCAATGAATCTGTTGCTAACTGGCACCAGAGTTGAGACGCACAAATACAATAACCACCGCTGAAGTTTCTCATGAAATCCACTGATAAATCAAAATGTCACAGGGAGGAGGGACCCTTTTCAATTGATGCAAATCAGCCATTCTTTCGCAGACGTCGTTCATTTGAAATGTCTTAAAACTCCTTTGTCAATCTAGACCGCAATTAAATGGCGATTATTAGATAACAGACTAGTGTCGCCGTATGTTGTCGGCGGTCCATGTATTGGTCGGTCATATCGTAAAACGCCCAATGTCAATAGTCTCATCCATACAGCATTCACTCTAAAAAAAAAAAAATACTGAACAAAATGCTCGCACACTGACTTAGGAATGTGTGATGCAGAAAACAGTATTGTCCGGTTTTCCATCTTCTTTCTGCACGAAATCGGAAAGAATTTCGCAACCACAAGAGAATCCGTTCCGCTCCTAAAAACGCATCGTAGTATTAACGCAAAAAGGAAAACACATTTTCTGAACACGAAGTCTGCCTAAAAATAATACTTGAGACAACAAAAACTGATGTCGAACTTTAAAGAACGCTCATTTAGTTGAAGGTTTGACCAGTTGATGATTGTTGCAAGTGGCAAAAAAAAACAGACGCAGGATGCGCGAAAGTGGTAAAAATCGCAAGAGCAGTCAGGGCGTTTCCCACCGCTCACAGTGCCCTGTCTTCGTCATCAAAAGACAAGAAGTTACGCTAAACCAAATGCGTCGTGACATAATTCCATAATTCACAGCTCAAAAAAGAAGCCGTTATTGTCCAGGACAAGACAGCTCGTAGCTAATTAAGTTTTAAAAACCAAACATTGCAGGACGAGTGTATTTGATTTTTGTAGGGGCATTTTCGTAACTTTCCCTTAACAAAAACCTTTTTCTATGCAGTGGCACCAAAAGCCACTGTCAATTTATTCACAACCGGATTTCACTCCATGCCGACTCTTACTAAGCCTGGGAACGTTAAGACTATTCACTTTAGATTTATCATGTGGACAAAATCTATACTTTATCCCTGTCCTACAGAGCCGCAAAGTATAAGAACTTTGTTTCTTAGCGGATAACCATTTGAAAGCTCTTTTTACTAGCATATCTAGAGTTAAAACCATCTTTGTAATTTCTTGCTGGCAATCAGTAATTCTTACGGCTACAAAGGCCAGAGTGCGGGACCAACGGAAATTGAAGTTTGTAAACGTACAAACCTAGAATTAATGTTCCAAAAAAAAGAGAGAGATTTCGAGTAAAGAGTGGCAGAATGTATTGAACGCAGTGTTAAAGTTGAGCGTGTGAAATGCTTTGTACAAAATCCCAGGTCAAAATTAATCACTTCAAATCGGATGAATCGAAATAGCGAAACTCTGCATTCAAAACTTCTGTAAAATGACGAGATAGTCATCGGCAAGTAATAATTGAAATGCAGGATAAAATGTAACTTCTCTAATAATTTCGACAGTGTGATCTTGAAGACCCATTTCTATTTTTGATTTTACGATGAAACTGGTAATTTCGGAAATGCTGAGTTTTATCGACCAAAATTTTCCTAGAAGAGAATCGAAGAAAGTTTATAATTCGAAAAAATTCCCAGAAATTAAAACTATTTTCATTGGAGTCAAAAATCTTAGGGTTGGAAGAAAACAATGTGAAGAAGCAATATTCAATGACATCGGTCAAAACCGCTTTTCCCTCCTACTTAAAGCGCTAAAAATTCATTGAAATTTTCGTGGTAAATAAACAAAAAAGGGAGGCCAGAACGCGCTGGATTTTCACTAGAATGCAGAGAAACACAACAGAAATTTAAAGAAAATAATCCCTTGGCAAGATTTGATATCAGTAGCGATAACATAAAAGTACTTTAAAGCCGGAATCTTTGTCCTTACCGGGACTAGTAAATAGATACTCCACTGTGAGGGTCATTTAGTTGTGTTGTATAGAAGGGTTGCTAGACTATCTGGCGCTAGCTCTCGGTAGGGTGAAAAAACACAGAAAATTAACACGGAACAACACCTTTCTTTTCAAAAATCTCTAAAACGTCTGTTTTAAGGATTGCCAGGAAATTTTAGAGCTTTTCAAGCAACAACTCCTGAAATACAATTTTACTTAATAAATAAACGCAGGGGTGACTGTTATGTTAGCGACAAGCCGTGTTTACGATGGGGTGCAAGGAGAGAAAATTTACTCACCAACTTGGAGAACGTCTCGCACGGCGTTTTCTTCTAGAAGGTTCAAGCCACGTTGAAAAGGAAGCCGTTTGGCGTCGTTGTGCGAAACTGTAGCATGTAACGATGAATACATACAAATGTCTCTCTCGTTTCGCGGAAATGACCAGTATACTACTCTCAGTTGCACCGGTTCGGGAATTGGAGCGATGCGCTCCTCAACATACTGAAAAGGAATATTTGCAGCCACGCATTGAGCGCTCAAGTCCAGAAGTGAAAGAGGACAGACTCTGTTGGTTTCCTTGTGAAGTTTCTGAAATTTGTTGGCTTGTCTACACGGAGAGGGCGCTCTCGAACGTTTTCGCTGGTTTGCCATCGTCGCAAATGAATGTTCCCACTAGCATGCGCCGACGATTTCATTCAAGTGTAAACACAATAACAAGTGTTGAGAATAAAAGACACCCCAGGTAGGGAGCCCCTGTGGTCTCTTCAATGAGGTTGCAAGTTAGTTCACGTTGAGAAAATTTGTTACTGCCAGCTCTGTTCTTCTCAGCTCAAAGTTCCTGTCCTTTCGCCTCGAAGTCGTCGCGATGGTCTGACAAACCAAACAAGAACATATATGAGATAAAATGCTCACATCACCTCGTGCCAGGCTTATGGCATCATTAATTGATGCTGATGTACGAGTTGATTCTCCTTACCGAGTTTGGCAGTCCGAAACAGGTAGTCTCTCTAGGGAATTTCTGGTGTTGTTAGGTGTTTGTGTACAGTTGAGCTCAGGTTGAGGCACAAACTAGCATATGATTCTGACCGAGTTATCAACGCTATTTGACAAGCGGTGCGAGCGGTGGGATCCCTGAGTGTTAATCCTGTCACATATCAAAACGCCAGAAGGTTTACTTAAGATTTCGAATCCTTAGCAAGAGGCTCCGAGTTGACGCGAGTTACAAGATAAACCGCTGAAAGTGGCGACACCAAGTCTGGGAACCCCCGGCACGTGTAGCCAGCAACCGGGATGATTGACACATCTGTATTATTAAACGTGTAATTAAATTAATAGAAATATACATTGCGGACATTACGTCACTAGGGGTGAGATTAGGAAAAAAGCTCTCACCGAGAAATACAGGATGACTCGGGGAGCAACCGACACCAGGCAGCCAAGGAATATAAAAGATGAAATGATCTAGCTTAAGATAAGCTTACAAACAAAACGAACTTGTAGGTTTTTTTGGTAACTAACAGCGTAATGACTTCAGCGCGAGTCTATTGTGTGACAAGCTAGTTGATATTCATTCCATTTGCTCGCCCCAGGAGAGTGGTGGTGTATTTTCATGGCCGGCTCGCTGGCGCCACGATTACAATGAGTCCCAGCATATGTATTTCAAATTTTAATTACCCGGTGTTTAAAGCCATCTTTGTTTACCAGCGTCGGAAAAGCTCCTCACATACATCAACACGTTCTCGATGCTCGAAGAAAAATGTTTTCCCCTGTGTTGAGGATTTTTTTTCGCGAAAAGTGTTTCGGTTTGGGTAAGAAATATACCGAAATCGGCGATTTTTGTCACCGGAAGCTCCCCGACAAACCGTCTCCAAGAGCTTATGAGCGACCGATTAAGCATTGTGGGGAGCAAGGACTGTTTTGTGATGCGGAGACACACTGTCGCCAGCCACAATGGAGGTCCGTTGATTGGAGGTCTCCAAGCCAGCTAATGTTGAATTTGTAGTATTTTGAGAATTCACGGATAGCTGATGGCCTGTGTATTGGCCACCCCGCATGGATAGCTGGCTTGTGTTTAGAATGACAATTAGCAAAATGTGAAAATCTTCGACTAACCGACGCCAGTCTCTACGAAAGCTTGTGGCTCAAAGAATTCAGGTATAAAACGATGTGGGTTTTTTTTAAAAGATCTCGTATTGACGCTGGACTAAATTCTGAGCGCGCGGCGCCTTGAGAATTAGCCTCAAAACGTGGCTGCGTTTGTGAATATTCCTTTGGCAATGCTTGAGAAGCGGTAAGCTTTCTTTGAACCGGGGGATCCTTGGTTTTGCAGCCGGTTTAGCGTGATGCGGGCCTTCCAATTCGTATTTTTAAATATTCAAAATA
This sequence comes from Ricordea florida, assembly GCA_949710005.1. Classification (NCBI taxonomy): domain Eukaryota; kingdom Metazoa; phylum Cnidaria; class Anthozoa; order Corallimorpharia; family Ricordeidae; genus Ricordea; species Ricordea florida. The sequence goes on from OX453282.1 coordinate 24,498,447, forward strand.
TATTTCGTGCATTCTGCTTGAGCAGGAAGCGAAATCTTGACCCGTGCCTTTCCCTAAACAATCTTCAACTACTTCACAGATTTCCGCTTTGCTCCAACATCGATTCCCACTCGAGAAACTGGAACATTTTGGGGATAGAAAAAAGATTTTTGAGGAGCACCATTAACGCAATTTAATATTCACACTAAGACGCTTCTTACAAGAATTTAACATTCAAGGAAACTCGCGGGGAACTAAGCCTCATAAATCGGTTTTCAAAGTTCTGTTCGTATTTTCGAGAGGGGAAAGGAATCCCACTGAATTCGAAGACATTGCAATTTAATGAGATGCATTTAGATGGTTTTATAAACATTGAAATGGTTTGGCTACGCTATTTACATTACAATCGACAATTGTACTGTACAAAGAAGTTAACTCGAGGTGTGGCATTTCTTTCAATGTTTCTTTCAAACTCGGGCGACTCAAAGCTCATATATATCCAAGAAAACCACTTAGGAAATATAAGTTATTAAAGACTGGCTCAGCGAGAAGCACTGAGTTATACAACTCGTCGTTGAAATAAGTCGAGATCGAACGCAAGATCGTTTACTTCCGGGCCCTGCATAGCCGCGTTGAAGGTCACTTTTTAATGTTCAACCACTTTTGCGTTTGCTTACAACTGTGGAGTTTGGCGGTGCTAGCGCAATTACACGGATTTTCTTCGATAACTGGACACAAAAGGAAATGAGCTATAGCTTATTTTCTTTTGCATGCAGGACCACTGTCCGCAAGAGTAAACTACGCAAACCAAATTCAAGGAATGTAGTTCGTAACTCCATACTTTGTAGTCGACAAAGTGTTCTAATGTGAGCGCAATGGAATAAAAAATGTTACTGTTCGTGCGGTTTATAGCTGTAGCTGCGAAACAGGCGATATTTCGCCTATTTATAAATCTACAAAGCCTCAATGGTTTTACGATCCATTAATGGTCACGCATCTTAGTATTAAATCGCGGCTGATACGTAAAAAAACGCATTACTGTACTTTATTACAAGTATCGGTCTCTGATCACGCTTCTGGTGCAACTTGACGTTTTTTTAGAGTTTTGGTAGCAGAACGACTACATACTCAATGTTTAGCCATCGAGAAGAGCTAGAAATCGTTGCGTTTACGTTGGTCTTGTGTTATCAGTTTTAGATAATACCAAATGACACCGAAGAACAGCGCTGTGGAATTCGTATTAAATACTACACGGTGACAAATACGGGATTTATCACTAGAAGGGTTCCAGCTTTTAACTAAACAAGCCCAGTTATGGGGTATTGCATAAGCACAGGATTGTAAAAACTAACATTAAAAAAAACTTCGTGTGGGCTAAAGAAACAAAACAGCTCCATTTTGAGGCGAACGTTGGTCAAGATTTCTCTGTAGCGTGGGTTTATAATAAGGCTTGTATTACAAATCTTATAAACGAGTCTCCGGGGGTAGGTTGTCAAGATTTTTTAGTGAAGGTGCTGACATCCGGGGCACCCAACGACTGTTTTTTGTAAAATATCTACTCGGAGAAACAAAAATTGTCTAGAATTCTCTATAGCTTGAGGAAGGCTAAAAATTTCTAGATAACCGTTCATCTACAATTGTCGTAGCACATCTAATACATTCCATACGATTTTCTAATGTGTAATTTTTCGCAGTTTAGCCCCCAAGTTAGCTTATTTATCGAAGAAAAAGGAAACCTAAATATTCCGGATTCGAAAATGCGTTGGAGAGTTGGAATCTGAAAAATTCTCACTTTCGTAAAACTTAAAATTGCATCTAAAATTTTCGGGAATATAATACTGAGGCCCTTGTAATTTCGAAAACTCAAGTTGCCCTACGACGACCGAACAGATAAAAATTTTTAGCGCCACTTGGAATGCATTTCTAGAGATCTGAAAGTAAGGCCTAAAAAGTGTTTTCAATGCATTTTGGAGGAAACCCTCGTTGGTCGCTCCAGTGACATGTTAGCAGCTAGCAGTATCAAAATATCTCTAGTAGTAAAATAGCAGGAGTATTCAACGCTTGTGCTAATAATTACCTTGGACAAGGCCCAAATCTTACGTTATCCCAAAAGCAAACTTAAAAATAGCCGGAAAATGTTCCTCCCTCGACGAGAGCCATCAGACATTGTGGCGAGGGTAGTCGTAATCTGTTTCGATTCACTTCCGATGAAGTGGGCATGATATACTCTAAACATATTAGCTTGGCGCCACCAGTTTGACCTCAACGGAACCTGACGAATCGGAAATTTTTACTACGATATCGTCTGTTAAAATAATGGCAAATTCCAGGCAGATTGTCCGTTCAGGTTGGGATGTGTTATTCATGTAATTTATTACGTTGTAAGAATTTCAATTTTATTTTAACCCTACGTGCATTTGGCGTCTGAACCTGGTTATATTTTTTTCGTTATCGTCTGTTTCGTTTTTTTTTTTAAGTGTTGACAATAAAAAGACTGATCCAAACTAAAAGCGAAAAGCTCGCAATCTTCGTTGTTGCAACAAAGCTCGAACGCGAGAACGCTTATCTGTTCATTAAACGAAGCTATTAGAATCTAAGATCTCTTTAAGAAGAAATCCATCGCCTGGGGGTGACACGAATACAAAAGAACCATTAAAATCCCATCAAGGACATATTCTATATCATGCTCCAGTAATCAGCGAGTAGTTTTTACATTTTTTCATTCCTTTGTGTTTTCGCTTGTCTTTTAGGTCGTGTAAAAAGATCCCAGCCCGGCGGCATTGATATTATCAAAGTTCCTTGGTAAATGGCCCGGTGTTTTAGCTTTACATCGCCCGTGGATTAATACTTAAGTACGTACTGCTTCACTAGAATGCCAAATGGTCCTTTTTTGAACAATTGTGGGGGGTGCAACGTTGCCGGCCACGACACGACAACAAAGCTATCGGTAAACAATACTCGAAACGTGGTGTAGAGCGCTCAGGAATAAACACGTCATTAAAACATCTCTTGTTTGAGCTTCCGTTGCTAATCTCGAGACTCGCTGGCGCTATCCTGCCAAACACTAAAATTCCATTCTCAGCTGGACGCATTTTTTAACCCTTTCATTAATTTAAGCGAAGAAAATGAATAATAAAATCGCGCAAAATGCTAGCGTCTCTTTGAACTGAATAAAACCCACGCGAATGTTTCTCGCACGGCGTAAGAAAATTACCAAGATCAAATATTTGTTCAGTATTGACGCGTTGTTGTCACTAAGGTAAAGTGCCTTCACCGGAAACTTTGCAGCGTTTCTCTTTCTGCTTTGTGACATCCAAGCAAAGTTTGTATTGGTAGAGTCTGTACGTGACTCGTGTTACGACAAGTGGCAAAGGACTTGACAATAAAACATCGGGGAGTTTTGAATTCTTTTAAAATTTTTTTCTCGGGTGAAACCGGCCTCTACAATGTATCGCCAGATAGTCTGCAAATAGTAATTGGTAGAATATCCGTGGTTTAATCCTTAAAGCCCATTGCCGACTCTTACATGCTTCATTCCACTGCGGTTATAATTACAGACACGAAGAACATGTAGGGAAATCGGAATTCGGTGTCTGGCAGACTCGAGAGGAGATCTTCGAGACTTCTAAAAATTGCCACAGCAACGATTCTATAAGACCAAAAAGGGAAGTCTGTAGGTGACGAAGAAAAAATGTATCGGTTCAGTAATAAAAAAATATATGAAAAGCTACCCGCTAACCTCAAGCAACGAACGGAAGTTGTTAGAAAGTGGGACGGAGTTCGGTTACTGTTTTGCCCTCAAAGTATCAAAAACTTTGTCGAATTTTCGTGACCGAATTCACGATCATTCTTAAAAATTTTCGTGCAGTTAAAATAATTTTCTAGTAAGCGTGCTTCCTGTTATAACTTTACATTGCTTTTTTCAATGTCCAGCGATTTCCGCTTCACTACTTATTTGTTAGCGTAAGTTAGCATAAAATTCTACAGGCTTCAAGCCTCTCTCTCTCTCTACTATTTCTTACACGTTTTCGCGGCATAGCGACGAGAAACGGTTCGCCGTTCGTTTGTCGTGGCTTTAAACGAGTGAAAGAAAGTAGAGAATCTCTAGAAAGAGGCCATTTCAAACTTGTTTTCTCACCTATTTAGACCTACACACACAAATAATGCACAGAAAGCAAACTTTAGCATTCCATTTCCTACTTTGAAATAAGCGCTTGTTTTCTCAAAGCATGATCCGATTTATTACTTGCTAAATCCAAGAATAAATGCCAGTTCCTTTAAATCTATATATCACTTAAAGTATTTGAACTAAATTTTTACTCACCCGTGAAAGAATATTGCCTACTCGATGATATCACAAACGAACCCGTCTCAAGTGAATAAACCGATTAAGCGAACGAGTTTGTAAGTCCTACACGGCAACTCTTCCGCAGCGTACTCTGTAGCAAATGAGGTATAACTACTGTAGTTAAACAGTACTAAAGGTTTCTTTTCAAAATCCACCCAGGTTTTACACCCCGTCGAGTTCTTATTCCGCCCTCTTTCATTCCCCTCACGTGCTCAAGTCTTCCGCCAAAACGGCGACAACTCAGAAGCCTTACAATAGCTGTTATTTCATGCGTCGTCTTTATGAGGCGAGTCCCTTACGTCATTTTAGAGTCTATTCAAAACCGGTATTGGCCCGCTGTTGTTCGTGCTATTGTGGTTTAAAAATCATCGATAAATACAGAATTCAGTCGTGTGCAAATAAAAGAGGCCTTATGTTTCACAAGAGGGAAGCTTTCAAGCTATTGTAGTTAGGTTTTAGAATTATTCACTGAACGCAATGCTGGAGCGGCACGACATGTCCAGTTTGAATGCGCTTCAAATAGGTTCATCTTGCTAATCCCATGCACCTTTTACGAAAAAACGTGTTCAATTCAGACCTTTCGAAGGCAATTAGCCATCAACAAAACAAAATTCAGTCGTGTTTATCGTGTATACCTTCTGGCAAGAAAAAAGTTCCGGGTTTCGAGTTCCTTAGCTTTCGAAACTGTTTCGTGCGGGGGCAGTCGCACTACAAGATGCTGCACTAAACTTACAAAAACGTGTTCTATGCAGAAGGGTTCTTTGCAGCAGACGAGGACGTATATTTACTCCACAGAATAGACCTCCCGAAGTTTTACAGTTATCGTTTTGTGTTTCTAAGCCAAAGACAGGAAGACAAAGTTTTCGTCGCTAAGGGAAACAAAACTATTTATTGTACAACATTGTCGTCGCTGGTTTTCCATTTCAATATTTTGCATATTATATTTGGAAACTCACTTTTCAGGCAATATATAGGCGATGAGTTCCTACTTCCTTCTTGTTTATACCTTGTGTAGCAAAAGCTTATTCGATTTCGTTTTGGGTGTCGTCATCATCAAATTTTATTTAAATCACAAATATTCATTAACTTGAACACGAAAAATTGCAAAATGGTAAAAACATATAAAAATACATTATTTCCCGCCGTCGAAGTGTTCAACATTATGCAATAACCGTATTCATTTACGTGAAAATCAGTTTGTAATATTGCTTGTGACCTTAAATCGCTTTGTCGCTCATCCCATCCACCGCATACTGGCTGATTTTTAAGTCTTATTTTCGGCTATCAGATGAAAATTTAAAGTAATGAATGTCTCGAGTGAATGCGTTATTTTGTAACGCACAAATTTAAAAACGCAGTTGAGAAAAGCGCAGAACGTTTTTTTACAAAAAGACGAAATATGAAACGACTTTCAAGGCAGTGTACAGTTAGAAGTAGACCTAGACATTTTGGGAATTTAGAGGTTAAAATACGAATTTCTTTTTTCAAATACTGCGTTACCTCAGTTTTGGGTTTAAATGTAGTCATCATTAACACGCTAAAATAACTAGGAAGAGAATTAAACCTTGGACATCGCCTGAGTCATAATCAAGTTTTTTTGTTTCTCGCCATGGCCCTGACTGTTCAAGATAGCGAGTGATTCCAGTATTCACGGGTGGTTTTTTTAATAACTGGTAATAAATTTAATAATTTTTATAATTATATACAAATTGTAACTTTTTTAACATAGATATGTAATTTTTAATTGTAAATAATTTGTAAAGCGCTATTGGTTAGCAATAGATAAAGTGTTATTTATTATTATTATAATATTATTATTATTATTATTATTATTATTATTATTGTTATTATTAATAACTGGGCTTGGAAAGTTATGACCAAAAGCCGTTATTGAAAGGTTCGTTTACGATTGCCATATTCTGTAAATAAGGACCTCTTTCTTGAGTTAAACCTTTTTTACAAATCTATCTACAAATGATTCATCGTCGTGCTCAGGAGGTCTAGAACATTAATAGTAGCGAGCGCAGAGAGAAATCGCGCGACGAACGCCAACGAGAATTTATGCTAAACCAGTTGGAAAGCTCAGATCAATGACTTTCCTCTACAGTAGCTGGCCTTGCACTTCGGTTTACCAGTCAAAGTAATGTAAAGCGTCTTGGCGCGATTTGAAGCTATGAGACTTAGGTATGCTTTTCAATCACTCAGTAATGTTTTCCGTTAAGGAGAGATTAAGGCCCAAGTTGTTCTCATGATTTCAATACATTGTCCTGCTAACGAGTTATAAGAATTGAGAAATTTAACAACTCAATACTATTGAATCAATAGTCATTCTTCTAACTAGCACTTAAACACATATGTCTAGATTTTTGAGAAAGAATGGCGTAAGCTAAGCATGGGTGTTAAAATACTTTAAAAAAACTACTGAACAGTACTGTACTGTGGTACAGTTTCTTTTACTAAACAGCGTGGTTCTAACTTTTTCATCTGTGGATCAAACCATGCAGTGTGTAACTCTTTGTAAAGCTACTGAACAGTACTGTACTTTCAGACTGTTTGTTTTACTATAGTGTGGTTCTACCTTTTTCATCTGTGGATCAAACCATGCAGTGTGACCATCCTCAGGAAAGCTACTGAACAGTACTGTACTGTTGTCGGTACTATACAGTGTGGTTGTAACTTTATCGTGGTATCATCCACGAATGTAAATAATGGTAGTTGAACTGAGTGGAGTACAATTTGCTCAGAAATCATACGCGTGATTTCAAATATCACATATATTGACACTGAAATCACATATATGATTTCAGACCAAAGTTGCGCGACACGAAGTTCCATTACCACTTTATTACCTCCAGTTTTGAAATCGCTCAATTCAATAGTCCTAATACAGGATTTTTGTTAATCAAGTGCCAATATTTTATTGATCTTGTGGCCGGTCTTTTTAGAAAAAGGAGGAACCGGAAACGCTTTTACATTTCAAATCAGTTTATCCTCATTGGCTGAAAAAAAAGATGTGATTTAGAGCCTAAGAAAGTGCAATTCGTGAATAAATCACACTACTATGGGCCAATCAAATTGCAGAGATCACCTGTGATTTCAAAATGGATGTAATAAAGTTTAGAACCACACTGCATAGTAAAGCAAACAGCACCACAGTACAGTACTGTCCAGTAATTTTCCTAAGAACGATCACAAGTTGTACAGTAAAACAGTGCCATGGTGGTGTTATGTTTTATGTGCATCCTAGGGAGTGATGGTACGAATTGTTTGTGTTTTTTTCCCGGTCCCGGCATTGTGTCGTGTTCTTCAATGTTTTGTGTACCGGCCTCAGAGCAAAATAGTCTCCCGCATCGAGGCGCTATCTCTAGACCTTCAAAAGGCAAAAGGACGCTCTCCTTATCTCCGCAATGTGACTTAGATAAGAACCGCAAAAGGAACAGTAGATATTTCTAACGACGCAGCCTTCGATTGGACCACAAACTCTTCACATTAATTCTTTCATTTAAACTCAGAAACCGCCACAGCGGTGTCATACTGCCTGGAAAAGCGTCGTTTTAAATGATACGGAATGCGTTTTAAAATGAACCTTTTGGTGAAGGAGACCTTACGCAATGCTCCTTATGCAACCGGACCTCACAGAAAAGTACCAACGTTCACGTCTCAAATCTGCCAAGTCAAAACACATTGGCAACAACTTTTAAATTGATTTCAACTAGATAAACGCGAAAGTAAATTATCTTTTGCCCTTCAAGGTGGTTCCTGCCCAGATGTTGCGATAATTTCAAAATGTAAACTATTGATACAGAGATTACTGGTGAACTAACCTCTAGGTCAACTGGAATAAGCGAAAATTTTGAAAATATTTCATTGGTTGTCCTAAAGTTTTCCAGAGAGTAGTCACAAACTAAATGGTTTGATCCACAGATGAAAAAGTGAGACACACACTGTACAGTAAAACAAACTGTACCAAAGTACAGTACTGTTCAGTAGCTTTACAAAGAATGGTCACACTGCATGGTTTGATCCACAGATGAAAAAGTTAAAACCACACTGTATAATAAAACAAACAGTACCACAGTACAGTACTGTTCAGTAGCTTTACAAAGAATAGTCACACTGCATGGTTTGACCCACAGAGGAAAAAGGTAGACCCACACTGTATAGTAAAACAAACAGTTCCAAAGTACAGTACTGTTCAGTAGCTTTCCAAAGAATGGTCACACTGCATGGTTTGATCCACAGATGAAAAAGTAAGAACCACACTGTATAGTAGAACAAATCGTACCACAGTACAGCACTTTTCAGTAGCGTTCCAAAGAATAGTCACACTGCATGGTTTGATCCACAGATGAAAAAGTAAGAACCACACTGTATAGTAGAACAAATCGTACCACAGTACAGCACTTTTCAGTAGCGTTCCAAAGAATGGTCACACTGCATGGTTTGATTCAGAGATGAAAAATTTAGAGCCACATTAAATAGTAACACTGTTTCCGTAACTGTATAATATAGTGGACACCAAAAGTGATCGTTAGACACAATGGTGATGGTTAGATCCGTCCAGTCCATCCACACATTAATACTTTGAGACCAAAATCGAATCTCTCAGTCGTAATAATTTGAAAGGCCAAACTCAGATCGAGTGAAAAATCTAACATCTCACGTACCTTAATACGATACATCCGTGTTTCATTACGAAACTTCAAATTGCCCCTACACTTTTGAATGAGATGAAACGATTATTTTTGGTGACAGGAGCGCATTTTAAATAGAATGTACAGATTCGATAACCCATTCTTAATTTGTCTTTGTTCTATTGTTGACCGAAAACATGTGTTGTCTATGGTGCAATGAAAAAGACCCATAAATAATAATAATAACCGTAGAGAGCCATATTAAAAACCAGCACAGCTTGTCATCCACCTTGGCATTAAGTCAGCCATTCCTTGATCGAGGGCAAAAAACGTCGTTAAATCTATTTCTTTAGGAACAACTACCATTAGCCCATTTGCTATACTGAATACTATCTGTTAGCCCATTTGCTATACTGAATACTATCTGTTAGCTCATTTGCTATACTGAATACTATCTGTTAGCTCATTTGCTATACTGAATGCTATCTGTTAGCCCATTTGCTATACTGAATACTATCTGTTAGCCCATTTGCTATACTGAATACTATCTGTTAGCTCATTTGCTATACTGAATACTATCTGTTAGCCCATTTGCTATACTGAATACTATCTGTTAGCCCATTTGCTATACTGAATACTATCTGTTAGCTCATTTGCTATACTGAATACTATCTGTTAGCCCATTTGCTATACTGAATACTATCTGTTAGCCCATTTGCTATACTGAATACTATCTGTTAGCTCATTTGCTATACTGAATACTATCTGTTAGCTCATTTGCTATAATGAATACTATCTGTTAGCTCATTTGCTTTACTGAATACTATCTGTTAGCTCATTTGCTATACTGAATTCCCAATGGCTTTTTTCCACGTTCGTCAAACTTTCTACTTTACGAGTGTTACCTTCTTTTTCTGCGACAAAAGAAGTGGGAGGGTGTGGTTGAGCGAGTGCCTTAAGGGACGGACCATTAGAAAAGTGATCGGGGGTGGGGGTGGGGAATTTTCAGCTTGCACGAATTTTTTTTTTCGCTCACTGCTTGTGCAGGAATTTTTTTTCAGGTGAACCCCTCTGCACGAATTTTTTTTACCACGAGTGAAAAAGTCACAATTGGACCTTCCTTCTGCATGAATTTTTTTTTACCTTCTTCTTTGCATGAATTTTTTTTCTTGGCATTTTGCCTTGCATGAATTTCCCCCCCCCCCCCATCACTTTTCTAATGGTCCGTCCCTAAGCTCTCAGCTTCTCGCGCAGCCATCTATAGTTCATAGTAGTGTTAACATGTGTTCTGCCATAGATAACACTTTATCAGTTAGGTTTAGGGACCGTTTATTTTTCACGAGGGAGGGGGAGGCTGGTGGGATTTAGGGGGGGGGGTCATGCGAAAAAAATTAGGGAAAAGGGGGGGTCACGTGAAATATTAACAATAACCTTTGTGTGATAATTTTGAATCCGAAATTGACTTCTCTTTCTTTCGATTGGTGCGGGGGAGGGGGGGGGGGGGTCATGCGACCAAATTTGCAAGGTGAAGAGGGTCATGCAATTTTTAAACGACGCTTCTCCAATCACACCAGCCCCCCCTCCCTCATAAAAAATGAACGGTCCCTTATTTTAAGAAAAATAGAAAAAGAAAGAAAATCCTTTGTCGTACTTTCTATTTACATCATCAAACCTCGCTTCGGTAACCTTGAACTGATCATTTTCTGAACTCTCATTAGTTGTTAGATTGTCAAGGTATGGAAATTGTACGGAGAATTCATCCCTTGATCAGTTTTAATACAGTGAAAGGGTTAAACCGTACATACATAAATTACTTTGTAATAAAAGCACCATACCTTTCTCAAACTGTTTATTCGTTTGTTTTTAGCGTGAATTATGTTCCAAAGTTTTGGTTATTTCATGGTTTAGGGATCCACTGTTTTTGTCGTGTGGAATTATTCTCTGCGAAACCGTCACGTATTCCTCCATGACACACCTGCAGAATGTCAACCTTAGCAACCTAAAATAAAAACAGATGAGAATTCTTAATTCACTTTGGTTTTGCCTTGCTGAGGCAAGTGATTGGTTAACAAATCTCGTGCAATTTTATCAACCAATCAACAGTAAAACTAAAACCAATCGCCACGAAGTCGCACGTATTTTCCCGCGCTTCGTGCGACGACGTGAGTTCTGATTGGTTATTAGACCATGTGCAAATATTGTGATAGGTTTAAGTAATTGCTTGGGGTTTTGCCACAATAAATTGAAAACCGCTCTTTAACTACCGTATTGCTTTGTTCTGAAAAGCGGCTGTATCGCGAATGGAAATAACATTGTTTAAAAAGAAACCAGGCATAAGCATCGATAAAACCCCATAAGAATGATTCAGAATCGTTGTTAAGGTTACACCCAAAGAAAGGTTGCGAATGGTGAAGATAAAAACGAATTAAAACGTAAAAACTTTGGTCTAAATTTTTCACGTTTGTTCTCTACGGGTGTCGTGCAAAAATCATTAGGACGTCATTTTGCGCTGCTTTACCGTCGATAACTATATTCATATCTTCCTTTGCAAGTTAAAAATCAAGTGAGCTCTGTTGGGAACATAGACGCATGATCAAAACTGGTACAGGACCGACCAAACTCGTAATTTTCCCGAGGACAGGACCGCGTCGAAAAGACTAGTAACAATTCCCAAAAACAACTGAGGAACGAGAAAGTTTCGCTCCGGCAGGTGTCATCCAAACATCGAACTTTCTCAGGCTTGACCCCCACTTAGAAATCGATTTTCTTCAATTAACACATCCTGGGTCAATTTATGGAATTTGTCATTAATATTCTGTGATCTGCTCCGACAGAATCCGCGTAGTAATTGTTCGAACATTTGAAAAAGAGATTCACGAAATACTAAGCATTTTTTGACTGTCTAGAAATGGAACTTGTTACCGCTTGCTAACCTTTCTCCTTCGTGAGCATGAGAAATCACTCCGAGATGGCTTATTTCCCTTCACAAACTTGACAATTTCTTTGCGTCGAAAGCCTGTCAATCGAATGCTCTTTTGGTTTATGCATCTGGACGAAATTTGAACAGCGTTCATTCGAGTACAGAACCATTTCCGTGGCCCAGATACTTCTTTGGTTAGCTCTCAACTCCTGTCTATTTGTACTGCTGCGAATGCCTTCGTGGGGGATAAAAACGCACCGTAGAATTCCTAAATAAAAGTTTTAATTTTCTAAGGTTCATAACAATTTTCACTCGCTTCCTGGGGGGGCCTCACAGAGTTGGTTGTTGTTCAAACTAATTACATCGTTCTGAAATATAATTGCAAGCGAGGCGAAAACTCTCCCTGTTCCGCTTCACCTCGAGAAGTAAATTATACCTTTTGGTGGATGTTATTTCTTTTTGTACCAAAAACGCAATAACCTTTTTTTAGATCGTGGTTCTCTTGCTACACTTTAAAACAAGTAGTAAAAAGGAGAGATACCACGCTGTAATAGCTTTCCTCACAGTGTGAATTTCTCTGTTATGGTCGCTCGGAGCGCAGTTTGACATTTTGTCCATGTGAACCTAGACCATGTTGTAAGCACTGATATCGTATTTTTCTTCTCTCCTCACCTATCAAAGCAAATCAACACTTCCTTTTCACCTGAAAATTTGCATACAGTCGCGCCACTGTTTGTTTAACCAAAACTGACAAAAAAATGTAAACCGTTTGCGTTTTGCACAACGTGGTTCTTTCGCTTCAACTCGTTTTCGGGGCGCTCGTTTGAATACGATTTTAATGGTCTGTTATTGAGTTGTAATTTGTAACATAACGTTGAGTCTCGGAAATAAATACTTATTAGGGAATTCTCGTTTCTCTTTCGAATTGTATCAGTGTTGAGCTCACCGATTTTCAGATCCGGTCGCAAAAGGCAAAGTTGCGCAGGTAAGAGGCGACTTCTGTCTTCTTTTAGCATTACATTGAAATAAACCGCACTTCTACAGAGGGCTGAGTAGGGCATCTTACTACAGCCTGTGTTAGATGCGAAATTTTAAACTCGCCTTCTAGAATATCTAGCTAGACCAATGCAAAAGGTAAATTTTGCTGTTTAAGCATGGGACGTTGATAAAACGTACGGATTGCGAAACGAGTCAGAAACGCTTACCTGAACTACGAATAAACCCAGAAAAAATGTTAAATTAAGAAAATTTTCGTTGACAATTCACTGACCACAGTAGTTCTCCAGTAGTGTCGAAGCTTTGTTGGTGTGTAAGGAAAAATGAAACCAAAAAAAAGAAGGAAAATCTAAAATTACTGGAAAAGCCTACGCAAAAGTATATCTTTAAAGGTTTAACCGAAACGCACAGACAACAGAAATTACGGGACAGAAAAAATTATGAGTAATTTGCAAATTTAAATTACTGTCCCGAATGCGTCAGAAACACGAGCATCGATTTATTTCTCAAGTATCAGTATAAAAGATTTACCTGGAAATAGTCAGAATTGTGCGGGATATGCGAAGTCGGGGGCCTCGTTAGTCAAAAAAGAACTGCCGCGAAGCTTGACAATGGTGGGACGAAAAGAATAGCGCTGAAACGACGCAGCTGTTATCGGGTTGGTCAACGCGCGCTTCAATTCACGGCCTTCGGTTTCAGTGCATTGACAGGTCCGTTTCAGAGCTGCTTTATTGTATCGTAGGCTCGTTTGCATATGTCGCGGCATTAATGACAGCAAGCTGCCACGCCTATTAACTGGTACAAGCTTCGAAAATTATTCTTACGAAATTATTGACTGTAAGTGTTCTGCCACGTAATCACACTGTTGTTCGATAAATTGGACGACAATTCACAGTGGACGAAATTGCCAAGTGGTTTCTAACGAACTTCGACCCAAATCGGCCATGTCAAATTATAAAAAGATTTCGGGTTTTTTCTTTAATATGAACACTTCCTTTAGTTTAACTTTCTAAATCGCTGTCATAGGCGCGAAACCTTCTCGCCGGTAAATCAAGTAAGAGCGGTTGTAGAATTTCCCCTAAATATTTCATGGTCACCGTTGAGGATTAATGTCTTTGAAATGGTAATGTAATAACACTCTCTGTCATTTCATTTTCAGTGGTTGAAAACGCAACCGAGGAAAAGTGAAAACGAAAAACTATTCCAGCGTTTAAAAATCCCAACGGAAAACACATCAGAGCAGAAAAAGAAAGGAAAATACATTTTTAAGACTAAAAGAAAACCAGAATGTTCCGCTTGTCAAATTGTCTGCTGAAAATTTTTTTTTCTCCTTTGACATATCTGCTAGCATAAATTCTAGAAACAGAGAGGAAAATGCTTTCTCGACAGGTTCAAATTGTCCAAAAACTGATCCAAAGTAATTCAAACAAGGACTAGCCAAATTGAAAGAAGAGAGACGCAAGGCCTTTGACACTCAAATGAAAACCTAAGAGATGAAACGTGCTGAAGTTTGAAACGCATCAAATTTAAATTTATTTTAACTACATCCGTTTCCCAAAATGGCAAAAACGATAACGTTGAAGTTCCATTGACGGGCAGAAATTGTCCAAATCAACCTGTTTACATAGTTGGCAAGCTGTCATCACACTATTATAAATGCTGTAGATTAAGAAGTAGTCGATAATTGAGGAATAAATCCCGTTTGGTGCAATGAGTATATTCCCCGACATGATGGCAACGATAGGACAACATGAGGCTTGTGTGAAATTAAACGAAATCAATCAATCTCCATCTGATGGAATCTTATAAAAAAAAACAGCAAAGACAACGGCACAGCACTGTTCAGTAGCTTTCCAAAGAACACTGCAAGGTTTGAGACACAGATGAAAAAGTTAGAAACACACTGTATGGTAAAACAAACAGTACCACAGTACAGCACTGTTCAGTAGATTTACATATAATGATCACACTGCATGGTTTGATCCACAGATAAAAAAGGTAGAACCACACTGTAAAGTAAAACAAACAGTGCCACAGTACAGCACTGTTCAGTAGCTTTCCAAAGAATGGTCCAAAAGCAAGCAGATAGAGATAATTAAGGAAATAATCAACCCAAGGAAATTGAATCGATCTTACAGCAGATTCTGGGTTTACCTCGGTGTAAAAAACCTGCGAAGTTTCTCTTTGTTTTTTCACTATTATTTCCCAGTTTCTATTGTTTTGTCTCCTTTGTTTTCTTTGTCTACGTCACTCGCGAACGTAACAGGTTTTTACACCGATGATGAGCCCAGATTCTTGCAACTAGAACATCAGAAAGTGTTTGATACTTATTGAGTAGAATTGGTACTCTGGTCTCAGATTTTACAAGTAAAGGGTTAACATTAGCAACTCGCTAAGTTGATAGCCCAGGTGTTTACTGCGTCACAACGGGTGCCTCCGAAACACATTAAATGAATACTTGAAAGTCTTACCCAGCAGAGAATTAAATAATACTTTTTTTCCACTTGGTGACTTTAAATCTTCCTAAGGATAGATGCTATACGTCTGTGCGCTCAGGCAAAACACCTTCCCATCGCGTATTAGTTACTAGTCGTACTGCTCGATTCCCACCAAGTTACGTCTTTACCTCCTATGGTTTCCTTGTTTCGAATACGCGGATGAACCCTCATTGGAAATTTGAGGAATCGATTTATAGGAGTTAAAATATCATTTCAGTGTTAGTTCTCTGCACCACCATTTGTACCGAAACGTGTCGGATTTTTGTAAAAACGATAAAATCTCACCTGCTTGTCAGCCGTTTGTTCAGCGCGTGGGGCCTAAAGGCTTGTTAAGCAAACAGCGTGTAGGCGAATTCCCATTTAGCAAAACAGTTTGAATCCGAATTCATAAAGGCACTTGGTGTTACGCATTTACATTTCATTCTTGTAAAATCCGAAACTGACAAATATTTGCACAATAAAAACAAAAATTAATGACCTAGAATAGTTGGAAAATATTTAAAGATTCCATTCAAAGTATTCGTTGTAAGTTTCTACCGTGTATGGCAAGGATGGGAACAGATTGCAACTTGAAAAAAATGTAGGCTTAATTCTTCATGTTACTGAACTCATCGTGTTTTGCAGAAATCACCAAACTGCTAGTAACATGTTTGCTGCTTTTTCACAAAACTTCGTGAATATCCTCCTTTAGGTTTTACATGTCAATTTTGAAGTAGAATAAATTTACCTTGTCACATGTACAGTTTGGAAATAGCATTGAACAAAACTTACAAAAATCCCCGTGTCTCAACCCCTTCGAAGTGAGAGATTTGACGGAGGTCACCTGTGGTTTGTTTTTTAGGTGAATTCATCCACTCAACCGTATTTAGTTTTGTCCACGTTGTTCGCCTGATATTCAAAACTGAATAACTCCTGTAAAATTGTAGACGGATTTGTTTTGGCTTTGATAGAACTAAAATGTTGGCTATAAAGGGTTTAAAATTTATATAATGAAAAATTTCAAACTTTTCGTCACCAAGCAAAGTGGTTCCGTTTGTGTTTGGATCCGAATTTTGCATTGGAACTGGACAGTACAGCTTTCCTTCTTATCATTCTAATTTTGTAGCGTTTTTAGATGGATACCAACAATAACTGAATCGCTCACCGGCCTCTTGAAACAAATAATAAATTACCCGCTCTTTTAAGAAAACGTACCC
>OX453282.1:24520017-24540517 GCA_949710005.1 Ricordea florida
TGCTTTGGTTTTATTTCGAAGGCTCTTAAGACGCAAATATCTGCAGGTCTTCAGCTAACTGAAGCCTACTTCCGCACCCCACCCCCCTTGTCCTGCACCAATCAGACACGACCCGCTACTGCGACGTAGTTTTATGGCCAGTCGTCATAAAACTGAGAGGGAGGGGTTCAGTCCGTTTTGAACTGCAATCGATTGCTGTCTTGGGTCCTCCTTCCTTATGAACTTACAAAAGTGTCCGCTTTCAGTTCACTTTGAACACTACAAAGCCGTTTGTCAAACATGTGATAAATTAATTCAATATAAAGATACTCCTACCTACAACAGATCAAACAGCACCTACAAAATGACATTTCTACAACATTCTCAATACCATATAGAGTCGACCCTCACTATCTCGAACTCGGTTTTCTCGAACCCCCGCTATCTCAAATTATTTTTCGTTTCCCTTGAGAGTTTGAGATAGAGAGGTCCAACTGTATCTGTATAGTTCCATAAAATACTATAATCCATATACTATATACTGTATACTATATACTGTATACTATATACTGTATACTATATACTGTATACTATATACTGTATACTATATACTGTATACTATATACTGTATACTATATACTGTATACTATATGCTGTATACTATATACTGTATACTATATGCTGTATACTATATGCTGTATATTATATGCTGTATATTATATACTATATAGTGTATACTATATACTGTATACTATATACTGTATACTATATGCTGTATACTATATTCTGTATATTATATACTATATACTGTATACTATATACTGTATACTATATACTGTATACTATATGCTGTATATTATATACTATATACTGTATACTATATAGTGTATACTATACATTATATACTATATACTATACACTGTATACTGTATACCATATACTATATACTGTATACTATATACTGTATTCTGCATACTGTGTACTATATACTGTATTCTGCATACTGTGTACTATATACTGTATTCTGCATACTGTGTACTATATACTGTATTCTGCATACTGTGTACTATATACTGTATTCTGCATACTGTGTACTATATACTGTATTCTGCATACTGTGTACTATATACTGTATTCTGCATACTGTATACTATTTAACAATTAGATTATGAGCTTGAGATTTCCATGAGGTGATAGTTGATAAGGCCGAAGGTCGAATCAACTATCACCTCAGAGAAACCGAGAGCGAATGATCTAATTGTTTTGGTAAAATCATAATTGACGAATCATGTGTTGGTGAATAATGATAATGATAATGATAATGAATTTATATAGCGCACTTTTTCATATGAATATGTTCAAAGGCGCTTTACACTTCTATTGGCTGAGATCGGACGTCAGCATGTAAAGGCGCCTCTGGCTGCCGCTATCAGTCCATACATGATCTCACACACCCACCCAACCCATGAATGAATTGTCAGATGAAACCAGACGTAGAGATAGACCACCACACCGGGAACTACGTCCCCTACTCTTTTCGAACAGTGTGTGGGTTCTTTAACGTCCCACAGATCATTAGGAACAAGTGTTGTGAGACGGGTCCTACGGTTTATCGTCCTTATCCGAGAAGACTAGAAAGTCTAACCATTTACAGATGTCATTACAAAGGCAGCACTTTCTCCTCAGTTATTTTTAAGACCCTGAGTGTTGGTCCGGCCGGGGTTTGAACCCGCAACCTCCCGCACGGTAGTCCGGTGCTCTACCAACTGAGCTAACCGGTCGGCGAAAAAATCAAAATACTCAATCTCCTTCCCAAAGTCGTCTCAAGAGTTGCACTCTAATGGCCGATAGTGTGCAGTGGCTCAGCCAATCAGATTGCAGCATTTGCAGTACTAGTAGATTTTTACTTAAAAAGTAAAGGCAATTTCTAAAAAATGTCAAAACTGTATACTTTTTTACAGCTTTATACAAATTAATGCCCCAGATAATAAAGCGGTTTTGCAATGTTCAAATATCACTGTGCTCGGCTGAAGGATAGAGAAAATACGTCACTACCAGGTCTAGATCTAATATTCTACTAAGTAACTGTACCATACCTAGAGTCTCACTGCCTCATAACTGCTTCAAAGCAATATCCTATCTGCAAGCAAGTCAAATATATGAATTACCCATTAACTTTGGGTTGGATCGCACACAAAAGTGATCTGGAAGTAACAATGGAAGCTTGGATGTACAATGCGACAGCTGCACGTCCTGGTTTCTAGCGTTGCTACAACTAAACGAGGGATACCAGTACTTGGAATACTTAGCCCGCTCACTGTTGAAATCTTAGCAATTCTCCTTAAAGAGTGCCATACGATTCCTTATATGTTATGTTAGAGAATCTCGGGTTCGATCAAATCCCTCTGACTCAGGTAACTCTTTTCTATACAACGTATTATTGTGATAAGGAGAATATGCGTATTGATTACTTCGGCGAGGGAGAGGGTTAAATATCCCGAGCAAATTAGATACCAGAACACCAAATAAGCAGCTGTTACTACGCTAAATAGCACTGCGTGAATAGGCACTAAGAACGTGCAAAAAAGCGATCACAGTACAGTGTATAGCGATGGTTTTCAACTGGTTGCCTATAGACCCATTTCAGATGTGACGTCAGGTCACGTGACTTATCGAACTGGAGGACAAGCTTGTAAACAAATCGCACGTGTGTCTGTGGCGTTATGGTGAACTTCTGTGCTGTTTTTGGCTGTTCCAATCGTTCAAACAGAGAAAAGGACAAAGGCTTTTACCGTCTTATGATCAAACCATGCAGTGTGACCATTCTTTGTAAAGCTACTGAACAGTACTGTACTGTGGTACTGTTTGTTTTATTGTACAGTGTGGTTCTAACTTTTTCATCTGTGGATCAAACCATGCAGTGTGCCCATTCTTTGTAAAGCTACTGAACAGTACTGTACTGTGGTACTGTTTGTTTTACTATACAGTGTGGTTCTAACTTTTTCATCTGTGGATCAAACCAAGTAGTGTGACCATTCTTTGTAAAGCTACTGAACAGTAATGTACTGTGGTACTGTTTGTTTTACTATACAGTGTGGTTCTAACTTTTTCATCTGTGGATCAAACCATGCAGTGTGACCATTCTTTGTAAAGCTACTGAACAGTACTGTACTGTGGTACTGTTTGTTTTATTATACAGTGTGGTTCTAACTTTTTCATCTGTGGATCAAACCATGCAGTGTGACCATTCTTTGTAAAGCTACTGAAAAGTACGGTACTGTGGTACTGTTTGGTTTACTGTACAGTATGGCTCTAACTTTTTACCTGTGCATCAAACCATACAATGTACCATTCTTTGGAAAGCTACTGAACAGTACTGCACTGTGGCGCTGTTTGTTTTACTATACAGTGTGGTTCTAACTTTTTCACCTGTGGATCAAACCATGCAGTGTGACCATTCTTTGGAAAGCTACTGAACAGTACTGCACTGTGGCGCTGTTTGTTTTACTATACAGTGTGGTTCTAACTTTTTCACCTGTGGATCAAACCATGCAGTGTGACCATTCTTTGGAAAGCTACTGAACAGTACTGTACTGTGGCGCTGTTTGTTGTATTATACAGTGCGATTGAACGAGTAATACGCAAACTTTTCCTACCTTAGTAAAATTCCACTTGATAAAGCTGGAAGATAAATTAACAAGAAAAACCCATTTTAGAAGTGACGGAAAAACAACTAGAAGTGACAGAAATAAAATTAGAAAAACAGCACTCAAAAGGAGGTGTCACAAACAATATGCGGTAGGTACGTGGTGTAAGCATCGTGTATGGCTATGGAGAGCAATGTATGCCATATATTCACTAACGGGGAACCACTATATGATGCTTACACCACGTACCTACCCAATATGCAGAAGGTAAGTGAATTCAATACATCAACACACTGTGGTCGTGTGTATGGGTAGGGGAGGGGAGGGTGAAATGTGGTCAATCTGTCCAACCTTCCCAGTGTTCCTTTCAGCTGATACTTCAGGTACTTGTACAGTGGCAATGCATTGGCACCATTGACAAAGATCTTGGCAAACATATCAAACTGGACACCATATTTTGAAACAAACTGTTTTATGACTGGTTCTGGGTCAGGTTCCTGTAATCAGAGCCAAGATAATTCATAACTTGATATTGAGTAGTCAAGACTTAAATAAAAACTAATGTATCAGAAACCGACTCACACTACATACATACATACATACTTTTATTGATGCTCCCTAAAAAGTGTTTTTCAGCTCAATACAATACAATTACAAATACAGATTTAAATTTAAATTAATTAAGAATATAAGTATAATTATAATTACAATAAATATGTCAAAAATATTCTAAATATAAAAAATTAACCTAATAATACATTTGTTAAATGGCATCTAAAATTCTTGGGGCATTTTAAAGACTTAATGTTACTATTTAAAGAGTTCCAGAGTTTTGCTCCTCTGTAGGCAAAAGAGCGCTGTCCTGTTGACAGGCGGCATAAGGGTATATCCAAGGCACTAGACGATCGAGTTTGTCTATTATGGACATGAGAACGTAGTTTAAACTTATCGACGAGATAGTGTGGGACAAGTTTGTTAATACATTTGTGCATCATGGTTGCATCATTTAGAATGAGTCTCTCTTTCATTGGAAGCCAATTCAATGATCGCAACCCATCCGAAATATGATCATACTTTCTTAGTCCCAAAATAATTCGTCCAGCGAAATTTTGGACTTTTTGTAACTTGGCAATATTGCTGTTGCTGGTATTACTCCAAACAGTTGAACAATACAGTAGTTTACTAAAAACAAAGGAATTCATTATTAACAAAAGCGTTTTCCTGTCCAGCAGAGGCTTGATTCTGTTAATTTGTTTCAATTTAAGAAGACAATTCGAAACGGTTTTAGTGATATGTTCGTTGTAACTGAGGCATGCATCAAGATGAACACCTAAGTCTTTAACAACAGGCACAGGTGTTAATTCTTTATCAAGCAGACTTATACTGAAAGATGAAAGTTTCTGCAAGAGTTGTGGTACTCCAACGGCTAAAACTTTAGTTTTGTCCGGATTGATCAAAAGAGAACGTTTACAGCACCACTGAGATATTGTCATGAGATCTTCGTTCAAGGCAGAGATAGACGTGGATAGTTCGGCAGGCGAGAAGGACAAATACAGTTTGCAGTCGTCGACATAGGAGGCAGATATACAGTGTTTAGGAACGGAAAGGAGGTCGTTAACGTAGATTGTTAACAGAACTGGACCTAAAATAGAACCTTGCGGAACTCCGAACTCTGGTGGGGTGGCTACAGGATTCAAATAGTAGTATTGCTGGTGGCATGTCAAAAGTTCAGAATATAGATAAGGGGGTGGGTGAACGAACAACATAGATAAGGGGGGTGAACCAAGAGACAATGCAATAAAACAGGGAGAGGAGAGGGACAAAATGGGGAAATTTAACTTTGTTCAAGATCCCTCTGGCATGTTTGCCTTAATCAGTTTTGTTACCTGTATTTCTCAAGGGAAACACTTTGTCCATCGATATCCTTTGCACTAAAGACAAATATTGACTCTGCATTCTTTACCTGGTCTTCAACACCCTGACAACAGAAAAAAAACCTGATTTTCTTTGGGTTTTGTCACGCATTTTTGTGGGAAAGGAATGTATGACAAGGCCCATAAACTGTCTGCATAAGAGGCATTATACAATCTAGCAAAAAACATGGTTCACTCTGTTTGTCCTGTGATTGCTCCTGCCTTTTCAAAAGCTTTCAACCATGACAATTGCTCTTCATCTGAACCAAATGTGAGTCTTAAATCTGACACAAAAACATTCACAATGAGATCTAGCCTCATGCTGTATCAAAAGCTTGCGTTAGTGGCAGTTGTATAATTAACAAATTGATTGTTGTGGACCAATCAGGTGCAGCAGAGTGAATTCATAACAAATTTTGACAACTGTGATGAAGCATACTCATTGTAGATAACAGTACAGACAACACTAAACCACATTCAATTTGTTTTTTACCACAGTAACAATGTTAAAAAACATCAAAGAAAATGTCTTTTCAGAGCGTGACCAAGATCGTGACACAAAGAAAGAGCAAGCGCTGTCTATAACTTTCTCGCAATCTGATTGGTTTATTCCCTAAAATGAGCACTTCTGATTGGCTATTGCTTTGCGTGACACATTGATGCGAGCAGCGTTCTCTAGACTCTCATCGACAACGGCAAATAAGCCAATCAGATTGCAAGATTAGTAGCAATTGTGGTAAAAACAGTAATAGAAGTAATGGCAGTGATACAAGTTGTTACTGTATTAGTGGTAGCTTGAAACAGGTGGTACTCTTAATTCTAATATAATGCTTGACCTGATCTCTGCATGTCTGCAAACACTAGCAGCAGGCAGAACTTTAATGATTTTTCCAATTTTACGGTTGTCTCCTTCAAAGGATATGTTTTTGATGGGGATGAGTGCTGTAAAGATACAAAAGGCACAACATTATCCTTCTACTTTTGAGAACAGAAAATCCACAATAGTATTAAATTCAATTATCACATATCTTGATCCTTTTAGTACTAAATTCAGTGAAATAACAGACATAAAATAAGGCTACCGGTAACTATTAACATCTCCATTATCATTATCCATCAACTCCATTATCATTATCATTATCCATCAACATCTTGTAACATGTCAACTTCATTTCAATTTCATTTTCAATATGCAACGCTTTCACTCCAAGAGTCAAGCTGCGAGGCACAAAATTCAATACTAACTTTCTCCTTTTGCTCCCAGAGTCATGCCTTAAATCATACATGTGCTCATAAACCTTTCTCTTCCCAGAGTTAAACCTTGAGTCATAAACTATAGGTTTCTACCACAAATCATAGTTTAACCAGCAAACAAGAAGAGTTAAAAATCATTTCACAAATCTAAAGGATGACGGCCTGTCTCATAACTTGTGAAGTATTTCAAACATAAAATTTTCTGAATAATTGGATGAATAAAATAATTTCTAACTTCTATGGTTACTGCAGGTGGGACAGATAAGGTGAATTCTGAGTTCTGATTGGCTAACTGAGCAAGCAAGATTGGCCTATCTTGCAAAATCTTTTAATGACTTAAGCCTGTTTGGTCAAGATGGCTGGACATTGGCATTGTTTGTTTGGCATTGTCATTGACCTTGACTGCATCTCAGTCAATAAACTTGAACATGAAACAGAGCTTTTTTTTTTTTTTTTTTTTTTTTTTTTTTTGCCACATCATTACAATAATTTTAAAGAAATGCCAAAAAAATGTAGGAAGAAATGGCGAGGAGGCCTAAAAGAAACTATAGAGCTTATGTTAATTAGGCCTCCTCAATTACAATTTTTCGAAGATGGCATAAAAATTACGGCGACGGATACAAAATAATATCAGGTGGAAAATTAAACTAATCAATATTACGGAAGTTTACAAAATAATGTTGAATATTAAAAGGCTTTTTCGCAAGATCTCTGTTGGAGAGTACTAATAATTATTACAAATAAATGCCTTAAGTGCTCTTTTAAAGGAAAGAGGTGAGGAAGCGTTGATGATGTTGGTGTTTAAGGTGTTGTAAAATTTAGGTCCTTGATAAAAAACGGAAAATTGTTTGGTTCGAGTACGACAGAAAGGCAGACGAAATTTACATGAGTTTCTTGTATTATACGAATGAATTTGTTTTTGTAAGGTAAATTTACCATAAAATTTTAAAGGTAGAGTATGATTTTGATAGGAGTACATGAATAAGCCTAGTTGTATTAAGTATATATCATGAAATTTTAAGATACCAAGATTTTGAAAGATTGGATCAGTATGTGCATCGAAAGTGGTTTTAGCTATAGTTCTGATCACCCGTTTCTGTAAAATCTCAAGACGAATAAGGTTAGTTCTGTAAGTGGAGGCCCAAACTAAGTTGCAATAAAAAAAGTATGGATAGACTAGAGAAAAATAAAGTGTTCGTAAGGTTGTCGTAGATAAATAGAAACTGGATTTACGAATAATTCCTGTACATTTAGAAACTTTATTGGCGACATGTGAGATTTCAGATTTCCAATTTAAATTTTCATCCATGATTACTCCCAAGAAAACTGTTTCTTTTACTTGATCAATTTTTTGGCTATTAATCAAGAGTTGAATAGTTTCCTTTGTATGCTTTTGGCATGGTTTAAATACAATGAATTTGGTTTTCTTCAAGTTTAATGAAAGCCTGTTAGCTCTAAACCATAATGACAACTTATTTAGTTCAGCGTTCAGTATATTAGTCAGGCAGTCTTTATCCTTGTGAGACACAAAAACGTTTGTATCATCGGCAAATAATATCAGTTGTAATATTGTTGACGTATTGATTATATCGTTGATGTAGAGCAGAAAAAACAAAGGCCCCAGTATTGAACCTTGGGGAACGCCACACATGATATTAGCACAAGACGAAACATAACCATTGTATTCTACAAATTGAAGTCTGTTGGAAAAATAGCTCTTAATCCATTTCAGAGCCAAGCCACGTATACCATAGTGTTCAAGTTTATCAAATAAGATGGAATGATTGACTGTATCGAAAGCTTTCGAGAGATCTAAAAAAACACCAACCGCTAATTCACCACGATCAATAGCAGATGAAATTTTTTCATGCAAATCAATCAAGGCAAGCGTTGTTGAGTGGTTTTTCCTGAAGCCAAACTGGTTATCACAGAGAATATGTAAATTAGTTAAATAATCATACAAGCGATTATAGATTATTCTCTCTAGAAATTTTGAAAAGCTAGGTAGAACCGAGACAGGCCTATAGTTGGTGAATAGTGACTGGTCATCAGCTTTAAACAGTGCCACCACACGAGCTATTTTCATTTGATCTGGTACAACGCCATGAGCGATCGATAAATTTATAATGTGAGCCAGAGGTCCCGTAATGATTTGAATGGATTCCTTAATTATAGACATTGGAATATTATCGTATCCAGCCGCTTTCCCGGAAGCAAAGGATTGAGCAATGGTAATAATTTCATCCTCTGTTGTTGGGCTAAAAAAGATTGATTCTCGAAATGATCCAGATAGAAAATCTTTATGTGAACAAGGAGGAGGCTGTATCTTCTTTGCGAGGTTGGGACCAATACTAGCGAAATAACTGCAAAACCTATTTGCTACTTCCACTGGATCAGAAATCTCCTGACCGTTTGACTTAAATATTGCATTTAATTGAGGCCTTGACTTTTTTCTATTTAAGACTTCGTTTAAAATTTTCCAGGTCGCATGTGTCTTTGATTTAGCATCTTCCAATTTCTTTTCATAATATCGACGCTTAGCCAACCGCAAGGTGTGATTCAATTTGTTCTTGTATGTTTTATAGAGTGAAGAATTGTCAACTGTGGGAACTTGAAGATATTTCTTGTAAAGTTTATTCTTTGTTTTAATGGATTTAAGAAGAGCTTTCGTTAACCACGGTTTTTTAAAGCGCCTCTGCTTTCTAGTCGCCTTCTTGAGAGGGAAGCAATCGTTGTAAATCTTTGTATACATTTCATGAAAGCGTTTGTACGCAATATCTGGCTCATCACAAGTTTCAATCGAAGACCAATCAACAACTTCTAGTTTTTCAACAAAAGTAGAGATATTATTCGGATTCTTATCTCTAATAAAGAAAGGGTCTTGTCGACATCGATTTACCAACTTGTTAACGTTATCTGAATGAATCGAGAAGACGGGTAGATGATCTGAAATGTCAGTAAATAATAAGCCACTTCTCGAACGTTCAAAAAAGTTGTTCGCAAAAATATTATCTATTAACGTAGCACTATGTGAAGTAATTCTCGAGGGACGCGTAATCAAAGGAAAAAACATATTAGAGTACATTCCATCTAGGAATTGGCCTGTGAGGTGATGATTTTGGTAGTTAATTAAATTAATATTAAAGTCCCCCATTAGGAAGCATATTTTATTTTCTCTAGAGATATTACCTAACAACTCATTGTTTGTAGACAAGAAATCGTCGAGTCTGTGATTTGGCGGTCTGTCAACAATACCAACAATTATATTTTTTTCTCGAGGTCTTATTAATTCAATGAACAGTGATTCTACAATATCAACATTATGGAGGGACAAATCTTCTCGAAACTTGAACTCTAGATCGTTTGAAATATAAAGACCCACCCCACCTCCAGTTCTATTTTGCCTATAGTTATGAAGAAATTTAAAAACACTAATATCGACCGAATGAGAAGAATCGTTTAACCAGGTCTCAGAAATTCCGATTACAGAAAATTTTATGTTTAAGCATGATAGATAATCAGTCAGCTTTACTAAATTATGAGGAAGACTACGAATATTAAGATGTAGGAAAGAGAAATTGGCATCAGAATAATTTTCGCGTCTGAGCATTTCGTTTAATTGATTTTCAATAAAATAGTCGCAGGGTGTCTCATTTGCATTAAAATTAATGTCAGGATCAAGACTGCCAGACTGTGTCAATGTAGCGTTTGAGTTTGAAAAAATTGGATTGTAACGTAAGCTAGAAAATCTATCAGGATCAAAGTGAACAGGACCATTCTGTAATTCATATAGCGCCAGAGAAAAGCTAGAATCGTCTAAATGATTAAAGGGCAGTACGTCTGATAGCGAGTATTGTGTCACTGTCATTTTAAGTTAGCAGTAGAGTAACTAAATAAACTTATCTGATTTAACCACGTCTGTCCTTTACAATCAACTTGTCCAATACAAAGTACGCTACTTTTCCGTTCCGCTTTGCTTCCTCCAGCTTGGGTCTCTGCTCTTCACGCTTATCTAGGGTCTCCTTAGCAAGATCTTCATTTACATATAAACCAACAGGTTTAATTCTTCTTGTCATCTTCAATATTTGCTCCTTTTGCTTAAAATCTCGAAGCTTGCACACAATTGTGCGAGGGCGTCTTCTAGGGCCAGAAACAACCCTACCGACACGATGAGCACTTTCGACGTGGAGCGCTTCTTCAAGGTTGAGCTTCTCCGCTAGAACTTGTTTGACTTTTTCCTCTGTAGTGTCCCACGATTCGTTTTCTTCTTCTAAGATCCCATCAACTCTGATGTTGTTTCTTTTACTCTGATTCTCCAAATATTCTAATTTGTCCATATGGTAGTCGATAGAGTCGTAGATGTCCTCGATGTCATCCACTATCTCAGCAAGTTTGGTTTTACACGGCTTCAGTTCGTCGATATCTTTCTGAGAGAATTCAAGACTTTGTTTGAATTCTTTTGTGTCCTTCTGGCATATGTTTAGGCGAGTCTTAAGTTCAGCCACAGTTCCAACCACTGTATCTAGTCGAGAATTGAAATTGCTCAAAAGCGAAACTACAAGGGTTTTAAACATCCTTTCTTGAAGCTGAAGCATCTCATTCAACATCGCCGTCATTACAAATTCATTCGAGGGATTCTTGTCAGCGCTTGGTGAGCCGCCGGTTGTCTTAGAATTACGTGTTTCTGGCATAATTTTGGTGCACAAGAAAAACAAAAATACTGAAAACCGATGAATAGGCTTCGAAAAGAGCGAAATAATCAAAATATGAGGAGCTAAAAAATTAGCGTCCGTCCGCCATGTTGTCTCACCATGCGTATAAACATATATATGAATGACTTACAAAATTCTTTACAATTTTCACAACCGAGGATATATGCTGATGATACCAGCTTGACGTTTGCTAGTGCCTAGGTTCAAGCTTGGCCAATAATAAGCTACCTTGACCTCACACTTGGTCAATATGTACCATTTGACCTCATGCTTGGTCAATATGCAGCCAACTTGACTTCATGCTTGGTCAATATGCAGAAATCTTGACCTCGTGCTTGGTCAATATGCAGAAATCTTGACTTCATGCTTGGTCAAGATGCAGGCATCTTGACCTCATGCTTGGTCAATATGCAGCTATCCTAACCTGATGCTTGGTCAATATGCGGCCATCCTGACCTCATATTTGGTCAATATGCAGGCATCTTGACCTCATGCTTGGTCAATATGCAGCCATCTCGAAATAACGTTTGGTCAAAAATGCAAATTTATTGAATCATTCCTTACCAGATCAGTTTTAAATTCATACAAGGTATCATCATTTGGTTTTAGTACAATAAAGACCTGCTACCATTTAAGGAGGCCCTTTCTTTCTGCTGGCCCAAACTTAGTACCACATTCTGACTTGAGCGATGCCACTGAAGGTCCAGCTGGGGACAAACGTGGTGGATCTGAAAACAAGGTGGATCCTTGATGAAATAATTACCCTATATGGTACAAAACTATTATGTCAAATACATATCGTTTGACAATTTCACTTTCAGACAAGATCAATATGCAATTTCTCTCTACAATATCAATACAACATCATACAAACAGATGATGAGAACTGAAAAATCATCAACTCATGTGGCATTAACTCTTTCACTCCCAGATGTGATCAATATACAACTTCTCATTTCAATATCAAATACAAAGAAAATGGAATGGTGAGAATTGGGCACGCAATCAACCTGAGGTTAATGAGTTGATTTAATACCAAATTCTCTTAAATGGTGAATCAGTAAGTGTATGGCAATCATTCAACAGAATTGCCACTCAGATCTTGGGATTGAAAAGGTTATAATTAGCACCAGATTCTTCAAACGCACAAGCAGGGGTGTGTCTGGCACTCATTACAAGAAATTACCACTGTCCTATTGGATGCGAAAGGGTTAATAACACCAACTAGAAAGACAGTTTTTGATCACACATTGTACAAAAAAGAACACAAAAGTTGTAATTATTGTGCAGTCCACTAATTTTGTCACTGCAAGATAATTTTGAGGAAGGCTTTTTAATTTCAAGAAGCTATAAATATGCTTCAAACCAGGTCTTCCTGGGTTCAACTCCCACTCGGACCACTAGCTGGATTTGTAACACAGTCATCCCTTCTTTCAAATCCTTGACCACGCCATTGTTTGACCGTGCCTTGACCACGGTTTTCACATCCTTACACCACACTTGTAAAAAGAGTACAAAATATCTCACCATCTTGACGAAACCTGTAGAAAAGTTCTCTGTCCTCAAAGTTGTCCTCATCTACCATGTGATGGACAAGGTCTACGTCAAGCAAACTCTGATGAATAATATCAAAGAAAACATGTTTTAATTTTTGAGACTCATGGCACTTTAAACCTCACTCTCTTATTTTCTTAAATTATATCAATTATCCTTGGATGGTGCCATTTTATAACAAAGCTTGCAGAAGGAACAAACTATTTTTTTGACAAAACATCTGCCCAAAACTCTTGAATAGATAGCTAACATGGAGATATCCTTTTTCAATATTGAAATACAAACATTTTCCCTGAATCTTTATGACTTCATTTTCTCAGTATGCAAATGCTTAATGCAATTTCCAGTCTTGTAATACATCTCTCAATATCGGCCCTCAGCCTTTTTTCTGTGGACATCTCTGCCCTCTGTCAGTTCTGCCAAGACCTAGGGCTGATACTCTTCCAGTATGGCCCTCACACTTGGTCAATACAGGTAAGTGATTGCATGGACAGTCAAATGAAGAGCATTATTTGTTAAACAGCCCCTACCTGGCCAAGACTAACTCCTTCTTTTCTTGTGCTGGCAAAGCCATTAGACATAAACCAATCAACTGCCTCTGATCCTTTAACAAGATTAGGGAAGAAAATCAGTTTGAAAAAACATGTCTATATGCTCTGATACATTTTGAAGCAACTAGGTACAAAACAAGCATAAAGGAGTTAGGGAGAAAATTGTGATGCTTGATTACTTACCTGCAAAGCAAACATGGTACTTCTTCAACCGGTAACATCGGTCCTTAATTGTGAGGCCTCCAGATGACACTGGAGAACGTAACTTGGCAACCACAAGATTGATCTGAGGAAATTAAGAAATAAAATTAAGGACAGTTTTCAACATAACGCCCTAAAAACAAGGGTGCGTTTCTTTGGTATGATTGAGATCTGGATTTGGGATCCGAGATCACTCAGATCATGGCACATCAAAGGAACCAATGAATCCTTGTCCACTGGTTCGTTTGATGAATCATCATGTGACGCGCATGCATGATCTCGGTTCACAAATCCAGTTCCTGATCATACCAAAGGATTGTACCCAAAAACTAAAGTAATTAACTTAGCCAATTAAACAGACTCTGGATTATCATGAAAAAATTAAGACAATTAAGAATGATGCAAATGAATGTATGAAAGACCATATATTTGAACTGCGGAGTAATTTGTAATGACATTAATTGATCATCACTGCGATGATCAATTAATGTCATAACAATTAAGAATTTTGCCAGTACAAAGGCGAGATAATACTGTGCGTGATTGAGTTATCTAGCACATAACTGATTGTCATGTTTTGCCAGCTTTTTGGAGCATGCAACAAGAATCACTTGACAATACAAACAATACTGTCCATTTCAGGTACATCAATCGCAGAGCAAAATACTCATGCTCGCTCAACCGTCGTAAAAAGCGATTCTGAAATCGCCGCCAACAGGCACAAAATCACTCAATGAAAATCGATTTCTTAGAAATCTGACGAAAAGGGTAGCATATCGCGTGGAATGATCATAGGGGAAACAACAATCAGTACCACAAAATCAATAATCAAGCTCTCACCTTTTCAAGATCAGCTTCACACATGGTTTCCGAAGCGTTGGCTCAGAGTGTCACGTGTGCTCCAGGCTATTGCCGGTGAGAGCTG
Organism: Ricordea florida; assembly: GCA_949710005.1. Taxonomy (NCBI): domain Eukaryota; kingdom Metazoa; phylum Cnidaria; class Anthozoa; order Corallimorpharia; family Ricordeidae; genus Ricordea; species Ricordea florida. Next base: position 24,534,754 of record OX453282.1, read on the forward strand.
AGCAAGAACCCCTCCCGCTAGAATACGTAACTACCCGGGGGGAGGGCTCCGATAACAATTACGGGCAGGGCTTTCATTAGAAGCCGGCTACCGCCGAGCTCCGTATGCTGCGAGTCATCGAGTCACCGGCCACTTGGCCATATTTGTCAACAAATACTTCAAAATATAATGTATATATTTCTTTTAACGATAAATATTCACAATTAAAATTGCTTTTTCATGCCAAGAAAGGTGGAAATCACATGTTCTTGTTGTTGTTAAAGAGAACCAACTACAAACTCAACCCACATGAGACTGCAGAAAATGAACCCGCGTCACAGATGTAGGAGGCGAGTCCTTTAACCACTGTGCCAACCCTGCGGTTTATACTTCATGCCAGCATGCCATATGGTATCCCACGCCCATCACAATGGTACGGGAGACTATATGGCACACTGGCATGAAGTATAAATTAACCCTCCTATTATGCCACATAGCCTCCCACACCATTATATTGTGATAAGTGCGGGAGACTATATGGCATACTAGCATGAAGTATATCCCAACCATGATCCCCTGAAGCCTGAAGGAATTGGTACCCAGCCTCTTTCATTCTATTCATTCAGTGTAGGGGTGAGCGTGTCGGACCTCCGAGCAGAAGGTTTGGAGGTCGACCCGGGGGAGGTACTCAATATAACTGTGGGTGGGGAGGTACGGTGGGCTCCCTCATACCCTGACCCTATTTAAGACAAATATCGCTGATTTTCCTACCATGTTTAAGACAGAATTCCGATTTTTGATACCCTGTTTAAGACACAAAACCCGAAACCATACCCTGTGTAAGACAATAATAGATATCGAAACTCTTTCTCATTTAATCCATTGGCAATCACAAACCTATTTACAGCTCGATCAACAGAGTAACGAGGAGCTCTTTACGCTAAGTATACGTAATTTACATCAAGCACTGTTTATCGTCCAAGAAAAGATATCCTGTTTAAGACAAAAATTGATGAATTGAAACCCTGATTAAGACAAAAAATGATAAATGCGATACCCTGTTTAAGACAAAAATCCCGAAAAACATACCCTGGCTGGCCGCACGTCCCCATTAAGCCCTTATAAGAGAGTCCCCCCCCAGGGAGGTCGAGCCCTGGTGCTGGCACTGTGTTGTTTCCTCAGATAAGAAACTTTACTCCACACTGTCTCTCTCCAACCAGGTGTATAAATGGGTACCAGCGATATAATGCTGGGGGTGATCCTGCAATGGACTAGCTACAGAAACCGGGATAAGCTCTGGCCGTTTGGGCCTCTTGTGGCTCGTGTGCGCCTTTGCCTCCTTCATTCTTCCTCACTCTTCCCTTCTCACTCTACATGTATCTGAAGATCATGTTTCAATTATTTGATACCATGGTTTGGTAGTCAAGCTAAGAAGGAGTGTTAGGTTCCACAGAATAAACCACACAAGATGGCAGGAGAACAACTTCTGTTTAATGCAGCCAGGCCTTACATTATCACCCAGATCTTGCATGGTCATTTTCTCATACTCACTCCTAACTCGGATGTTAAAGAGATTATTATCACAGGATAGGCCGAGACCCTTGATTACATAACTCATTAAATTTACTCTATAAGTATTCTGCATAAATATAGTTCTATCCCTAACCTAACCTAATATCCCCTGATGAGTGGGCAACCACGAAACAGGCTTGTAGGGATAAACCTGTAGTTTGTTTGTGTTTTTTCTCCTGCAACAACTAGTTCTAAATTTATATAGACATAATAATAATAATAATAATAATAATAATAATAATAATAATAATAATAATAAGCAATAGTAATAGGACTGAGTCAAAGCCAATAGAAATAGGACTGAGTCAAAGCCAATTAAGCATGCACATGATGGTGCATACTGTCCAGTTACTCAGACATGATGCATCCTGTCCTATTTAACTGTCCTATTAAGGCTGAAATCAGGGCAGTTTATAGCCAATCGGATTTGAGAATTTTGTTATTGGTATGATTATAATAATAATAATAACAAACTTTCTTTGAGTGTCAAGTGTATCTAGCACTGACATACTAACTGGGATGCTATAAAGCACAAATGAAACCAAATCAAATCAAATGTTGGTTTTTGTTGAGATGGGAAAATTGGAGTACCCAAAGAAAAACCTCTGGTTGAGAACCAACAAACTCAACCCACATATGATGCCGGGGCTGGGAATCGAACGTGGACCACATTGGTGGATGGCGAAACCTCTCACCACTGCATGACGCCTGACGCTCCCCAATAATAACATCAAATTATCATTCCGGCCATATACATATACAACGGGAAGAGAGTTCTATATTATTCGCCGCCTGATGCTAGGTGAGCGCTTGCTTTAGTCACTGTCGTCGCAACTTCCCCTCTTGCCATGGCAACAGCATGCACCCATTGGCTAAAACATCTAGGTCCACTTTCCGTGACTTCTTTTCTTCCCATCGCTGTCACGACGTCCCCATCATCTGTCACGACTATAAGTTTAGGTATTGATGTCACGTGGTAACGATTCTTTAGCTCTCTTATCAACTCGCTACCGAATGGTAACGCCAGCCAATCTCCGTGACACTGTTTCATGTACGCTTCCATGTCCGATGCAGTTTTATCTGACGATATGAAAACAACTTCAAAAGGAAGTTCATTTTCTTGCAGCTCCGCGTAAAACTCCGCCAGAATTGGAGTGAATTGTCTACAAGGCGGACACCATCCTGCAGAAAAGTATAGAGCAACAACTTTGTTTTCGAGACTTTCTTCGGGACTAACGATTACTCCCGACTTCCTCACTAGGTTTCTCTCAAAAAATATATTCATAATTGAATACACAAGGCCAAGAAGACAAAAGGTTTCAAACGGCAGCCGACGGCAGCCCTATTGTTTATGAGTCCACCAAACTTGAAACCAGCGGAATCCAATTTCAGTTTATCATTCGTCATGAACTTGTCATAAACAAACGTCATATTGTTGTATTATGCAACAATTTCGTAAAAGATGGCGGCAAGGTCGGCCATAGGGGCGACCGTACGTGCCATCAATAGACCAAGAAAAATTGCAGCTAGGAAAGCAGCAATAACACTGGTTAGTACACACATGAACCAAGAATTGTTTACCGTAAGATAGCTTTTGATTCGTTTAGCATTCACATGCTGCTCCGGAGCCAAGTTTGCCCAAGTTATGCATGTAAATGCGTGATTTGTAGAAACTCGTTCTTTCATTGCGCACTGCGAAAGCAATCTGTTTTGTAACAACCAACTTCCTTAGCTTTCTATTACATTACGAATTCAGTTCTTTGGGAATCTCTGCAGTGCTTTGTATAAGGAAGGAAGAGCAAACTACATGAAGTGAAACAGCTGATTGTAAAAAATATACGCTGTGTCTATACGTCCGACAGCCGGACAGAATTTTCAAAATACTCGGTGTCCGGCAGTCGAAATTTTCTCGTGTTATGATTTTAATCGGTGATTACCTTATATAAACATTTATATTCCTTGTCTCCTAGCCCTAATCCTTAACCTAATTGGCATAATCTACCCTGAAAGCGAAGAAAATCAGACTGTCGGACACGGAGTATTTTAAAGTTATGCGTCCGACAGCTCCAGTAAAGAGTGAAATATCGACTGTCGGACACGGAGTTTCCTTGTGACCTCAGCCGGCTGTCGGACACGGAGACACTTCGAAAAATATATGCACTAAAATGTAAATATATGACAATTTTATTAATATACACTGTGTAGAAATTGCATAAAATAAATGAATGATCCTTGTGGATATCTTATCTTTGGAACTGACTATGTTGCTTACACGTATATATCTGCAAGGATCATTCATTTATTAAATTATACACTGTACGGGTATAATAACACGTTAACTTGTGTAATATTAATAACACTTACATTATGTAGTAACAAGTATGTGAACTTGTGTAATAACCTAACAATATAATTGAATGCTTAATTTATCATGTTTTAGCCTTTTACTTTCAGGAGTGTTCAATATGCAATTTTGTCATAATTTTTAAGCAACTTCACTAAGCCTTTAACTTTTGCCTTCACTAAGACAAAATAAAAGTGAATTGCCACTCAGATCTTTAAAGAGAAAGGTTAATGCAAAGAGTCTTTTGAGGTTTAGTATAGTTCAGTATAAACCTGTAAGAAAGATACAGCAATATCTGGATGGTTAAGACTGATGTTAACATATTTGACGCTAGTACAAGTCTGAGTTTGCACTTTAACCCTTTAAGCCCTAAGGGGGTAGTGATTGGGATATTTTGTAAAGGCTTACATGATTCACTACCCCTTGGGATATTTTGTAAATGCTTACATGATTCACTACCCCTCGGGATATTTTGTAAAGGCTTACATGATTCACTACCCCTCGGGATATTTTGTAAATGCTTACATGATTCACTACCCCTTGGGATATTTTGTAAAGGCTTACATGATTCACTATATACCCCTCTGGATATTTTGTAAATGCTTACATGATTCACTACCCCTCGGGATATTTTGTAAAGGCTTACATGATTCACTACCCCTTGGGATATTTTGCAAATGCTTACATGATTCAGTCACTACCCCTTGGGATATTTTGTAAATGCTTACATGATTCACTACCCCTCGGGATATTTTGTAAAGGCTTACATGATTCACTACCCCTCGGGATATTTTGTAAATGCTTACATGATTCACTACCCCTTGGGATATTTTGTAAAGGCTTACATGATTCACTATATACCCCTCTGGATATTTTGTAAATGCTTACATGATTCACTAACCCTCAGGATATTTTGTAAATGCTTACATGATTCACTACCCCTTGGGATATTTTGTAAAGGCTTACATGATTCACTGCCCCTTGGGATATTTTGTAAATGCTTACACGATTCACTACCCCTCGGATATTTTGTAAAGGCTTTCATGATTCACCTCCCCCCTAAGGGGTCTCCCTGTGATGAGTAAAATCTTCTGGCATTAGACAGAGTAAAATCTATAAAGTCACTTTTTGGGCTTGAAGGGTCAAGGAGATAGTTTTTAACCCTTTAAGCCCCAAGGGGTCTCCCTGTGATAAATAAAATAGTCTGGCATTAGCTAGAGTAAAATCAGTAAAGTCACTCTGAGGGGGTAAGGGGTTAAGAGAGAGAGTTGTTTTTTTTTTACCCTTTAAGCCCTTAGGTGTCCCCCAGTGATGAGTAAAATCATCTGGCGTTAGCCAGATATAAAGTCACTCGTAGGAGGTAAAGGGTTAAATGATATTCTGTAAATATAGTCTATCCTTGATAGGCCTCATAAACTTTTCAATTAACAAGTAATTATTTTGCTTTTAGACACTTGCTGCTGTTGAAAAACTGAAATCAATCATGGCCTCTCAATCTGGAGAGGTAAGTTACTGTGCATGCGTAGTGAAACTTCTGTTAAGTGGACATCCTTGTGAACTTTGCAAGAGTGTCCCCTTAATAGTGGGTGTCTGCTTCAGATACAGGTTTGTAAAAACTGTGCAATGTTTGTTAACAATTAACATTCAGTGGTTCTATTATATGCTTGTGGGGGTTTGTTACTTCCACCACCCCTTTTACACATTCACTCACAATTGCTGCCACCCTTCATTTAACAACAATTGTCACAAGATGGAGGTTGGGTGCCCTGTTAGGCTATGGGCCTGAATGACTCCCCAAAGCCCCTACCCTAAGAAGACCATCCAGCCAGCAGGCACTGCCTGCCGACCCAACCATGAGCCCCCCACACC
>OX453282.1:24540717-24580717 GCA_949710005.1 Ricordea florida
CTCTCAGTGTGGACAATGCCTGCCTTTCTCCGGGAGAAAGATTATCTGGTATAGAGCGAATATTATTAGGATTGAACAGGTCTTTCTTAACCGAATCTAAGAAAAGTTCAAGCTCAGGAAAGCGAGATACAGGGACTTTCCACCGCGAAGTTTTTTTAATCGCTGGAAACAAGGGCAGGCTATTGTCAACGCTAGAGTCATCGATGCTCTGGTCATTGTGAAAGAAAACAGCTGCTCTCAGTCTATTTTCAAATTTCTCCCAGTCTTCTAGTAGTTTAACACGATTAACGTCGCGGGGAATTGGGCAAAAAGATGGACCCTTGCTAAGCAATGATTTTTGATCAGCATCTAATTCCTGTGATGAAAGGTTGATAGGATAAAATTGTTCCTGATTAGAGATTGCATTTAACCGATATTGGTTAAGAAAGACCTGTTCAATCCTAATAATATTCGCTCTATACCAGATAATCTTTCTCCCGGAGAAAGGCAGGCATTGTCCACACTGAGAGATTTCGAAGGGCTCACTATCAAGATCCAAGACAAGGGTTCCAAATTTGTTGTGATTGACACGGAGGTCTATGATGCCAAAATGAAAGAACAACTAGAAAACCAGCTCCACTACAAGAAACTTGATTCAGATCCTAGCACGGGGGTTGTTAACGTTATCTCAAAATGGGGTAGAAAGTGGCTTGAGAGAGGCCAAATCAGTAAAGAAATTGCCCAATGGGTTACCAACAAGAACGCAAAGCCAGGAAAAGCCTTCGGCACCATCAAGACCCATAAGGACGGGAATCCCCTTAGGCTAATTACATCTTGCTGTGGGACGGCAATTGAAAACCTTTCAGCTTTCACTGAATTCTATCTCAAGCCTCTTGCCCAAGATTTACCATCCTTCGTCAAGGACACCACCCATTTATTACAAAAGATTCAAGATCTTAACAAAACGGGTCCTTTCCCAAAGGAAAGTCTTTTAGTATCTTGGGATGTTGTTGCCATGTTTCCCAATATTGATAACCATTTGGGAATCAACGCAATAACAGAAGCCCTTAATTCCAAAACAACTAATTTTCCATCCACTGATTGTATTGTAGAAGCGGTTAAGATCTGCCTACAACACAATAATTCTCAATTCAAAGGTGAAAATTTTCTCCAAATTCATGGAACGGCCATGGGGCCCAAAAATGCATGCAGCTATGCCGACTTAGCCATGGGGGTAATTGACAAAAAAGCTAGATCAGGGACCATCAAACCAAATCTGTGGTGGAGATATAGGGATGACATTTTCGATCTTTGGACACAAGGGCACTCTAAATTAATTGAGTTCACTGAGTTTATCAATTCTCTTTACCCCACCATTAAGTTTACCCTTGTTCATTCCCCGATATCTCTTAATGTTTTAGATCTTACACTTAATCTTGTTGACGGATTTATCCAAACGGATATCTACTCCAAGCCTACCGATAATCATATTTATTTGTTGCATAGCAGTGCCCACCCAGCTCACTGTTCTAAGGCCATTCCATTAAGTGTTGCTACCAGAGTCAAAAGAAATTGTTCCACCCCTGAATCTTTTGACAAACGAAGTAATGAATATGAGAGTTATTTAATTAATAGAGGCTACAATCCTATCCAGGTGAAACAACAATTCGAGAAAGTTAAATCTATTCCCAGGGAGGACCTTCTTGCCCCTGCCAATAGAGAATCCAAAAAAATTTTTCCATTGGTTTTAGATTACAACCCTATTTTACCTAGCATTGGAAAAATTCTCAATTCTCATAAACATCTTATTTATGATTCTCCTTCCCTTTCTAAAATTTTCCCTCGAGGATAAATTATTCCATCTTACAGAAGATCTAAAAACATAAAGGAAATTCTTGCACGCCCACGTAGAATGGAGGACAATGACTCTGATAAACATGGTTGTTTTAAATGCAAAGGTAAATGCGATCTTTGCCGTAACTTTTTAGTTGAATCTGACCACTTTACTAGCGCTAGTTCTAAAAGATCCTACCAAATTACACAACATCTTCATTGCAAATCCAAAAATGTTATCTATTTGGTCACCTGCACAAAATGTAGTGTGCAATATGTAGGTTCGACTAGCAATGAATTCAAAGTGCGTTTTCGGAATCATAAATCGGCCATGAATACTAATAAGAACACTTGTGAAGTTGCGACACACTTCAACAAAACTCTTCATGTTCTCTGTGACTTCAATTTTACAATAATTGAACAAATTTCCAACCCAAGTGACAATAACAGCCTTGATGAACGTCTTCTAACAAGAGAAGCTTATTGGAGTGCACAACTTTGCACCCTTCAGCCTTATGGATTGAATAAAAGATCTGAATTCAATTCAAGGAATAGAATAAGATTTAACTAACATCTGTCAACGGTTTTGTTTCTTTTCTTTTCACAAGTCTTATTACGTAAAGTTTTTATTCTATATATGTTAATCAAGGGCCCAATTAGGGATCACAAATTGTATCACAAATTAGTCCCTATTCATTAGGTTTTTATTAGATGTTAGTTTTTTAAATTTTTATTGTTTGTAATTTTCTTTTTTCTTTCCTTTCTCATATATAAGAGACCAATATTGTAAATAATTTTTTTATTCCAAGTATTTGTAATCTTTTTAATCTTGTTAACATACTGTACTGAAGAAGCCCGAATGGGCGAAACGTCTACAGTATTAAACCTCATGTGAGAAGTTCGCTGTTCCTCTTTCATTCCTACTAAATCCACCGAGTGTAAGCGTCGCGTATCCTTTGGGATCCTTCTCACTAGCGTCATCGTTGGCAAACCTTCTTTTCTACACAACTATATATATATATATATATATATATGTGTGTGTATGTATATATAAATAAAGTGAAATAAATGTTCTTTTTTTTAACTTATCATTTTAAACATACTCTTTCAACAGACTGCTTTAAAAATAGGAGTAAAACAAAAAGGGTGCAATGGATTAACATATACATTGGACTACTCAAAGGAAAAGGGAAAATTTGATGAAGAAGTAAATCAAGATGGTATGTAAAGAGTGTTGGATCAATGTCTTGTCATTGTGCAGCTTAACTCTTTCAGACCCAAAAACCGAGAAGTATTTCCCATTAATGAATGCCATGCAACTTGGAATAAATGAGCATAAGTACATATTTAAAAGACTAGGAAAATTAAACAAGCCTGAATGGAAAGTGGAATTTGTTTGTCTTTGAAGAATTCATTTATTAGTACTTAGTTGTTATTTATGCTGCGTTCACATCAGAGCTTTAAAAGCTGTTTAGTTAAACATTTACTTTACAAAAAAAAGCTCTGTGTAAATTCTCTCCGACTTCAAAGTTATTTCTAATGAATCACTGTTAGACTCTGTTTCTCGCTATGTTTGTTTGGGTATAGAATAACCATGGTTAAAATATACCCATCATTTGGGTATAGAATAACCATGGTTAAAATATCCCCATCATTTGGGTATAGAATAACCATGGTTAAAATATCCCAATCATTTGGGTATAGAATAACCATGGTTAAAATATACCCGTCATTTGGATATAGAATAACCATGGTTAAAATATACCCATCATTTGGGTATAGAATAACCATGGTTAAAATATCCCCATCATTCGGGTATAGAATAACCATGATTAAAATATCTCCCGAATTTGGATATAGAATAACCATAATTTACTCAGCTACTTGTCTGGTTTCGTTCGGGTCTAAGATGGCAGAGTATGTTTTTGTTTCCTCCAGTGTTAATAGGATTTAACTAGTAGACTTAAGTAGAGTCTTTAATCAACTTTAATTACATTGAAATGGAACTGACATGGTGTTGTTTTGGATCTTCAAACAAATGTTTGCTCTCAATTTCAACCTTGTGCACTGTTTGGAATTAATTGACGTGTTTTCAGCCAATCAATGTATTGAAAGTTTTGCATGTGTATTAGGTGTTAAATCAGTGCAATATATTTTAGGTTCTCATCAGCTTCTCTACTTGCTTTACAATTTTGCTATTAACATTTTCAATGGAAGGTTCCGGTACATGTTGGTCTGACCTCTGGGAATGGAATGGGATTACGCACATTATATATAACTTAGAAACAGTAAATAACTTCCATGTTTACGTTAGTCCATGCAGACACAAGCAGGAGTTTGATATAATTCATTGAAGTCCAAGCTACTACTTCTGAGCTACCAGTTTTCCCTCACTTCAATTTTAGTTACTATTATCATTATTGTTATCACTAGCACTATATCATTATAATTATTGTTTTTTTGCTATTTTTAAAGTGGGTCCTGTTAGGCAGCAGTGAGAACAAGAATTGTATTGTGACTCGCAGTTGGGTGTGATCCATGATTGAAGTGTATGGAATCTCCTATCTGTTTTGTCTTTTTTCTGTACTTCGTAATATTTTTTTTCATACTTAGCCTTTTAATAGCAATTTAAGTAATGTCAATCTTTCAATAATTATTTCGATTTAGTAATTATTGTTACTTTTTCAGGTGTAAAAATATACATTGATTCCAAGGCACAGTTAACATTGCTAGGAACAGAAATGGACTATGTAGACAGCAAGCTGGCCAGTGAATTTGTGTTTAATAATCCTAACATCAAAGGAACTTGTGGCTGTGGAGAAAGTTTTCATGTATAATGTCATACTGATTAAGCAAGAGTTAATATTTGCAAAATATTGATCCTTGTAATGAAACTAATTCAGTCCCCTAGATTGGTTATCATGTGAGTCCTACTGAGATGTTACCTTTCATTGCGTGCATCATGACTTGATTTGTGATAAAGTGTGGTTGAAGATTCCTTTGATTCTATACATGTATTTGGATCTGTTGAAAGGACCATGCACAATGACCACAATGACCAAGTTACTGATCAACAACATTCAGGATTGAGGAAAAGGCTATTGGCTATGCTCCTGCAACAACAATTTTCCAGCTGTTGATGACACCATAAAGTGTGATCATTTAACCATACTGCAGAATTCTGGTTTTTTTTTCTTTCTGTATACTTTGTCATGTGGAGTTGTTTACTCTTTTTTCTCATATTTGGCAGACACCAATGTAGTTTGGTAATTCCTTGAAATCAGCTCACTGCAATTCAAAGACAGATATTGCTGGAGTTAAAATACATGGTCAATTCATATCTTCTCTCTACTTGCAGACATTGCTTTTTTACCATCATAATTTGCAGAGATTAGTTTGTCATCACTGTTGGTATTTCAAGTCCATATTTTGTGGACAGAAGTATTCTTACACTACTTGTTCTTGTAAATAACTTAAATTGAATTATACTGTTTGCCAAATAGCAGTGATTGTAATAAAAATGTGAAGCAGTACATATTAAAAGCAATACCTACAGCAGTGCTATCTGCAATCCAGTAACTGCAATTATTTTGACCGTGTGCCTTGATGACCTTTTTAGCCTAAATTTGTGTAAAGTAGTGACCTGAAAGAATTTGTTGATTTATTTATTCTTGTCTCGTCCAAGGGAATAAACCTTGTCTTCTTGAGTGCACAAGCAATAACTAGGCTGTATTTCTTATTTTCCTAATGTCACAGAGAACCCAAACTCACATAATTTTGAAAAATTTTTAGGGTTCATAATGGAATCATTAAGAAAACAACAGCCCTTCAAATACATGGTATTTCATAAATTCATTTGCATCATTCTTCTCCATCTACGGATATATTACGAACTCACAACTGACCAGCTCCCAGTTGGCTTGATAGCTCAGTTGGTAGAGCACTGCTCCGGTATTGCAGAGGTCCTGGGTTCGAATCCTGTTCAGGCCTGAGTTTTTTTCAGGCTTCAATTTCACAGCTGCTTAAGTTGTGCACATAACTGCGATGATCAAAATGTCATTACATATTACTCTGCAGTTCAGATGTATGGTCTTTCATGTATTCATTTGCATCAACAACCCTTACTGTAATTTATAATGAGATAAACTTACTTATGCTGCTTGTTGTGTTTATAGGTCTCCCTGAAGCAATCTAGTCTTGTCTCGCTATTCTTTCCCGACATTTGATGGTAGGATAGACAGAAGGGTAGTTAAAACCATCCCAGTTTTGTCTTTGATTAGAAAAGCAAATAATATTGTTTTTGTCTAACCTCCAAAAGGAAAAATTCAGTGGCCACTTTCTGTGTCGCCGTTCTGTTCCAAAGTTTCTAAGTAGCGTTTGCGCTTTAAATTCACTTTTTCCCGGTCGGACAGCACTTTCCAGTGGGAAAATACTTCTCTTTAGTGTGTGTGTGTGTGTGTGTGTGTGTGTGTGTGTGTGTGTGTGTGTATGTGTGTGTGTGTATGTGTGTGTGTGTGTGTGTGTGTATTGTTGCTGTTGTTTCTTGTTTTATTTTATTCATATTTTTTACTTTTTTGGGTGGAGAGAAGGGGGTGATATATTTATCTACAAGTCTTGGACATTTTGTGATCTGCATTTAACAAGAGTACAGGCAATGGAAAAAAAGTACGCCGTTTCTATGAAACAAAGCGTTCCCCACTCCTTTCTGGATGGTCAGAATTTCTACGACACTTTTACGTTAAGCTTGGCTTAAATTCTCTGCTATGTTCAAACTTTGCGTGTTCCTTATATGATTTTATCTGTCAGGTAGTTGTGGGAAACGGTTTGAAAAATCTTTCACTGGACAGAAAATACTATAAGCGAGAGACTATGGCCTCTTATGCACCTCGATACGTAAAACATATAACTCATTCATTTTCTCTGGCACGCAACATAGGTTGCGTTTGGGAGAATTCGAGGGGCAAATCATGCAAAAAGACCGAAGATTGAGTGTTTGTACGTGCTCGGGAATTCTCCCAAGAGCAGGGAGGTTTCAATAAGCCTGTTTAAACAGTAGATTTATAATTTTTATATATATATATAGAATAATAGCTAAAATATTATGTTCTTGGTAGCTTCGGCTAATATAAACCAATGACAGCGCGTGAAATATCTATCAAATCTGTTGTATTTTAAATGCATTAGTAGCCAATCAGAAACGAGAACAGCGTGTAGCCGTCAAAAAGGCGGGAAAATGATAAAGAAATTGGTGCCTGCCTTCTTGCAGTCTGTACTTTGAGGTACTGTTCGGAATATCCAGAACAATTTTGTTCCTTTTGCACGTTTTAAACACCGCATTTTCAACAATGTGAGTGGGCCAATCCCTGGAACAGCCTTTGGGTTGTAACAAAGTCCGTAGAATTAGCGGCTTGCCTTGTTTTCATCGGCACGTCGAGGCATGCTTCACCCAGCAAGTAGGTACGAATGCTTTTGATTTCGTCAATCCTAACTTCTACCGGTATCTTTAATGCTATACGGTTGTTTGTTCATAGTCAAGTACTCTTGTCTTTCGTTTCTGGGAAAAAATGGGCAAGTAAAATCAAATACACCTCGATGGATTTATCTACACCATAAATTTTGGCGCCTACTCGTGAGCTTTGCCATGTTTTTAAGTAGTTTGTAGGCGTATTATTCTTTCATAAGGGATTAGTTTCTACAAAACTTATGCTGTGTCGGTGGAATACTTAGTTTATTCGAAAACTAAATGCTTAATGCCTTGGCTTTTCGGGAAAGGATTCGGGACTTAAATTTCGAGAGTCGCATTCGCACCATCCGTGTACGATATGAACTCGTGCACTGACCGCGTTTTTAACCCGAAGAAAGTTGGTTATTCCTGAGTCCCTCTTCAGGGGCACCCAACGAGCAGATTGAGCCAATTAATAGCCTCTGAGGGTTTATAGACTGTCTAAATGGACGTTCTGAACACCTAGAAAATTTGATCTTTCCGGATATCTTGGCTGAAAATGAAGGTGTTCGAAAACTTTGGAGAGTGATATCTTATACACACATACTTTATTGGCTCGTCCCCACGGGGCATTTCAGAGTCAAATTTTGCATTAAACACAACACACGAATCCCAACTGGCGGAAGGTAGACCAGTTGGCTATTTACAAGCGTGGCCGATGATATGAAGGATATGAAACTCGGGATTACCGTATTACATATCCATGTAGTGGTCAGGACGGGAGTCGAACCCGGGACCTTGACAAGATTACAAGTCCGACGCCCTCCCTTTCTTCATTTTAGGGACGGACCATTAGAAAAGTGATGGGGGGGGGGGGGGGGTGGGGAAAAAAAACAAAAAAAAATTCATGCAAGGAAAAATGCCAAAAAAAAAATTCATGCAAAGAAGAAGGTAAAAAAAGATTCATGCAGAAGGAAGGCCCAATTGTGACTTTTTCACACGTAGTAAAAAAAATTCGTGCAGAGAGGTTCACCTGAAAAAAAAAAAATTCCTGCAAAAGCAGTGAGCGAAAAAAAAAAACGTGCAAGCTGAAAATTCCCCCCCCCCCCCCATCACTTTTCTAATGGTCCGTCCCTTAGGAATTGCTAGCTGGACCGCACCTTCTAAAACTTCAAGTAAGGGACTACTTTTCCCTTGTTGCGAATCTTTTAGGTGATATTTAAGGGATTGAAAATCTATTGAAATACGCGGTTCGAAAATCCGAGGGCCGGTGTGTTCAGTTCGAAAACAGTTCAAGCTGCTGATCTTTCTTCGGAACGGATTTTTACTGAAAATAGTTGTTGAGTGCCATTGCCTCCTCCAGCTACACCCCTTCTCTTTCCTCGCATTTCGGTTTTATTGGTTGCGAAAAAGAAAAGATAAATGAAGAAGATAGATGGAAGTAAAAGATAAAGAGGCTTGACAACAACCCACCCCACCCCACCAATATACAATATCGTCCCTGTATCCTTTGCAAACCTAGCAGTGTTAGATGGTCATCAATGTGGCAAAAAAAATTTTTTGGCTACGAATTCCTACTTCGCAAGGTATGTTCCTTATCTTTTGACACATTCGAACAGTTTTTCCATCTGCGTTCTTTAGAAGTAATAACCTTAGTTTTGCACAGCCGTGAGGTTGAGACGCCATCAAGACATGGTCAGCCATGGTTACCAAGGAAACATCTGAGTAGGTAAAGTGGCAGTTTGTATTGTGTCCATACCATCATCTACAACAATAAAATACACTATTTTCAAACGTTATTTCGCCTTTAAAGTAGATACTGACATCTTAGCTTTCGACCAATCAATAATCAAATGAAGTTACGTCACTCTCAAATCCTCATTTTTTTCCAGTTTGCTGGATATGAGCATTATTGAATTAGCTGGGCTACACACAAGTTGTCCTCAGTAGTAGTAGTGAAATGCCGATCTCAACACAACTGGATTTAAACCAAGGTAAAAAATGAATGAACCACTTGTGCCAAAACCGCTAGCAAGCCTAATCCAGAATCCTCCCAATCCAACAATCCATCAAAATTAAACAAAATCAGAGAAAATCAGACAAAAATCTGCCAAAATTAAACAAAATCAGGCCAAAGAAAAATCCATCAAAATCAAGCAAAATCAAGTATAGTCATACATGTACAGAGCAAATATTCCGGGGCTTTCAGCGACTGATTAACTGATCGAGAACGTAACAAACAGCAATTCACTTCTTTTTAAATCTTCTTAAGCCTTAAATAAGTAAATGAGTTTAGACTTTGTTTACATTTGTTTTACATTTCTTTCTTGGCCATTTATTCTTTTAAATTACCACAAACACAAGGTTGACAAGGGCAACCCATTATTGGATACAAATTTAAAACTATTCTTTAATTTTGTTACGCGTTTTTGGTTAACGGACACGCTCGATGACATAGAATCTACGACCCTCCGGCCGTAGATTCAAAAAAGAGACATTGTATCAGTTAGAGTGTTTTTTCAGTTTGACATATTTGACAGGCATGAAGGTACTTTTTGCTCGAACTAATTCCAGTGGCAGTAAGAATGTTAAACCTAAGGATTTTCAGAGGTTTGTTTTAATGAAACCTGGGCAGGGATTTACTCATAAAGGCTTACAAACCAAATGAGCCAGGCCCAAAATAACAAGATTATCAGTTGACCTGCTTGTGACCATAGTTGGTAGAGGGGACCAGTCCCCTCTACCAACTATGTTGTGACGAACACGTTTTTATGTGCATGTGTAGCGCGGAATACCTCTGAGACCACTACATAAAGTCTCTAAAACAATAGGTGTTAGGAAAACACTAATTCAAAACATAATTACAAACAGCAATTCATTGAAATTCAAAATTCAAACATGACCCAAACAAACTTCACCAGGATTTTCCAAACAATCTCTTAAACATACGTGTAAGTCAGTTCTGCAACTGAAAGCAAGAATATCAAAGGAAGAAATAGAAAGTAACAGATCAATCTCAATAGAACCAACAGAAAGAGCCGTATCCAAGTAATTCAATCGAAATGTACTGTCAATGTAGGTCTCGTTGGTTTAATATTCAATAGGGCCGCGGTTCGATTCAACGATAAGTGTGAATTATATATGCAGTTTAACGGCTGCTTGTCTTATCAAAGCTTGATGTTAAACTCACGTAGAAAGGCGTAAGTGGTTCTTGAAATTGAATATTGGGTTCTGTAAATGTTACTTGGGTGGCTCAGTGTTGTTCTCCTATTTTGAACTGCATATGTGGACAAGATCAACCAAAACAGCGTTGTCTTTTAAGCTAGATCCAGTGTACTTTGTGAAGCCTGAAATAGTCGACTGTGGTAAACCGCCTTCCGTCGAAAGCGCGAAATCTCGTACAGCAACATGCATTAAGCGCACTGAAATCCCTTGTGGAACAGTTGGCGCAACTGGGCATGACGTCATTGGGAGCGCGTGCGCAGGTTGAGATCAAACTTAGAACAATAGACTACCCTAATTTTTCCATATGATATCAGGTGCAGCCGGCGTGGTCTAGTGGATAGAGCAGTCGACTAGGGTGCGATAGGTTCCGGGTTCGAAGCGCGGGATGGCTCTCGATCTGGCTTGGGGGCCGGGCCATCCCACCCCCTTGGCGTTTCTACGAAGGTGTCTAGGAATTACTCTCCATCTGGCTTGGGGGCCGGGTAATTTCACCCCTCCGTCCGCACGTTTTTTATTGTATAATTTTATTTTTTCATATTGTCACTTCAAAAACATAGGCAAAGAAATCAATATACACTGTTCTGAGGGCTTCCTTTTTCACTTTTTTCTTTTGTGTTTTTTTTTCTTCTTTTTTTTCTTTTTTTTCCTTTTTCCTCTTTTGTTTGTGCCTTAATGTGTAAGTAAAATTGGACTTTGGTATTTTCCCCTTGCCTAATTTAACTTTGTTTTAATACTATCCCAAAACAAAGTAAACTTAGTTTTGGGATAGTATTAAACAACGGTTTTATGTTGGTAGTATCGGGAAGTCGGACTTTTATAACGATAAATTTGCTTTATAGGGGAGCAGGGTTGGCGCAGTGGTGCCGGAGCGCTCGCCTTCCACCAATGTGTCCCGGGTTCGATTCCCGGCTCGGCGTCATATGTAGCCTGAGTTTGTTGGTTCTCTACGCTGCTCCGAAAGGCTTTTCTCTGGGTACACCGGCTTTCCACTGTCCACAAAAACCAACATTTGATTTCATTTCATTTCATTAGAAAGGTTTCGGATGAAGAGCCACTTCATTGCGGAAATGCTGAAATAAAGTAATTATTATTATTATATTATTATAGGTTGATCTGAGATCTCACAACGATAAAAGCATCCACGGATCGGGGCGGTCATTGAATGATACGCGCGACGGGGTTAGAATTACAATCAGTAGAAATACTTCTGGGCAGGGCGAAATAACCTGCTATATGTTTGTTGTAGCCGATGCGTTAATGGGAATTCGGGGTAAAACATTACAATCGATCATGTATTGACTAGTTGTTGGTTATTTGGTAATAATCTGTTGGTATTTTGCTAGTAATTTGCTAGAAATTTGTCGAAATTTGCTGGGAGTCGCTTGGAGTTGCTTGTTTTGCTGGGAGTTTGCTAGAAATTTTGATGGTTGGTTGGTCCAACGATGCAGTATCCGCTGGGCTGCCTGTGGCTCCCTGGGGAAAGTATTATGGGATATGTTTTAAGCAGGCAAACTGATACGTGTGAAAAACAGTGAAAGGAGTTCAAAGGTGACTTAAATGAGGCTTAAATGCGGATAAGAGCTTGTTACAAACGGTAAAATTAGAGTTGGACAGATGGTTTCCAGAATCGGATCGGATCGCAATCAGGGGCGATTTGACAGATTTTGATCGGGACTTTGGTCTATTTTGGTCCGATTTTGGTCGGGATTTTGCTCTGTATAATTAAGCATGATTTGTTGGAAGTTGTTGGGTCGTTCTCGGACCTGAATTGAGGCGATTTTTTTCGGATTCGGATTTTGATTTTGTCAGATTTTCTCGGATTTTCTCTGATTTTGTTGGATTTTGATGGATTTTAATGGATTAGCCTGCTAGCGGTTTTTGGGCGACTGGTTAAATAATTTTTTACCTTGGTTCAAATCCAGTTGTACTGAGATCGGTATTTCACTACTACTTCAGCGGATAAAGGCTCTAGGTGGATGCACCTGTTACAGACCTTGCCCAGGGTACCCCAGCAGTTATAAGCTCCTTATGCATACTGGGAATTTTCTTGGGACAAACACAGTTAGGGGTGATGAATGGTCCATTAAAATTTTTAACTGCTCGCAAAATTTTACCTTTGCTCGATTTGCTCGCAAAATTTAAACGAGTGCTCGCTTGCTCGTGCTCCCTAAATTTTTGCAGTTGCTCGCATGCTCGCAAAGCAATTTTTTACCTCTGCTCCGTGGTGCTCGCAAAAAAATCGCCTGCTCACATTGCTCGCGAATGCTCGCAAAGACCATTCGTTACCCCTACAGTTGTTAATTCGAAACCTTTGTCATTCATTCATTTTATTTATCACTCACTTAAATTAACTTTTAGACTTCATACTCTGTTTTGAAACTGTGGGCATGGAAGTGTTTCAATAGGGCAAGGGGGACTCCTTCGTGATAATTAAAAGAATTGCATGTTTTATGGAAATTCTAAAAATTAGGGCTGATATTGATTAAAAACTTGTACAAAGATGTTTTAAGGGCTAGATTTGACAGACCATACGTCTAATAATTAGTCACATATACACACAATTGCCAAAATGATTGGCATCACTCTCATTTTGAAAACGATAGGTGGCTCTATGGTATGCTATGCCGGGTATGGTAACTTTATTTATACACGGTAAATCCTTCAGCAATGATTACAAAAAGATACGAATTTACACTAAAATTATCCCTAACTAAACTAACTAGCCTAAAATACAATTAACTAAATACTTAAAAGCTGCTTTACAAGGATGCCATGTTAAAACTCAGTCAAAACTGTGGTGACGTAGATAAAATTTAAAATCATGTAATGATGTTGGTGCACGAAGGTCACTGGATAGGCTGTTCCACAACCCAGCTCCAGTGTAACAGAAACTCTTCTTTAGATAATTGGTGCGGGGTTGTGGAAGAGCCAGTTTATTTTCAGTATTCCTTAATCGATATGATGTCAGGTCATTTCAAGACACAAATCTGGAACTCAGATATTCAGGGCTCATCCAGTGTAAAGATTTGTACATCATAACAGCAGCTGATTCCAGTCTTTGATATTTGAGTTTACGCCAACCCAGTGCCCGGATCAATTCATCGATATTATAGTCATAATTGGCACACAGTAAAATACGGGCTGCACGATTTTTGAGTTTCCGAAGCTTTTCGGAGAGACCGCTGCCACAGTTGCCCCAAACAACACCACAGTAATTAAAATGTGGTTGAACTAGGTTGTCATATACATTAATTCATACATTCTAGGTTGTGAAAAATGAAGACAATTTGGCAGGTCGTTAATATATAAAAGAAATTAAAAGGTAAGGGTTCTAGAATTGTACCCTGGGGGACACCACATTTGACTTATTTTGGAGTAGACATAAAGGAGTTCGTTAGGCATGAAACCATTTGTCATAGAAACCGCGTATTCCATAAAATTGTACTGAATTTTGTTCATAGAATATTGTGAACCACTGTGTCGAAAGCCTTTTTTAAATCTAGGGAAACAACGGCATTGGCGAACCGCGTTCAATACATGGCCCAGCTATCCATGGCTTCGAGTAACACAGTAACCGTAGAGTGCAGAGAACAAAATCCGGATTGGTAACAAGAAATAATACAGTTGTCAATAAGATAGTGGTATAACTGGTCATACACTACCCATTCAGATATTTTAGCCACAACTGTGATTACGCATATTGGTACGTCGATAGTTTGTCAGGGGTCATTGCGTTTTCCAGAATTCTTATACAATAGGGTAATCCTAGCAGACTTCCACTCATTAGGAAGAATACCAGTTAACAAGGATTGGTTAAATATATGAGTGAGAGAACTCCCTTCACAATTTAGCTGAAATATTTAACCTAGACCTGTAGCCTTAGACTTACAAAGTCTTGAGAGAAGAGAAAAAGAAAGTCACTAGTTAGACATTGTTACTGTGACAAAACTCCCTGTTTATACTGGCAGTGCCTGTGGAAATAATCTGGTTTATTAGATATGTCTGTACTACTTTATTTCACTCATCCTCACACCAGACTGTTACGACTGTAAAACAAATTTAACTCTAACATCCCACATGTTCACTTAAATGACATTCTTTCCCTGATAAAGAAGACTGTCGCTTGTTCAGATCAGATAAGAATAGTATTGTAAATTGGGTAAATAATTCAAAATTGTACACTTTCAAGATGGGAAATAAACAAAGAGGGATGTTTCAATGAAATCAACACTATACAAAATGGTGGCCAAAATTGGCGCATTCAGTCTGTAAATTTTTTACAGCCATAGTCTCCGTGACATCCAAAAAAACAGCTACGAGGGAGACTAGTACATCCATAACATACCATTAATATCATTTGCATTGATATTAATAATAATAATATTAATAGTAATAATAATAATAATTATTATTATAATGATGATAATAATAGTAATGACCTTTAGTATATACCACACAAGTGAATAGTGCATTTCACGCATTCTGATTGGTTTACTCAGAAGTGATTAGCAAAGTACTATTAACCTCCGAGCAGCCAAAGAGAAACAAAACGGCCTCCCATTTTGGTTTTCAAAGTAGGAATTTATAAACAATTATTGGATGAGTTTTTTGTGATATCCAGAATAATCAAACCGAGAAAACGAGGTTTGTAAGATATTTGTTTTATCTCAAAACAAACTTTTGAATTTAGCGGGCCGGAGTACGGCCCGCTAAATTGACCAATCACAGCGCGCGTACCAACTAAGAGATATAATAAAATCCTTGAAAGTTTTTAATCTCAGTATGGAAAGTGCTTGGTCGTTTTTGGAATCAGTTCGGGCAGGAGCCTATCAATGGATTCCTGGTTTGGGAAGTAATAAAGAATAATGAAAGGACAGCTTTTTACCACATTAACGAGACATGTTAAACGCGACTTAAGATTAAGTAAAATGCTAGTGATTCATGGTGCTCGTTAGGCAAACTCTATCCTCTCTTTCTTTATGGAAAATACGTTTCTACCTACCCTACTCTCCTAAGTAATTTGGCACACCTCCCACCGTGCACCTCGGTTTAGTCGGCGAGGAAGCCATGGCGGAGGTGTGTTTTGCAAAATTGCTACATTTGTTGTTCATTTATACCCTTATCTGTCTTCCCTCTTTATCATTCTTTGCAGACGTCTTAACCATGTTACGTTTTACTATTTAGGCATGTTTTTTCAAGAGGAAAACTTTGTTTCAACCTACATATCCGACAAAACGTCCACCATATGTGAAGTTTGCAGACCTTGCAACCGTCGAAGGTACGTAACTTTGGCGTAAATTCTTTGTCTGGTCGACCTTTTGTCAAGATTTCTTTTCCCTTTATCTTTTTGTAACTTCTGTTGCCTGGTTTTATAAGCAGAATCGTTTACTAGTCATGCTGAAACAATTTTTCGTTTGGCGGTAAATTCAAACATTCAATATGTCCATATTAATTTGCATATCACTCTCATGGCCTTTTCCTTGCTTTCATGTCGTACAATCCCAGTAGTCAGGTTAAGGCTGGCTCCTCCTGGTAATTCCTTTGCTTGTGTTCATGTTTATGCTTATGTGATTTATGAATTTTCCTTTAAGACAACAGAATTTTTAGTTTGTTTTGCTTATTTTATCATTATATTTTCTAGTACGCACATAAAATGTGTACATATTATTTGTACATATACACTGTACATATTGTAATGCGCACAGTTCATGCCCATATTGGGGGTGACCTAGTCTGAAAAAATGTGTTTGAAGTTTAAGATTGTGAATGAAAATACATAATATTTCAATTCAATTCAATTCTAATTTTGGTAAGATTTCCTCACAGGTCCCTACTTCATTATGCATGCTGTAGTTGAATTGTCTTCGGAAGTGCACGTGCAAACATTTCTTGTTTTCTGAGAACTAAACCGTATGGCTACAGCATGCATAATGAAGTAGGGACCTGTGCGGAAATCATTCCCTAATTTTTTCAACAGCATAAACAAGTTTTGTGTAGTATCTTGCTACTTTCCCCTATTTGCTTTTATGCTGGTAATTTTTTCTTCAAAAGCTGAAATTCTCTCTGGTAAAAAGCAACAAGTGTAGAAACAATGCTGTTACAAAAATACAGAGAAAAGATTTTTTGTTTGAAGTTTGAGTATTTAACTGGGTTGAAAACAACTCTTTTAAGCTTCTGGTTACGTTAACTGGATTTCATAATACTGAAAAGTTTACTGTGGGACCAATATTATTTAAACCATATATTATACAGTAAATGATGGAAACATGCCTTCAGAATGTTTTTATTTTATCTGCAAGAAACATGACATGTCTGTAGTCAAGGTCCTAGAATGTCACTGACCTTGGCCTGCCTGCCTGTGCTGACCTAGGATCAAAGGTAAGATCATTGTCACTTCAATTTTTGGTACTTTAGATTTCCCCAGCACCGTCTTTCATATGAATAGTAGTTCTTCTACATTTCAGTATGGAGAATTTTGTAGTACTGTGTTTTTGTTGAAATTATTAAGTGTGATTACTTCATTATCCTCAAGTTGAGTTTGTCTCTAAATTCTTGTCATCTGCGAGCTTGTAAAGAGAAGTTTGATTTTGGTCATTTTTGGAAGTGACAGGGTTATCTTTTTGGTTACTTTAAGATTCAGTATGTACATGTACAGTCAGTTCTAGGATAGTTTTAAGCCAATTGTTATTTTTGTGAATAGCAAGCTGATTTTACACCAAAATCTCAAAACCATTTTGCAAGAAAGTGTTTTGACACTTGTCAAAGAGAATTACTACTCAGAGCATTGGAGTCAAAAGATTGAAGACTTAGGAAATTTCACTCTTTGTGCTTTGTCTTCAACCACAAAGTAGTTTAGTTTATTATTGATGGTGACACCCTATTTCAACTGATGCAAGTGCAATGTAAAATTGCCATACTGAGAAAATCATTTTGGTATTTCACAGAGATTTTATTACTTTCAAGCAGTGTTTTCCCAATGTTTTGACCATGCAATTCTAATTGTGCCCAAAGTTTATCTGCAGCACCCAAAGTTTATCTGCAGCACCCAAACAAAGATATCAACTACATGTAGATTTTCACAGGAAAAGGAGTCATTTTATTTGGTTATATTTGCCAGATGCAGTGACCAAAGCTGAATTTTGAGCCTAGATTCTTTCCTTTCCTTGAGTCCAACAACAGAAGCAAATAATTTGGTAGCAGTCTTGAAAGGTTTCATCAATGCAAATACAGTACCATGCTTGTTTTAGTTTTCAAATAATTCCTAATTTGAATTTGACATACCTGCTCTAACATTTGATGGCCCAATATCAAGATACAAAATACTAATATTCAAACATCTGCTGATAAAGCGTGTCACCAAGTTAAAGTTAAGTTTGTTACTCTACGTGAGTGTCAAAGTTGGTAGGGTCAAGATGAGTGAAAAACCTCCATCTGCTTTCTTGATTGCAAAGAATTTAAGCTACATGCGTTGACTTAAAACATGCTTTTGGTGCTACAACATTCCCATATATCTTTTCTCTATTTATAATTTGCAGTCATAAAGGCAACCAAACTTGTCAGTGAACTCAGCGAACCCAACTTTGATGCCCACATAGAGTTAAATTCTACGGGCAGGTTCAGATATTTGGTGTTTGAGAAAAACTCGCCTTGAACAATTGCAGTCTTGCAGTCTTGCAGTCTTGCAGTACATTCTTTCGGTATGATCTCAATGTGGATTTGTGAGCTGAGATCACACAGATATTGAAAATCAAATGAGCAGATAAATTCACTTTGGACAATGATTTATTGGTTTCTTTGATGTGGTGTGATCTAAGTGTTCTAGATCGTACAAAGGAATGTAGCCTTAGTCTTAGTCCGAAGGCCAAGTCAGTTTCTAATTGCTGTTTGTTTGTATTCCTTTTTCAGCCCTTGTTGTTGTGATACCAGTTCAAGCCAGAGAAAAGAGGAAAACCTAATCAGATTGTAAACCGTTGAAGCCAATAAAGAATGTTTAATCGGAACAGAGTTTGTTAATGTTAAACCAGTGCGCTTGGTTTGCTCCTTAGCTGGCAACGCCCTTTTCAAAAATATTTAAGTCTCGATTTGGCCTCGGTACGCATGCGCAAGAAATTTGGCTGAAATATTAAAAATATTTTTTCTCGATTTTGGGTTATTGCCTTTCTGCACATGCGCGAATATTTAATCAAGCACTGGTTTAATATTTGCACGCTCTACTTGCAGTCTCGTTTTTCCTATTTGCATAACGAGTCTTCCCATCAACTCCCTGTTCAAATTGGTTTAATTTTCCCGCCAAAAGACTTAGAAAAATACCAGGGCGCCAAATACGCATGCGCCAGTTTTTTTTTTTAATTTCTAAGGAGACCCCTGTTCAAATGTTGGCAATTTTCCCGCCAAAAGACTTAGCAAAAATACGGCGTGCCAGATACACATTCGCCGTATTTTTTTAAAAAATTCATTGGGTGATGTTTATTAAAGTACAACTCATTTTCTTCTCTTTCATTTCTTTATTTGCATCTCATTTATTCCCAAGTACTTAATAAAGCAGCTAATTTACATGACTTGTGTTATTCTAATGCGTCCTATTTACAAATGTTCTGTAAAGTGTCAACCGTTGCTTTGTCTGCTAAGTAAATCTTCAATTCACGCTGGAGTTTTGTTGCTGCCAACACTCCAGTATGAATTAAGTTTAACTTGGCTCGCAAAGCTTGCACTTTACATTTCTAAATCTACAATGCGATTACAAGTGCCACTTTGTCTGGTCGCCAAGATAAATTCTCAGTTTGCACTGGAGTATTTCTTCCTTGAAGTTCCGTGTTTGACTTGTGTTTTGTTTCAAGGACTCCGGCAAATTGAGGTCTAACTTGTCTCGCAAAACAAAGTGAAGCTAACACTTCACGGCATTTCAACAACGCGATGAGAAACTTCACTTCGTCAGTGGCCGCCAAGTCAAATTCTGAATTTACACCGGAGTTTATCATGCCCGACAAGTGATCTTTCCACCACACTCCAGCGTGACTCAAGATTTAAGTTGGCTCACAAACAAAGTGAATCTTCCATCGCACCTATAACTCTAAGCTAAGTCGCCAAACTTTGCTTTCTCGGCCTACCAAGCTTAATCCTCAATTTAACCCGTAGTTTTGGTTATATTTTCATTTCAAGAAGTTATCCAAACATAATCCAGCGCCAGTTGAGGTTTTCCTTGGCTCGCAGACAAAGTAAAGCTTGCATCTTACTGATAATGATTATGTACAGCGACGTCATGAAATCCTTCCACGATGCTCGTGTTTTGAACTGTGACAGTGAACGTGTGAACAAATTGCCACCAAATTTGCCAAAAGAAGCAACAGCAGACAGAAAATTCGCGAGTTTTGGTTGTTGATATTCATGGCCTGATTTTGTAGCGCGTTTTAGCAAGACTACATGCAGTGTAAGCCTTACTGAGTACTTAAGTAACTGGCACCGTGGAAAGACTCGCAGTATATCGCTAACGAAGTTATTTAACAATTATTCGCCGAAGGCGAAGTGATTAGCGAGGAATATTCACCGAGACGAAGTCGAGGTGAATATTCACCGATAATCACTGAGCCTGAGGCGAATAATTGTTTTAGTATAAATACACAAGTAATTATATCAAAAAAGAAAAGAAAAGCATTTTACAACACGAAAAAATTTTATTTCATCAAAAGCGCGCGAACGACTGGCAGCCATTTTGTTCGTCGAGGTGATTATCGGCTGATAATCCGAGATAGCGAACCAATCAGAGCTCGCGATTTTGTATAATCACCTGAGTATTTATACTAACAGAGCTTAATTAAGAAATCACAGAGGAAACCCTGGCCGAATCAAAGCCGCTTTAAAAAGCCATTTTGCTAAACTCCTTCACCTTCAAGATCTGAGTAATAATTCTCCCTAATGGCAGCCAAACATTTCTTTATTTGCAAGTTCGGAGAAGCTAGTTTTTGAACAATTCAGTGAATTCTTTACTCAATTCTCAGTCTGTTTCCTAAAGAATTTAACGATACTGTTACGAGAAGTTTTTTTATCAATCACCTTTAGACGACCTTAGTCGCTTAAACAAAACAAACGAACTCAGTAAAAAAGCTATTTTGACCAATACTCTCACTCTCTAGATCTGAATAGTAATTCTCTCTGATGAGAGCCAAAAATTCCCTTATTTGCTAGTTTGGAGAAACTAGTTTTTGGATAATTCATGCTTTAAGTTGATCGTGAACTCAATTCTCATTGTCTGTTCTCTGGAATATTTAACGATACTGATATAAGAAGTTGGTTTTTGGTCACCTTGCCTTATTAGACTCGACGACCTTAGGAATTTTGGTGGCATTTGCTTTTTGGCCTAACGCAGCTCGGCATGGTTCCCATGGTGATTTCTTAAAAGCTCTTCACAACAACGTAAACTACAGTAACTATGGCGTGCCACGCAAAGAAACTAAATACAACTTCAACAATATTAAAACACTGGATATGAACTAATGAAAACTGTTAACAAGTTGAGGTGCACATTGATGTTAAAAAGTTAGCATTTAAGTCCTTTAAATGAACGTTTTCTTCAATGGGTAAAACCATGCAGTGTGACCATTCTTTGTAAAGCACCTGAACAGTACTGTACTGTGGTACTGTTTGTTTTACTATACAGTGTGGTTCTAACTTTGCATCTGTGGATCAAGCTATGCAGTGTGACTATTCTTTAAGAAGCTTCTGAACAGTACTTTGCAGTGGTGCTGTTTGTTTTACTATACAGTGTGGATCAATCTATGCAGTTTGACTATTCTCTTTAAAGCTACTGAACAGTGCTAGGTTGGACAATACAGTGTGGTTGTGATATTTTCGTCTGTGGATAAAATCTAACCGTGCACCAACATTGTACGACTCACATTTGATAACAGCTTTCATAAAGTACTTTTCACGTGGCACACCTTAGTACTGAAAGCCTCGAGATTTTCGTCTGAATTCCCCAACAGACCTTGTTACATTTGTCTAATTTTTGTCAGAGAAGTTGATGATACGCCAAAGTTTAATAATAAATTGAACTTGCATCTAAGAAATTTATCTAAATCCAGCCGCTTTTGGAGAAAATTGTAACAATTTCATTTCTGCTCTGCTTTTCTTTATATCCGAAAAGAATAGCGCGTCCAAATCAATTCAGGAGACGTGGTTATCTGGCTTTCTCATTGGCTGAACTCTTCAAGGGAATTCGAATGACGACACTCGAGGCTTCCAGATCAAATAAAGAAACCGGAGATCTAGAAGCGTGAATTCCCCATAGCAGTTCTATGCTGCCCCAATTTCACCAATCTATGTGGTACTGTTTGTGACCATTCTTTGCAAAGCTACCGAACAGTACTGTACCGTGGTACAATACAGTGTTGCTCTAACGTTTTCATCTTTGGATCAAACTGTGCAGAATATAGTTAGAATTCCTAGTAACAAATTAGCCGCACAAAACTGAATGCCTATAGGAGAAAAGGTGGCGCAAATTTAGCAACATAAGTTGAATACGCGAAATCATCGCACGAAACTAAAATTTTATAGCGCTCTGCCGCATTGCCTGCCAAGTAATTTTGAGGTTACAAAAATGGCCTTGTAATATCTTAATATCTTGAGTAGCATAGATTAAGTTGTCCTTCACGCTTTTATATCTTAAGTCCTAACACCATTTAATATCAGTTTCTTTATTGAGGGACGAGGAACGATTAAGCAAACACTACGGATTCAGGCGCAGTAACAGTGAGCTCTGTGTAAGTTAGTCTTAACTCAGGTAGCACTAAAGAGCCAATTTTCTGAACTCAAATTCACTACGCGATATACTACAGTGAAACTAGAAAAAGCAAAGCTAAAGATGATTGCGTGAAGGATCAAAGCTCTGGGAAAAATTAAGGCAGTTAGATTGATGTGAACCTGCAAATTATTCTTAAATTTTTTAATTTGCTTAAAATTTGACTTATTTGGCCTCCTAATCTTCTCTGAACGCATCATGTAATCTTCAAAATTGTGCGGCAAGATTCAAGAAAGAGTTTTAAACTAAACTCAGTTAATTTCTAGGATCAAGCGGCCGGCTTTTTGTAGCTTCGTTTAAAATTTATTTCAAATGTCTGCCAAAGTTTTCATGGTCCAATTATAACGTTACAAAATTTGCTTACTCTATCCGCCTGTATCGGTTTTCCGTGTTACTTGCGTCTTGTAAATCTCATACAAAAAAGCTAATTAATTATTTTGCACTTAGCTCACACAAGTTGTGGAGCTCAGAATAAAATGATAAACATTTTCCTTGTTGTATTTTTCTGTCGCAAAGATTTCAAAGATGTAATCAAGTCTGTATCGATTTAATTCTTTCTCCACGTGTAGTAAGAAAATCGGCATATTTTCGTGTTACAAAGCTTGCAGTCAGTTTATTAAAACAAAAGCTCTTCACACTTGCGACCCGGGCGGGTTTTAAAATGCGTGAATCGCGCAGCTCCACGGGCGACGTAGCTCTATACTAAGAGACTTAAAATGCCGTCTTGTTTTGCTTAAGTTCCTCTGTCACCCTACAAAGATTCTCAAGTTCAGTGAAAATTTCTACCTTTAGAAGCTCTAGCTAGATTCTTCAATGAGTCCAGAAGGGGACGCCTTGTAGGTCCCATCTTTGAATTCTCTGTGCTTTATCTTGGAGGATCTTCACGTGGAGCCTAAAATAAATATGAAGAAAACTTTAAGTAACATTGTTTTGTTTTGCACATCCTTATTAAAAGTAATCCCTAATTATTTTTCAATGTAAAGTTTGTCAAGCTGAGCGCCAAATACTTAGGCCGTCAACTTCTAATTGAAAAAGGCAATATCCTAATTAAGTGAAGTGATTAAACAAAACGCCTTGTAGCTGATAATCAAATTGAATTAATTGTTCAGCGTGGTATGATTAATAACTTCAGTGGACACGCCCTAATTTGCATACTTAACAGACTCGAACAAAGCAAAGGTGGTTCCCTTGGGAATTAATTTTTTCGGGTAGTATTCCACTTCTGGATTTTTCGTGCTCCAAATTTTTGAGGAGGGTATAACGAGTCTGAGCGCTGCGACCAAAAAATGGTTCTGAATAGTAAAAATAATTTGGGAAAGGATATTTTGCGTTAAGCGACAAAGAAATTCACACAATTTTATTCTATAAAACGAGCCATTGTCAAGAGTTCAAGAAAAAGGAGTTATCAAACGACTTGATATTAAAGGTCACTTGTACGACAGTCAGATAACAAAGAAGTTTCCATGTTATCTTACGTTCGTGCAATAACTGACCGGATCAACTCGTTTGATAACTCCATTCTATAATTACCCAGAAGCGATTTCTTCAGAAACTAGTCCCTTTTTTACTTATCACGACCCTTTGAGATGCAAAATGTCTGGCAAACTTCGATTTAGGAAGCCCTTGTAGTTTCTTAGACTAGATTTTCCTATCTCCCCATACTTCATTTCGCATACTGGCGTTGTAGAGTTTCATTCTTAAAAAAACGAGAAATGTTTGCATGTTCTTTACCAGGAGCCATTACCCTATCGTAAACAATTCATCTACAACTTGCATGATGAGTATGAGTTTGTATGGAAATCTAACCCATGAAACTCCCAAATTTGACAAAAATGTTGCACAAGTTTAAATTCTCTCAGATACAGAAGAAAAACACAATAACTCAATTGATCTACCAAGGGGTACAATTGGAATAAAATTATGTACAAAAAGATGGTATTAACATTTCAGATTTGTAAGGCTTTTAGTTGTCGAATTAAAAGTATCTTTATAAAAAGTATCTATTTAAGATAATAAAATATATTTTTAAATTTTTCTTACCGTGAAATCCAGGTAAAAATCATCTATTACATGGTGCTTGCTTTTACGGTGTGTCCACTCCAAAGCATCTCATCTGTCTGTTAGTAGATAGTAGATTGAGAAAATAAAATGTTTCTTTAGTACAACAGAATAACAGCCTAAAGTCTAGGTCAAACAAACAAACAGCCTAAAAATGTGTTTGAACATTTAATATTGACACTATAACGTCAATAATAAAAATTCGTTCATTTGGTGTTCCCTGTTGTAAAGAATCCCATCATCTGACAGACCTTAAAGGGCCGTTTCGCCGTTGCGCCTCCAAGCAATCACACCGTCCGAGTTAACAACCAATTATTTTAAGTCCAGCGTTCACTTTTAGAAAAATATGTACATGGAAGGAAAAAAACTTTGACGCTCACCTTAGAGTTTACCACGTGGAATTTGTCTTGTCCTCACGTCTTCTCGAGTGTTTGCTTCCAGAGACAATCAAATTTAAACGGGAAAGGAAAAGATTTCATTCGTCCTGCTTCAGTCCTGTAAAAAGAACAAAAGTGTATTACAGTTTCAAAAATACTTGAGTATTAAACTTTGTTACTATGTCGAAGCTTAGAGATTTCCGAGGTTTGAAAGCTCTGTGAGCCGACCAGTGCGTTTCAATTTTTGACGTTTGAATCACTACAACGAGT
This sequence comes from Ricordea florida, assembly GCA_949710005.1. Classification (NCBI taxonomy): domain Eukaryota; kingdom Metazoa; phylum Cnidaria; class Anthozoa; order Corallimorpharia; family Ricordeidae; genus Ricordea; species Ricordea florida. The sequence goes on from OX453282.1 coordinate 24,565,697, forward strand.
CAGAATTCTAGATCCAAACGAATTACAGACTTTTCTAGATCGATAAAAGACAGTTATTTAAGATTAACTGATATTTCAACTCACCTTGAGGGGAGACATGAATTAAGTTCCGCCACGTGCTCGGTTCGCTCGCTTCTTCGTGTCGCAGTTTTCCTTGCATTTTTTTCTTGAAAATCATATTCGACTTGCGTTTGGACAAAGATTTCTCTGTTTCAGCGTTTCTGTAAAAACCCTGTTACGTTACAGGCTTGTGAGAGAAAAATTAAAGCTAGAAAAGACTTTTGTCGTTGACTTCGTCTCATGGCCGCAAAAGGTGACAGTGAAAACAGAATGAATAATTAATTTGAAAACATTTGCATTACAAATCTCCCGCCAAAAGTGTGTTGTTTCTAGATTAGTTATTCAATCTCCAAAGGACTAGGAGTATTTTTTTAAATGACTGAAAAAATTGTACAAGCCTGTAGGGCTTCAAAAAATTAAACGCCAAAGTGTAGTAAGGATATGTTAAAGCCACAAGTATGCGACAGTCTGATAGAAGGGATAAGGCCCTGTTGCTACCAAAAACAAAAAGAAAAGTAGAGCTCAAGATACCTGGCTTCAAACAAAATAGAGCTCAACATACCATGTGGCTTTAACATACCTTGACTACACTTTGACTTTGTCATCTTAAGTCACATCCTGCAACCCGACCATTTTCCGTCACTTTGAAAAAAAATTACTTTGGTTTTGGAACCTCGACAACCACTTGACAACTTATTGTGGGTGCCGGGAAGGGTTACTAGATCCCAAAAGGAACAAACTTAACGAACCGAAACAATTGAATTTGAAATTTTAAACTATCAGAAAAGTGGCTAATAAACCAACCATCTGATGCAAATGAATATATGAAAGACCATATATTTGAACTGCGGATTAATATGTAATAACATTAAATGATCATCGCAGTTATGTACACAACTTAAGCAGCTGTGAATTTTAAAGCCTGAAAAAAAAAAAAAAACTCAGGCCTGAACGGGATTCGAACCCATGACCTCTGCGATACCGATATTACAAACCAACCATCTGGTAACTTATAACATAACATTTAGGAAAAATTTCAAAAATAAAAGACGTTTTCAATTTGATAGGGACCTAAATATCAACCACACAATAATTGACGAAACGAGGACAGCTTCTGGATTATATTTAAAGAACTCAAAAATAAGTGCCATTTTCGGATCAATGGAAGTATCTGGGCAACTGAGCACCTACCCCTCCCCTAACCCAACATTAACGCTAACTTTTTATTTTAGTATAACTTGTTCGGTTAGGGGAGGGGTAGGTGCACAGTTGCCTGCGGCTCGTGTTCCCACAGCATTTCTCGTTCTCCCAAACTTCCACTTGTGTTTCTATTTAAAAAATAGAAAACATGTATCGTGTTTCTATCGAGTTTTAGTATAAATCTACTAGCGTTCTATCACAAATGCGGCGCTCTGATTGGCTACGCTACCCACTATCTATTCTGTGATAGATATAGTGAGTAGCGTAATGGCGGCCGCTTCTTCACGTTTTCGAAGTGTCCGTGAAGAAGATTTAGACAGTTTACTGGTCGAGGTTGTTCCAGAAAAGACAAAGTTTTGAACGACTAGTAGATTTGTACTAAAACAATTAGATCATTCGCTCTCGATTTCTATGCGTGATAGTTGACTCGGGCTGCGCCCTCGTCAACTATCACGCGATAGAAATCTCGAGCTCATAATCTAATTGTTTAATAGAAACACGAATTCTAACCAATCAAGGCGCGTATTTTCTTAGGACTGTTTTCTAAACTCCATTGATCCCCAGTTTATTGGAAGGGGGACGGAGGAGATTTCAAAGAGGGCAAGCCGCCTATAATGATCTCACGTATTGACAATGAATTTGTATAGCGCACTCTTTCATATGGTTATGTTCAAAGGCGATTTACATTAATGCTTTATTAATTAATTACGATTAACCTTTTTTTGCAAAGGTCGACCACATCACCGGGGTCTACATCCCCTACTCTTTTCGCACAGTGTTGTGGGATCTTTAACATCCCACAAGAACAGTGCTGTGAGATAGGGCCTACGTTTTTCTGTCGTTATCTGAAAAGACTAGAATGTCTAACCATTTGTAGATGTCATAACAAAGGCAGCACATTCTTCTCAATTATTTTGAGACCTTGAGTGTTTGTCCAGCCATGGTTTTGAACTCACAACCTCCCGCTCAACAGGCCGGTGCTCTACCAACTGAGCTAACCAAGCAGCGGTTGAGTTCATAGATGACATGCCTTTACAGATTTCTTGGCAAATTCATCCAAGGCTTACTTTTCCTTGTGTGACAAATATCTTCGCACTGGATCTTTTCTCTCCATTTCTTCCTTTCTTGGCATAGCACCAACCAAAATAGCTGAATCAATGTCTTTTAAAGCTACTAGTACAACATCAGTTGGTATAATCCCACTGGAAATAAAAGACATGGAAAACCGCAACACAACGAAGAAATTTATCCGTTTTTCCTGTGTAATAATATACATGCAAAAATTTCAGCATGCTCATTGGCTGAGAGCACGTCAATTAATCCCAAACAGTGCAGAAAATTGAAATTGAGTGCAAAAAGTTGAAATTGAGTGCAGAAAGTTGAAATTAAATTTTTGCATGTATATTACAAATTGCACTCGCCCTACCGGCTCGTGCAATTTGGTTGGCCTTTGAAAAATTTACTCGTGCTGATTTATCCCAAATTGCACTCGAAATCATGTGATTACGTATACAAACAGCACTTCTTCATGAAACTGTACATGGTTTGAACCCAGGAGTCTCAGTTGTTGTTTGTTGAGTTCGATCGTCCCAGTGTAATTAACTCTGAAAAGAGCTGTTGTTAACGATGATTTCCGCTCAAGTTGTTGAAACTTCATTCAACGTCATTAACACTTTAATAGCCCAAATATCAACATTCATTTTCTCCTAACTGTTGTCATAATGATTGGTTATGCTACAAATGAGGAGAATTTGTTTAAATATCAATAAAAGTCTTTTTTTGGTGATCATTTTCGTTATTTTCATAACTTGAATGGTTGATGAACAGTTAATCAGTTATAATGAGAAAATGGATGCTGGTCACTACTGGACCTTAAAAGGTTAACAACAGTTCTTTTCAGAATTACTTACACCGGCCCGGACGATCAAACTCAACAAAAAACTGCGAATGCATATTAAAAAGAAACTGGAAATGAGTAATGCAAACCCGCAAATCTTTCTCAACCTCTTCCTCATTTAATCTAATAGAATATACAAATCTGTTGCAGTATTTAGTTGCACAAAAATCCTAACAAAGATATTACCAAGTATCGAGCTGCGATAGACTACTGTACTAAAGTTTAAACTGGTTCTTACCTCTTTTTCAAAGTCGCTCGACTATACTTCACGGAATAAAATTAACCATCTTGACAACTTCAATTTATTTGAGAAGATGATAAGAGTTTGCAGTCATAGTTTTGGTACAGCAGCAGAGAACTGGTTTTATTATATAGATACTGACGAAATACCAGGATTTTTCCTTTTACTAAAAAACTCGTGAAATATTTTTCAACACTCGAAGAGAAATTTCGTATCTCCGCGCGACCATGTAATATCCTCTATATGTTGAAAACACTCTTTGTTGTCGCATGCTCATGTGCACATTGCATTTTGCCAGGCCCTTGTGACGCTTCGATTCACTTCACCCAAGTTTCGAATTTTGGTTTGAGTTTTTCAACAAGACTGTAAACCTTGTAAAGCACCATATCGCTTGAACTGAATGTTTCAAAAGAAGAAAATGCTGTTGTTAATCGCAACATAAAAATAAGTTCTGGCTTCTTGTCAACGCCTTGAGCTAGCGAAAAATATGGGTTTATCAAAGGTGGCAAATTTTTATTACTTTTAAAATAGACCACTGGGGTAACTAGGAAGATTCGACCCTTGCAGTGGGAGCGAAATTTATAGCATTAATGATTTAGCCTGAAAAAACAACAAGCTAGTTGGAAAGGAGTTCGAACCCGCGACCAGCGAATGCAGGTGAGCTGCTATACCAGCTAAGGGACGGACCATTAGAAAAGTGATGGGGGGGGGGGTGGGGAATTTTCAGCTTGCACGAATTTTTTTTTTCGCTCACTGCTTGTGCACGAATTTTTTTTTCAGGTGAACCCCTCTGCACGAATTTTTTTTACTACGTGTGAAAAAGTCACAATTGGACCTTCCTTCTGCACGAATTTTTTTTTTACCTTCTTCTTTGCATGAATTTTTTTCTTGGCATTTTCCCTTGCATGAATTTTTTTTGTTTTTTTTCCCCACCCCCCACCCCCTCCCATCACTTTTCTAATGGTCCGTCCCTAAGTTCACCCGGCCGTCTAAGTTGGGAGCAGGTCAGTGGTGGGTTCATCCATGCCGCGGCCAGTAGAGGTTGTGAGAAGATTCCGCCTGTTTTGCTGTCACTTTGCAGTAACTTGACATTCTTTAAAATAATATTCCTGACAGACAGGTTGTGTTGGTGGAAAGCATTTGAGAGTGAACCAGCTTTGCCGAACGATCCTACTCTAAAAACAACTTTTCAACCCCATACTCAGTTTTACTGGACATTCGCTCTTGAAGTGTAAACTTGGTTTAGCGCTATGGTAGCTAATCGGCTTTCAATAAAATCCGAGCATACGGATTCTTTCGCGCTCAAAATGAATTTCGTTTGCTATAATCTGCATTATCGCACATGTCAGCTGAACTTTCTTTTAGCACCTTTTTCTAAAGAACAATAATTGGAATAAATTTGAAGTTCGAGATCACAAAGAAGGCGGTTTTCTGAAGCAATACACCCGCTGTATTTCTGAGTTTCTATTGTATTCCAAAATTGCCTAAACTAATATGGAACTTACTTTAAGTACCAACTCACTGTGTTATTGGTATTTATCTTAATGTTTTTTTGAAACAAACGCGGAAAGGAAATAGAAAAGGAAATGGAGGCTTTTTAAAGTGCTGACACTAAAATCCCTTCCTTCTGGTCACGTGACTTGCCATGCAGCTTGGAATAGCACTTGGAATAGCAGCTGTCTTAAACAGGTAAGCAAATAAGGATTTAAATGAATCAATAAATAAATAATGGTAAATAAACAAATAAATGTACTCGAAAAGTATGTTCACGTTTCGCTTCGCAATAAACCATGCAGATGGGAGAGATTATTCCAAGATCCCAATTAAGTTGTCTTTTAATCCTCAATTCAAGAGGCCGTCACGAACATCAATAGACCAGGAAACTGCAGACGGCAATTGAAAAGGGCACTTTTAAAAATGTAGGCGCCTACGTTTCCTTGAGTTTTGTTAGTCACTGAATGTCTCATTATTATAGATAGCCTATAAAGCTGAAAGGATTAAATAGAGTTATGTAGATAAGGTATCCTACCAGTGACAACATCGTCTTCAAGACAAATTTTTCGCTCAAAGATGATGAACACTTTAGAGTCCTCAGTTGATCTTTCCTCAGATCAAATTGTCGAGAAATGTCCCATCTTAGATTTCATGGCTTGGAAAGAATCTTACCTTACTACAGGGATCTTCACGAGTTTGATTGTGTTGACAGTAATTAATTCATTGGCGACCATACTAACTGTGGTCCTAAATGCTCTGGTAATTTTAGTTGTGGTTAAGCGGCCGGAGCTAAGGACCAATTCTAAACTGCTGTTGGCTTGCTTGGCGGGAAGTGATCTTATAACTGGTGTCTTGGCACAACCGCTCCAAATTGCTCGGGAGGTACGACACATTCTTCTTACGGGCCAGTACTGCGCTCTGGACGCCGCTTCAATGGTGGTGATGTTTTTCTGTTGTTTTAAATGCATTACACACATTTCGTTCGTCACCTTCGATCGGTACGTCGCTCTTAAAAGCCCTGTAAATTACCGAAGTGTAATGACAAAAAGGCGATTATGTGTTGGTGTGATAATAGCCTGGTCTGTCCCAATTGTACACACTATTCTTGCTCCCTCACTGGACATGATAACTGGTAAAACGTTACCCGAGGTCATGTTATTCTATGATATAGCAGTGGCTTGTACTTTGTTCCTAACCATCGCAGGGATAGTATACATGAACGCCTCAATCTGGCTCGAGGCAAGCCGTAACACGAAACGCGTTCAGAGAATTCAGAACGAACTATCACGTCAGGCAAAGACCAGGAAGTTAAAAGCAGAAAACAAAATGGCCAAAACACTGTTGATCGTTGTAGGTGTGTTAATGTTGTCTTACTTACCTCTTTTGATAGCTCTTTCTTTAAGAGGAATTTTAAGTCAACTCTTTCACGAAAGTGTAATGTACGTTATATACAGTGCTGCTAATTGTGTTGTACCGCTTAGTTCTCTTTTCAACCCGATTATTTATTCTTTGCGGATCAAAGGATTTCTTGACGCTTTCCGTGAGATGTTGCCCTTACGAAATACACACAACATCGTTAACATCGCACAGGAGCAGAACCACGGCGAAGGGAACTTTATGTCGCAAGTTCAACACCAGAGGGCTGCAGCTCCACAGCGGTCTGTTTCTTCTGATTGTCCGCTACCGGGAGTTTTACAGGATAGATAGATAGATAGATAGATAGATAGATAGATAGATAGATAGATAGATAGATAGATAGATACATAGATACATAGATATATGGATGGATGGATGGATAGATAGGTGGATGATGGGTTGGAAGAAAGATAGATAGATAGGTATGATGGATAGACAGATAGATAGATAGATAGATAGATAGATAGACAGATAGACAGATAGACAGATTGATGGATGGCTATGGAAGGGGTGGCGAATGGTAAATGCGAGACTTTGCGAGACGGCGTAACTAATGTTTTTCTTTGCGAGTCCAAGGCATTTTGACTTTTTAGATTGCGAGACCGAGACTTCAAAGTGTTTTGAGTGTGAGACTCTTACGTATAAAAATCGAGACGCCGAGACGCACATAACCGCTAAAAAACGAGACTGCGAGACCCGTGAAATTCGACTAAAATTTTGCGAGACCCAGAGTTTTTGAAGGACCATTCGCCAGCCATTATGGATGGGTGGAATCTTTTATTCAAAACATGGAGCCTTATCAAATTAAAACGTACAAGTTAAAATTTGGTTTTCATAAAATCCGTCCAATTCCTAATTACATGAACCACTAGTTAATTACATCAAAGTAGATTAAAATATAAATAAATTTATTAAAGCAATTACAACGAGGTGAAGATAGCTATTCAGTTGTCTAACTGATGCCCGTAGTAAACCTGTTTTAACTCACTTTTCAACTTATTCAAAGATGTTTCCTCTTCTGAGATGGCGAGGGAGAGCATTTCAGACCTTAGGCGCCACTAAATTCGAAGCTATTCTTGTAATAATTGGTTTTACACCTAGTTAGTTCAAGGTCGGTTGTCGATGACAGGATCTGTCGCCAAAAAAAAAAACACTTCGGCTTCTTGAAGTCTCCATTCACACAAACGCCTATAGAACTTTTGTAAGACCACAAACGGTTTCTCGAAATAATGTTCCTGCGCAGTTCGGCTTGAATACCGTTCACCTTTCAAGGGCTGCTCGTCTCGAAATAGTTTTCGTAACAGGTGTCTTCCCGTCGTTTGGTCGACCTCGTTACGAAAAGAAGTAAAGGAAAAGGGAACGAGAATGCTCGTTTTTCTATCCTTCATTTAAACGATTTGCTTGAGCTTAGTTCTAATGAAAGCACAAAAAATACGGAAGCCGATAAGTGTCACACGCTGTCGCTTCCCTTTTGTCGCTTCCAAGTCGTCGCTTCCGAGTAGTCGCTTCCACTTTGTCACTTCAATTCCTGGAGGGACTTAACCTATTACAGTGTGGGAGGTGGGGAGGGGTCGGTTGTGGGAGAAACCTCAAGAATCTCTAAGAAGTTTGTTAAACTTTGTTAGTTTGTTAGTTTTAAAGCTTTCCTTGCCCCCCACCCCCCCACCCCATTATATATATTTCCTAGTTGTCGCTTCCGAGTTGTCGCTTCCACTTTGTCACTTCCATTCCTGGAGGGACTTAACCTATTACAATGTGGGAGGTGGGGAGGGGTTGGTTGTGGGGAAAACCTCAAGAATCTCTAAGAAGTTTGTTAAACTTTGTTAGTTTGTTAGTTTTAAAGCTTTCCTTCCCCCCCCCCACCCCATTATTTATATTTCCTAGTTGTCGCTTCCAAGTTGTCGCTTCCGAGTTGTCGCTTCCGAGTTGTCGCTTCCGAGTTGTCGCTTCCATTCCTGGAGGGACTTAACCTATTACAATGTGGGAGGTGGGGAGGGGTCGGTTGTGGGAGAAACCTCCAGAATCTCTAAGAAGTTTGTTAAACTTTGTTAGTTTTAAAGCTTTCCTTTCCCCCCCCCCCCCCACCCCATTATTTATATTTCCTAGTTGTCGCTTCCAAGTTGTCGCTTCCGACTTGTCGCTTCCATTCCTGGAGGGACTTAACCTATTACAGTGTGGGAGGTGGGGAGGGGTTGGTTGTGGGGGAAACCTCAAGAATCTCTAAGAAGTTTGTTAAACTTTGTTAGTTTTAAAGCTTTCCTTCCCCCCCCCCCACCCCATTATTTATATTTCTTAGTCGTCGCTTCCAAGTCGTCGCTTCCGAGTTGTCGCTTCCGACTTGTCGCTTCCATTCCTGGAGGGACTTAACCTATTACAGTGTGGGAGGTGGGGAGGGGTCGGTTGTGGGGGAAACCTCAAGAATCTCTAAGAAGTTTGTTAAACTTTGTTAGTTTTAAAGTTTTCCTTTCCCCCCCACCCCATTATTTATATTTCCTAGTTGTCGCTTCCGAGTCGTCGCTTCCAAGTCGTCGCTTCCAAGTCGTCGCTTCCAAGTCGTCGCTTCCAAGTCGTCGCTTCCAAGTTATCGCTTGCCAGTTATCGCTTCCACTTTGTCGCTTTCCAGTTGTCGCTAGGTATGGCTAGGTAGGTAAATCCTACATCCCAAACTTTGGACCCCCATTTAAGAGGATTTAATGTTTAAAATGATACCTCATTCTAGATGGTGAGTACCACGCTCATCACCCCGTCAGGCGGCCCCAACTGACTGTATATTTTTGGGGAGTTTTCCCCGGCGGATAAAGTGTATGCAGGAGCACATGGTCATGGGTTTAAAATGATACCTCATTCTAGATGGTGAGTACCACGCTCATCACCCCGTCAGGCGGCCCCAACTGACTGTATATTTTTGGGGAGTTTTCCCCGGCGGATAAAGTGTATGCAGGAGCACATGGTCATGGGTTCCTGGTGTATGGAGATCTACAAATACACTAAGAATTGGTGTAGCTTGGCTGTGCGCTATTTTCAAAGATTTTAGTGTTCAACTGACAAAAAAAATTAATAATAAAACGTTTTTTCTGCTGTCTACCTGGAAAATAATAACTTTGAAGTTCTGCGTTGAAATATTTCTGTTAAAATAGCTAGGTAACCCTGAGGCTAACAGTTTTTGAAGTCTGTCCACTAGTTACGCCTTTCATTATTATTGTTCCTGCACCCTTGTTTAAAAAAATAGGCAAGCATTACATGCATGTGGCTACTGCATTTATTAAGTTTATTCGGACCTTGTTGCCATACGTATCGCCTTTCCTCGATTTCATTACTTTTACATATTCTCTTCTGAGTTTAAACACAATTACATCTCTTTGCGGTGCGCGAATTCTATTGTGCAATGTGATTGGCTAAATACTAGACACGCACTGATTGGTTCCTTCACTCACTCACTCACTCGTGTTTCCCTTGACATATTAGCTCCTGCACTATTTCATATGCAGAAGCCAGAAAAAAAAAAATAACGGTTGTACGTTAAAATAGTGTGATGTTCTGTGTGCTTCGCGGCCCTTACTTGGATTGTCACGCAACGTTCCTCACTGGGGAGGGACCATTGCGTGACGAGTCCACACCGGAACCAATGTTCTGACGGAAACTTGATGAATGGTCGTATGATTCATTCACAGCGCCAGTTATGCCGATTAATAAAAGTACAACTGAGTACAGGCGACTCCCGATAACTCGAACCCTTCCTAACTAGTACCTCGCGCTGACTCGAACCAAAATCGATTTCCCTTGGATTTTTTCCGTCATACGTTTAATAACCCTCGGTAATAGCATAGTTTGTAGTGTCAGAATTGTTGTACAGTACGTAATTTCAAGAGCCGTTAGGCGAGTAAAATTTGAGACAATTTTGAAATATCTCGAGTGGTATTTATGCCAAATATCACGAACAAACCATGCTCTTATTTGTTTATACTACTACTCGCAAAAGGTTTGTAATTTCACATGAAGTTATTTCAAATTAAGCAGAAATACCACTGCTCTTAGCCAATCAAATTACAGAAATTTCTCATGTAGTAGTACAAATATTTGTATTTGTAACATGGTTCGACTCATCGAGGGTAACTTTAGATAAAAGGGGAAGGGGAGCCAAAATTACTTCGAGCTAGTGGGAGGTTCGAGTTATCAGGGGTACGAGTTACCTATACAAATACAAACAGGAAGCGACAACTTGGAAGCGACAACGTGTGACCCCTATCGGCTTCCGTACAAAAAAGGCAATCTAAGTTGCCTAAATGATACAATTGTCCTATTTCACTTCGTAAAATATCATTATTTGTCAGTCTATCTGGTCAAATAACTGCCTTTGTTTCCAGCGTTAATCTGCTCATCACTAACACAATCTTTTGCCCTCGCCCAAGAATTGCTAAGGATTCGTCGCTTGGGAACCGAATCAATTCTTCCCAGGAGCCCATAGCCAAAGGGTAACAGCCTCCTACGCTAGCGAATAAACTGGCATTCTGAGCCGAAGGCTAATATTTTATTAAGTGCAATTGTTATCAGAAATATACTAATACCTCACCTTGGAAAATTGTTACGAATTCAAAATTCTGCAACATCTTTTGTGCTCTTTAGAATTGAAATTTCCTCCATAGCATGGACAGAACTACTGAAGGCAGCCATTTTCCAATTTAGCACCCTCGCTATGATGGCTTATGAGGTAAGCCTCAACGAATGAGAACGCGAGAATCTCTAATCAAGCACCTGAGCAATTATGCTAAAATGACTGGACTCATTGATAAAAAGAGTTATTACATACCAGCTAAAAAGACCGTGAATATATTCGTCTTTTCAAAAACTCAAGTCGTATCTACTCACGATTTCAACCTTGATGTAACTTGTACGCTTACTAGCCAACTTTGATCAAACAAACTTAAGTAAATTTAAGACGTCGATATATATCGAGTCGAGTCTTGAACTCTGTGTACATGCGTGATTGTTTCTTAGTTGAAACCGATTTGCATAGGACCACGACTTCTGCAATTTGACTATAAGTTCTCAACACCTTTTTTGTGGTAAAAAGTGAAAAGCAAGTAGCTTCTCTCTTACAATGATTATATAAAAACCAATGAAATACCAGGTTAGCTTTCGCGCGAAAACATGATGTTGTCACACGTGAAAATAATACGTTGCAAGGGCAACATAATAAATGGAGCATAAAAATAATACAGAGAAAGGACTTGATATTTCCTTTGTGTTCATACGATAAATACAACAATACATAACCGCTAGGAGCTACGAAATTTCTTTTACTCGTGTTGGAGAATATTTCACTCGTCTCGCTGGGCTCAATCGTAGAATATTCTTTAAGAAATAGACTAGTGGTAACCACAGGTTAGAAAGTGCGGGCCTAGATGCTGGAACGAGAGTGTATAATTTTAGATTACAAAATGTACATTCGTGTGCATGTTTTTTAGTAGATCAGCTCCGTAAATCGAAACATGTCAAACAGCTCCTTCAAAAAGTGAAAGTGCTTTACCAGAAAAATTAACCGTCCAAAAACTGAACAGTATAAAATATAACGCAACTCACCTTATCTTCACGGCAATATGAATTTAAATAGATCGTGAAAAATCTTCACAATCACAGCAAATCGTCTCAAAAGCAACACCTTTTCATTTTTCGCGTTGTGAGATTGACTCATTTTTCGGATTCTTATCGTTCTTGGAGAACAGATTTTTCTCTTCCGGTGCTACGACAAACTGTCGTGATTGACACATTATTTGCATTCCGATCGTTCTTAGTGGAAGAACAAAATTTTAAACTTCCGCTTTGTGCTTGCCTGTTATTAACGTGGCGCACACGCGTAGAACGCAATCCGCTGGTCACTGTCAAGATTAGGATTGCAGGCCTCTCTTGGGCCCGCAAAAACATGTACAGTGAAACATGTACTCATGAAAGTTTGGGAGAACTCGAAAAAGCTGAACGACTAGTAGATTTATACTAAAACAATTAGATTATTCGCTCTCGATTTCTATGCGTGATAGTTGACTCGGACTGCGCCCTCGTCAACTATCACGTGATAGAAATCTCGAGCTCATAATCTAATTGTTTAATAGAAACATGAATTCTAACCAATCAAGGCGCGTATTTTCTTAGGACTGTTTTCTTATCAATTCTTCAAGACAAATTTCGTATCTCCGCGTGGCCATTTAATATCCTCTGTGTACTTTCTAACAAAATGCCAGCTAGAAATATTGGTTTAAAATCGAAGTTGGCATGCAAGTTGGTTTCAAGACTTTACTAAGTTAAATAATCAAATGGAACAGCTACACTACTTGCTAAGTCGACTGTCGATGAAGTACTCTTAATAATTGCCAAATCGTTCGAGTTTCATAGATGACTCTCTAAGGATTTCAACAAACGTGCATAAAACAAAGGAAAAATGATTGGCATTTCCTATCCCGTTTCAACGTGTGCATCCTGAGCTGGGTTCTCGCCGGAAGAAGAGCACTTGCATCTGAAGATGACGTCGACGAAAGCAGCTCTCAAACGTTCGCTTATCACCATGGCGACGGAGAAATCCAGAATTCCCCTGCCAAACAGGAAATACTGGAGGTAAAACGCCTCGAGACGACGCCCTCGGTCCCATGTTTTTCCTGCGAAGTTCGGCTGGATCACTGACAGCGGAAGCCAGAGAGCGAAGAATATCAGCAACAAGGCGGAAGTGATGTGAAGGACTTCCGGTTTTGTTCTGGGTGTCCTCTGCACAGTCTTTTCTTGAGTTTCATCTGGTTGGACAGCGTTGCTCACTTTACTGTGAACAAAAACCAGGGCGAGGGCGGACGTCAAGATCGCCGGAACCAGGGTGAGAACTGATGATAATAATAAAAGTAATAATAATTTTTATTAATTTTCATCCTCGAATATTGCATTTCTAGGGAATTCCAGATCTTCCGTACCTCGAAATGTCCGAAGTTCAAGTAAACATTACACAACAAGTAAGCATAACACAACAAAAACAACAATTTGCTATCTCACATCCAACGCGCCCTCGTGGAATAATTGTTAAAGATAAAAATGATGATGATGATGATGACGATGTTGATGATATTGATGATGATAATGATAACAATAATGATGAAGACGATGATAATGAAGATAATGATATGTGATATTGATGATGATAATGATGATGATGATGATGATAGTGATACTGATGATGATGAGGATGAAGATAACAATACCCGAGTATATAAAACGCCTTTTGTTATATATAAAGACATTTGTTACAATTACAAAAAAGATTAAAAGAAAGCCACAAAAGCTTTGAAATTGTACCCAATCTTGATGGGCTCCTGACCCAATCATATTTTAGAACAAGAACTAAGTTACGTTGCAATTTCAACACGTTCTACTTCACCAGTGTGAAAAACAGCAAATGAGAGGACAGCATTCGAAGTTGGTGCCCAGGCCACCCAACATATATGTCCTAGTTGGCCGTACAAGCCCCAGGAGAGAATGGATCCGGCGTTCAAAGGAGAGGCACTCAGCAGTCCACTTCCGGTCCACAGCGACAAGAGGAAGACGCTTCGCACTAACGGGTTCGAGATCAGCTGGCCATATTTGAATGGTGCCAGTACACTGAGGAGCTGGTCAGTAGCAACTGCGGTTACTGTCCAGAGGAAAACCGTCTAAACAAGAAAGATGAGTCCTTTTAAGCCACCAAAAATGCGTGGTAACAACTTCGAATTCCTTAACAGTGGAAAAAACCATGCAGTGTGGCAAAGCTACTCTATGGTACCATCCATAAATGAAGAATAAATGAAGCTCATCCCAGAATGTGTATTAAAGCCACACTGTTCAGTGGGTTTCCAAAGAATGGTCACACTGCATGGTTTGATCCACAGATGAAAAAGTTAGAACCACACTGTATAGTAAAACAAACAGTACCACAGTACAGTACTGTTCGGTAGCTTTCCAACGAACGGTCACACTGCATGGTTTGATCCACGGATGAAAAAGTTAGAACCACACTTTATAGTAAAACAAACAGTACCACAGTACAGTACTGTTTAGTAGCTTTACAAAGAATGGTCACACTGCATGGTTTGATACACAGATGAAAAAGATAGAACCACACTGTATAGTAAACAAACAGTACCACAGTACAGTACTGTTCGGTAGCTTTCCAACGAACGGTCACACTGCATGGTTTGATCCACGGATGAAAAAGTTAGAACCACACTGTATAGTAAAACAAACAGTACCACAGTACAGTACTGTTTAGTAGCTTTACAAAGAATGGTCACACTGCATGGTTTGATCCACAGATGAAAAATTTGGAAACATATTGTCTTGAGATAGAATTAAATGGTTTAAGTGCTTCATTTGAGGGGAAAACATCAAAATATAGAGACAAATTCGGTTGTTTGTTTGTTGTTAGAGTTTTTTACCTGTAATGATAAGATAAAGAATCCCTCTGCTCGACATGCATCCTGGACAGCTAAACCAAGAGGCTCAAGCAACATACCAAACAGCCACATAGGAGACGCCATTAGAACGGCCACTAAATCAACAACAAAAATATTTTGCAGTAAGGCATAGCCGCGTTGCAGTCGTCGAGCGATCACCACTATCATCAACAGACTGAGAATGAACGATATGGTAATGATTGTTAAGCCCGCTGCGATGGGACGCGCCGACCCCTCGTATATTTTGTCTC